>VWZK01006901.1:71540-160111 GCA_013396935.1 Baryphthengus martii
CGGGATGCACCCATACTGCACCACCACCACCACCCCCCCAGCACTTTCCCCAGGGTGAGATGCTCATCATCCTCATTACCAAGAGGAAATTTCCTGGCTGCAATGGGAGGACGCAGCCCTGCTGCACGCTGTTGCTGTGGAAACAGGGTGAGCGGCTAATTAGATTTAATTAACGAAGCAGGAGGGGAGTGTTACGAATGGATCCGGGCAGGGTGCATCACCCGGCGAACAGGGATGTGGGTGCTGAGGTGATGATGTTGGGGGGGGAGGCAGAAGGTTTGCTCCGTGCCTCAGTTTCCCTTATCTGCAAGGTCAGGAAGGGGGACATTTGATGGAGATGGAGACCCCAAAGACACTGAGGACCTCAACCCAGCATCATCTCTACCCTTTCCCTCCTCCAAAATCCCACGCCCCAAGAAAGCATCGCCAACACCCACCCCCCCAACACACTCCCTCCCAATACAGCATCCTCCTGGGTAAAGCTTTTCCACCACGAGCATCCCCTCAGCAGGATCCGGCCCTGCCTGCATCCGCGCGTGTCTCTGTGTGTGTGGGCACGGCTCTGCCTCCATCTCCCGACTGCTGCTCTCGCCTGCCCGTGCCTCGGTAGAACCCGGGGCCGGGGACCCGCGTGCCGCCGCGGACGCAGGCGCACGCACCCTGCAGCCGCTCTGCAGGAGGGCTTTATTTTTATTTATATATATATATATATGCACTCAGAAAGCCTATCGATATAAATAGCTCCTCTATTTTATTTCCTTCCTCGCTGCTTCANGACACGTGTGCCCAGCAGAACCTGGCACCTGCGGGGTCTGGACTGCGATTGCCGTGGCAACGGTGCCTCCATCCTCATCCTCAGCTCGCCACCCCCCTCTGTGGTTCTTTGGTTCAAGGGGAGGGGGGGATGCTCCCACCCAGAGAGTGTGATAGAGGAGCCCAGAGGCATCGCGGCCACCCACCCCCAATCCTCAATGCTGATTTACACCATGGAGGCATCGGATGGTGGGGAAATGCCCTGATTCCCATCATGGTGGGGGCTGATCCTGAGGGTACTGAGCATCTCAGGGGAGACAGGATGACGCCGAGGTGCAGTGGGGGGTCCCCAAGGAGAGCAGATGGAGACTGAAATGGGAGGCAGCATCAGCCCTGCGGGGGAGAGGATTTGCTGGGGTGAGGGGTGCAGTGGGACGCATCCTGCCCACGCCTGAGTACCTCTTCACCCTGCCGGGATGTTGCATTATCCCCAGCTCCTGCGCATCCCAGCAGGAATTTCTCCCTGCTGGGATAATATTGCTGCTGTAATGGTGGAAAAAAGAAAAAATCCACTTGTCAACAGTTGGGCCTCATCCTGCATCTCCTAACTGCTGCAAATCCCCAGCCACCAGTGCAGTGTGTGGTGTTGAGTCTGGTCAGCTCAGCAATCCGGCCTTTTGCTTTGGTCTTTAGCTGGGACAGCTCTGGAAAATGCCCCATCGTATTGAGATGGGGACCTACAGGCTGTGTGAGGGTTGAGGAAACTGAAGCAGAGCAGGGGGGGCGTCAGGAGCTCTGTAGCACTATAGTCCATTCTCTGGTGGGTGCCCTTCAGCCCATAATTACAACAAATTTGTTCAGCAGTGAGAGCACTCAGCTGGTGCTCCCCAGCATTGCTGTGTTTTAAGGGGGGCAGAATTCCTGGGCAGACTTGGCTTCGTCATTGTAATATCTGGCTCTAGGCAGCAGTTCCCTCCTTGCTTGGCTGAAAAGACCTATGTCAGCTTGGTGGGTGAGTGGGGAAACTAAGGCATGGCTCTATTCTCCAGCACTGAGCAGGGTCTGGCCAGGATCCCTCCCCATTGCTCCCTGGGGCCCACTGGGGAGATGCTGGCCTCCATCCATGGTGAGGATCGTTGGGCTAAAGCTTCTTCCTGTGGTTTTGGAGCAGCTTCACAGCACACACGTCCTCACATGTGTCCTCCACAGCCCCGTGGGGCTGGGGGACATGGGCTCATCCCACAAGGAGATGGGGGGCATAGGTTTGGTGGTTGCTGTAGCACCAACAGGTTAGGACAGCCTTGTCCCAGTGTGCTATAGTGGCCAGGTGGGGCATCTTTGCACCCAGGGCTGTTGGTGTTGTTTATGCACCCAGGACTGTTGGGGTGACTGAGCACCCAGGACTGTTAGAGGGTCCATGTTCACAGGGGCTTTGAGGCATCTGTACACCTACAGCATTCGAGGTGTCCTTGCACCCATGGCCTTTGGGTTGTCACCATTAACGGGAACCTTTTAGTGTGCCCAGGTCCACTGGAGGAGCTCCACACCCAGGGCCTTTGGGTCATCTCTGCACCTGGTCCCAGTGTGCTGTGGTAGCCAGATGGGACAACTCTGCATCCAGGGCTGTTGGGGTGTCTGAGCATCCAGGACCTTTGAAGGATCCTTTTCCTTAAGGCCTTTGAGCCATCCCTGCACCCACAGCATTTGAAGTGTCCAAATGTGCCTTAGGGATATCCAAGCACCCAGGGACTTTGGGGGTGTCCCTGCATCCAGGGGTTTTGGCGTACCCCTGCACCCACAGCTTGGGGTGTCTCTGCACCAGGGGCCTTTGGATGGTCTCCATGAACAGGACCTTTGCAGTCTCCATACCTAGTACCCTGGAGCCTCTCATTTCCTAGGGTCAGCAGAGGGTCTTCACACCCAAAACATTTGGGGTGTCTCACATCCAGGGTCTCTGGACACTATGCATGCAAAACTTTTGGGTTATCTGTGCAGCCAGGGCACCTGGAGCATCTCTGCACCAAAAACTTTCAGGATATCTCTGGACCCAGTATCTCTGGAGCACCTCTATACACAAAACTTTTGAGATATCCATGCCCCCAGGACTATTTGAGCATTTCTACACCCAAATTTTTGGAGTATCTTACCTGCAGGATCTGGAGCATCTCTCTACCTCAAACTTTTGGGGTGTCTCACACTCACATTCTCTGGAGCGTATCCACATCCAAAACTTTTGTGACATCTCTGCACCTCTGAAGCATCTCTGCATCCAGAACATTTGGGGTATCACTGCACCCAGAGCCTTTGGAGCATCTTACACCCAAAACTTTTGGGGTGCCACTGAACTCAGAGCCTTTGGAGCATCTCTGCATCCAAAGCTTTCGGGAGTGTCTCACACCCTGGGCTCTGGAGCACCTCACCCTCAGGCTGAGCTGCAGGGATGTCCCCTCGGGTGCTGTGTGCGAGGTGGGTCTCCGAGCCCCACAACCAAGAAGACCTTGACCCATCTGCTTCCCAAGGCTTACGGACCATCCCACACCGCCACCTCCCCGTGCCGCCCACCACCCCAATAATCCCCCTCCTGCGGGGCCACAGCCCAGCGCCGGGGTGCTCGGGGTGCTGGGCGGGAGGTGAATTCCTACGGGACTGCTCTGAACGGAGCTGCCGGAGAGACGGAGGGCGTCGGGACCGACCCATGTAGGGCTGTGAGATCCAGGGCGGGCTCCTGACGCGGCCGAGGAGGAAACCAGGCGGCTCTGTGCTCTCGGTGTCATGTACTTCCTAATCCTCCCAGATTCCTCCATCGGGGTGGAGAGGGAGCGGAGGGGAGCTGGACGCCAGCCGGACTCATCCGCTGTTCAGCCTCCTCACTGAGCCCCCACACCGGCAACGACACCCACAACGTAGCCCCCGTCCATTGTGTCACCCCAAAAAAACTCACTTTGTTTTTCTTTTCCCTTGGGCAGGATATGAGAAAACACGTCATCATGACGCTGCTGGACACGGAGCAGTCCTATGTGGAGTCCTTGCGCACCTTGATGCAGGTAATGCGGCACGGCCGGGGGCATGACACCCCAAACTACCTCACGGTGCAACTCCCCTGCTTGTCACTGTCTCGGGGACCCCAGGTTGGACCCCCAGCTACGGGTGCTCTATAAGTGGCACGGGGGTGAATTGAGGACGAGTGACAGTAGGGATATTGGGGACAGTGGGACTGGAGGTGGCAGCAGTGTGGCAGTAGTGTCAAGAACAGGGTGTGGGGGTCACCTCTGTCCCCCAAATCAAGCCTGTAGCGTTCCTGACGGGTCGTCAACTTGCAAGTATCGTGTCCCCAAACCCTTTCCTGTATTTGTCCCCCCAAAAGCTCTTCCTCATGTTGCACTCCATCTCCTGGGCTGTTGCTGGTGGCCGTCCCGTGATGGGGAACCCCCTACACCCCCTGTTCCTGTGCCTCCTCATTTTCTACTCAGTGTCATCACCTGCAGCCATGGGCTAAGGGTTTTTCTCAGCTTTTTTTTTTTTACTGAGCTGGTTCCAACCCCCCTGGAGCAGCCTGGCCGGTCCACCCCACGTTTCAGATGTTAATGAAGGTTAATGGTGGTCAACGCCCTGGAGACTAGGTCACTAGGCTGGTGTAGGTGTGGGTTGTCCAACCACATCGCTGCAGGTGGAAACACCAATAAAAAAGAGCTCTGCTCTGCTTGATACAAAGCAGTGCCTGTAGGACATCTGCTGGGCGTTTCTACGAGGGCATGGGGCACCCATCATCTCAACACCCATCCAGGCTTTTCCCATAAATTCCCTGCGACGATACCCCCATGGTGGACCCAGATGTGCTCTGCCAGGTGTTGCTGCAGGAGGGAAGGACTCTTTGAGGATGCTAGTAGTGCAAATGTTGGTTTGGAGGAGTGAGAGGACCTTGGTTCTGAGACCTATTTAGGGGGAAGCCGTATGGGGTTCAGGGTTGAGTGGTGTTCATGCTGGTCTCAGCATGGACAGAGGCTGTCCCATGGGCTGTGCCCTTCTGTGAAGTGGGACAGGAGGCTGGTTGGAGCCATGCTGGGGCTCACCAGTTCCATGCTGGAGGGACTGGTTGGACACAAGTGTGAGCTATGGGGTGTTGATACCAGGGACAAGGACCATCTTGGAGCATCATCTTCCATTCAAGACAGATGGTGCATGGTCAAGGCCTGCCTGCTCTCCCTGTGTGCTGAGGTGGAGTCTGTCTCACTGCTCTTCATCCTCATCTGGTCCTTGCTCCCCCAGTTTCATGACATGTGGAATGCATGGGACAGCCCAGCCCACCTTCTGCTGGAGGTGTTGGCCACGGTAGGATAGGTGAAGTGGGTTAGGTGCCTCAGGAAGGATTTGACCCTTCTAACTTTGGTCTCCATGAGATGCCCACCATCATCTTGAGGACCCTCATCTTTGAGGGATGATTCCTCCAAAGCTGCCTGAGGTGGGTCTTGTCTTCACCGCTCTGCTCCATGGTCCTCCCAACATCCTGAAGGACACAAGCACCCCATATCAGTCAGGCTGAGGAGGCAGCAGGGCTTGAGAAGATCTTCTTCCTGCATCCCTTGCAAATCCAACTCTCCCATTTCTGGGGACACTGCCTCTCCCCTTTCCATGGGAGAGGGGTTTCATAGCAGAGCCACCCACCCACCCTTGTAGAGGACCTGCTTTTCCTGCTGGACCTGATCATCACCCATTGGCCACTGCTCAAGAGAGGCTGCAGGGCGGAGTGGTCCAGTGCTTCATCCAATGCATCCACTCTGCTGGCTCCAGTCCCTCCTGGTCTCAAACACTCTCAATGCAGCAACTTTTGGATCCCAGGGTTGCCATGATTTCCCACCTAGGTCATGCTCTGGAGCAAATGGAGGTGACCATGACTCATGCCAGCAAAGATTTTCAGATTCTGAAATCTGTGGCTGGGGGACAGAGGATGCTGTAATTTTAGGGTTCCTCGTGCAGACCTGTCCCACTCCCCACACTGCCATGGGGATGCAACAGGTGGGATGGGACCTAGGAAGGCTGGGGTGCAAAGCCTGCAGGGACATGGTGCTGTCTGGTCCTTCCAATGGGTCCCACAGCCCAATGTACACTGGGGGAACCCCCTGCTGCAGGATGCCTCCGATTCCTATATTTACACGGGCTGAAAAAATCATACTGCAGGGCAAGGGATGGGAAAAGAAACCTCTGGGGACCTTGGTGCTTTTGCTTCCCCGCAGGGTTACATGAAGCCATTGAAGCAGCCAGAGAACTCGCTGCTGTGTGACCCATCGCTGGTAGATGAGATCTTCGACCAGATTCCCGAGCTGCTGGAGCACCACGAGCAGTTCCTGGAGCAGATCCATGACTGTGTGCAGAACTGGCACGAGAAGCAGAAAGTGGGCGACCTCCTCGTGCAGTCGGTAGGTCCTCTCAGGGTGGATTTCCCCCCAGGGAACCCAGGCTTGCCTGCTCTTGGGCACAGCCCCAGCAGGAGAAGTTTCAGAACAGGAGACAGGGGAATGATTAAAGGATGGGCCAAACACGCCTGGGTTGGAGAACAGGAGACGATCTCCAGGCCTGTTGTCTGTTTAGCGTAACGGCAGGGCGTTGTGGTGACCGGCCGAGTCTGCAGCTCGGCCTTTCTGCCTCAGGAGCAGAAATGTCAGGGCTGAAAAATCGAGGAGGGTGGGTGAACCCTCCCCACGCCTGCCCAGAGCCAGAATTAACCCTTGGGGCAGCTTCTCCCAGACATACCCACAAGATCCATACTGGACCTATCCCCCTTTTCTCTCCTCTTTTCCCTTCCCAGTTCTCCAAGGATGTGCTAGTGAACATCTACTCGGCCTACATTGATAACTTCCTCAACGCCAAGGATGCTGTCAGGATTGCCAAAGAAGCCCGGCCAGCATTCATGAAGTTCCTGGAGGTGAGTCCTGGTTCCTCTCCCCATAGATGCTGGCCAGGGCCCACAGCCATCTGCAAGCCTGATGATGAGGCAGGGTGGGGTTGAAGTGAGTAAACTGGTAATCTATGCTCAAATGAGATTTCTGCCCCCTCCCCCCTCCCCGCCCCTCCCCCCTGCTTTCTTGGTTTTATTACAAAGAGGCCGGGTTGGGATTAAGTGGAGTCTCTCTGGATGGTGTAAAAAGGAGTCCTCCCAACCCTAAACTGGTGTTAATCCAGATCCTGGGCTGGTGGGATGCTGGATCCCTGCTGTGTCCCACCTAACAGCTCCATCCTTGTCCCCTACTGGTGTTTTGCAGCAAAGCATGCGGGAGAACAAGGAGAAGCAGGCTCTGTCCGACCTGATGATCAAGCCAGTGCAGAGGATTCCACGATATGAGCTGCTGGTGAAGGTGTGTGCGGGCAGGAGGGTGCAGGCAGGAGGGCATCTGTGCCATGCTGGGAACTGGTGAGGCCACAGCTCCTCCTCACCTCCACGTAGCCGAAGCTTTCAGGGGTCTCACATCTCTCCTGACCCCTTTTCCCATCACTTGACACAAAGCTGTCCTCCTGGGGATGGTCGCTTTGAGGACTGTCACCCTGCTGTCCTCCCCAGTGTGTCTCTATGCGTGTGTGGTCCCCTTCCGCTCTATCTTTCTGCTAGGAGATTGAACATTGCATTATGGCACCAATCACGCTGCCACCCTCTGTGCCTCAGTTTCTCCATGCCAGATTCACTCTCCATGGTGCTGAGGCTGGTGGGGATGAGCTTTCATAGAATCACAGGATGGTTTTGGCTGGATGGGACCTTCTAAGATTACCTAGTCCAACATCTCTGCCATGGGCAGGGACATACTCCACTAGATCAGGTTGCTCAAAGCTCCATCCAACCTGGTCTTGCACATTTCCCGTGATGAGTTTTGGGCATCCATGCAAGGTGATGATGTGCTGTCGGGAGCTGGTGGCCTCTTTAGAGGTGGAAAAGACCAGACTGGTGGTGATCAAAGCTCAAGACTTTGTTTTTTTGCGTAACCTTTCCTGCATGGAGCTGGTTTCCATCTTCAGAAGCAAGAGCAGCACATTAGGGACTTTTGCTTGGGGGTGTCATGGCATCACCAATGCCCAGGCTTTGCCCGTGGTGACATCTCGGCTGCGTCCCCATGGTAGGATCTGCTGAAGCATACACCAGAGGACCACCCAGACCACCCTTTCCTCATCGACGCCCAGCGCAACATCAAGCAAGTGGCCGAGAGGATCAACAAGGGCATGAAGAGTGCAGAGGAGGTGGAGAGGAATGCCCGGATCGTGCAGGAGATTGAGTCCCACATTGAAGGGATGGAGGATGTATGTATGGGTGTCTTACACAGAGTTCATCTTTCCTTCTTTCCAAAACTCAACCATTTTTGCTATTTGTGGGTTGCACTAGGCTGGGGCCCTTCTTTTCTCCTCCAGATCCTGCTTTCCCCATCATCACTTGGCCTTGGTGGGCTCCTGGGGGTTTGGAAAGGGGCTGGGGTGCCAGTTCTGAGCAGGGGGGAGAACCGCAGGGGCAAAACCCATGGAGGTCACTCCCCTGGGGCCTCCCCACTCACAAGCCTCCTTGTCCTCACAGCTCCAGGCCCCGCTCCGCAGGTTCCTGCGCCAGGAGATGGTTGTGGAAGTGGTAAGAGAAGGGTGGTCCCTTGTCTCCATCGGGGTCATGGGACAGCACACCGGATGGGGCAATGGGAGGCTATGACTACAGGTCATGGGGTGCCTGTGTGCCCATGGGGGGCTACAAATGGATGGATGGATGGATGGATGGATGGATGGATGGATGGATGGATGGATGGTTCCATCGATTCATCGATTCATTGATCAATCACAGATCAATGGGGATAATATAAAATTCCCCAAGTGTATGGGGAAGAATAAGATCGGTCCATGAGCAGGCGGGAGGCCAGAAGAGCCCTCAGCACCCCCAGGCCAGGGGTGGGTAGGAAGGGTGGAGGTGGAGACCAGGAGGGTCCTGGTGAGCCAATGTCTGGTGTTCTCTTGATCCTGGCGCTCCCCTGTGAGTGGGATCCTGTGGCTTTGTCTGCATGGCCATGGCACCCCTGTCCCCTTCCAACCTTGCGAGGACCCATCCCACCCCACAGCCTTCCTATGCCAAGGCCATGCATGAGAAAACTGAGTCAGGGTCATCTCCCAGCGCCGGTAGTGAGGGAGGCTGAACGTTAACCCCTTGGTGTCTCCCACCGCTCCACAGAAGGCGGTGGGTGGAAAGAAGGACCGCTCCTTCTTCCTCTTCACGGACCTGTTGGTGTGCACCACGTTGAAGCGCAAATCAGGCTCTCTCCGCCGCAGCTCCATGAGCCTGTGAGTAACACCTGGCGGGCACCCACTGGGATTAACTCTTGTCCTTAGGGCTGTCCTTACTGGCTGGACGCGCTCTAGAGTGCTGAGAACATGAATGCAGCTCACTCATCCCACCCCAACTTCACAGGTACACGGCGGCCAGTGTGATTGACACCGCCAGCAAATACAAACTGCTCTGGAAGCTGCCGCTGGAGGATGTGGACATCGTCAAAGGTCTGTCATTGCCTGCTGAAGTGTCTCGTCCCATCCAACCATGAAAGCCATTGCTCAGCCCTGGCCAGTGGGGAGGAGGTTCCTTTGCACAGTGCCAGGGAAGAAGGGGTTAATGCCACGCACATGTTCCACACAGGTGCCTCACAAGCCACCAACCGAGAGAGCATCCAGAAAAGCATCTGTCGCTTGGATGAAGACCTTAGCACATTGGGGCAAGTCAGCAAGCTGTCGGAGACCCTCAGCTTCCCCCACCAGGTACAGAGATGGTGGTCCTGATGCTGTCTTCTAGCTGGACACTTTCTCCATAGGACTGATCAAGATGTTCTCTGTGGGAGGGAGAACCTGTGGAAGGGCTGGTGGCCATGAATGTCCTCAAAGAGCCCAGATGCCACAAGTCTCAAAGCCACAGGAGGGTTGGGGCAGCCTCTGAAGAACACTTGGGGATGGATGGGGTCAGCATCATTTACATGGCTGGTGGTGGCCTGTCTCTAAAAGCTGAGGTGTTGTCCCTGTCCCCAGAGCCTGGATGATGTGATCAAGGACCTGATGGCTGCCATCCACCGGGAGCTGGCGGAGAAGCAATCCCTGTCCTTTAGCATGGCCTTCCCCCCCAATAAGGTGGAGCTTAGCACCACCAAAGCTGATGGCACTGAGTCCTTCATCTTCGAGTTCCCCAACCCTGATGCCCGGCTCAGCTTTGAGCAAGCCTTTGAGGATGCCAAGAAGAAGCTAGGTAACACCAGGGACGGGGGAGGTGGACACAGTGGTGGGCTCGGCATCACAACCCTGCTTTGATAGACTCTTCCTCTGTCATTTCTTCATCCTCCAATTTAATTTTCCCAGCTTCCAGCAAAAACTGCCTGGACCCAGAGTTCCTCAAGGCAATCCCCATTATGAAGACACGGAGCGGGATGCAGGTACTTGGTGGTTGAGTTCAAGCATACCGTGGGACCCACGCTCCTCTCTGTCCCGGTGGCCTTGCCACCAGATGCAGAGAGCTCCTGTGTCATTCCCAAATGACCCAATTCATCCCATTTTTTTGCTCCTTTGCAGTTTTCTTGTGCTTCTCCCAGCCACGGCAGCCCGGAAAGCTCCCATGAGGTTTGGGTTTGCAACAGTGACGGTTACGTGGGGCAGGTTTGTTTGCTCAGCATCCGTAAGGAGCCCACGGTGGAAGCATGTATTGCCGTCTGCTCCGCCAGGATCCTCTGCATCGCCTCCGTGCCCGGTCTCAAGCGGGTATATAGGTAGGACATTGCCACCGGCACCGCGGAGCCGGCAGGCATGGGGCGATGCTGGAGCTGCTTCTTTCCCCTCCCTCCCCTCCTTCCCCTCGTCGCGGCAGGGAGCGTGCCGAGCCGGTGGGCAGCCCCTCCTCAGAGGCGATGCCGGCGCAGCCGGAGGATGCGGTACCGCAGCCGTGCCTGCACATCTCCATCTCGGGTTCGTCGCTGGAGCTCTCGGAGCCGGTCGACGGTGGCAACAGGGAGCTGGTGCCCTTTGATAGTGATGACACGGATGATGAGTCCTCGCCCAGTCCTTCAGGGACGCTGCAGAGCCAAGCCAGCCACTCCACCATCTCCTCCAGCTTTGGCAGTGAGTCCCTGCTTAGTAAAAAAAACACTTCTTGGCCACAAAATGATAGAATCACAGAATGGTTTGGGTGGGAAGGGACTTTTCAAGGACATGCAATCCAACCCCCCTGCAGGGAGCAGGGACATCTGCAACTAGAGCAGGGTGCTCAGAGCCCCGGCCAACCTCACCTGGAATGTTTCCAGGGATGGGGCATCGACCACCTCTCTGGGCAACCTGGGCTAGAGTTTCACCACTCTCAGCATAAAAAATGTCTTCTTTCTCTCTAGTCTAAAATTTTCCCTTCTTTAGTTTAAAACCATCACCCTTGTCCTATTGCTACAGGCCCTGCTAAAATGATGGGCAGCTCCATCGTTCTGTCTGCTCTGCCTTGTGTTCCTCAAGGAATTCCACAGGTGGAGGCTTTTGAGCCAAAAAAGTCCCAGGAAGAGAGACGTTAGGGGGCATCAGCCCAACACCATGGTGCTGGGATGGGACTGGCAGCTTTGGGTAAAACTTGGTGGGTTTAGGGGCTCAACATCCCTATGTCCTTCCCTGGGCTTGACATCACAAGGGAATCCATGATCTCTTCTTCATCACTTTGGTGAGTGTCAGGTGGTCCTGGTCGGACCCATTACTTCCCCCTCCTCCACAGATGAAGAGATCCCAAGCTGCAAGGAGGCAACAGTGGAGACAACAAGCTCAGAGGAAGAGCAAGAACCTGGCTTCATGCCCATCACTGGCTCTTATGGCCAAAACAGGCACGGCGAGAGCCCCGCAGATGGGCGAGCCCTGCGCCGTTCCAGCCGTGGCTCCTTCACCCGGGGCAGCCTTGAGGATCTCCTCAGCCTTGACCCTGAAGCCCATCAGAGCTCCATGTGGTTGGGCACTGAGGATGGCTGGTATGACCCTGGGATGGGGGGACACAGACGTGGGGTGGACTCCCATCTCAGGTGAGCCTCAAGCTTTGCTCTTCTCCTGCAGCATCCATGTGTACCAGTCCTCGGACAACATCCGTAACAGGAAGAATAGCATGAAGATGCAACACGCCGCTGCCGTCATGTGCATCTTGTAAGCAGGGAAGGGGGATTTTCGGCTTTGGGATGTCCATAGCAGAGTGGTTTGGAGTGGCTGAGCAGAGCTCTGCAGCTGGTTGTCAAAGGGTTTTTCTCCTCGCAGGTACCTGGATAACCAGGTTTTCGTGTCACTGGCCAATGGGGAGCTCGTTGTCTACCAGCGGGAGGCAGGTGAGACTGGATCGGGGACATCAAAAAGCACTGGCGGGGTTAAATACAGCCCCAAAGCGGTGGCTGTTGGGTGGGTGGCTTGGGCAGCCCTCTGAGAAAGGATGCTTGAGGTGCTGGTGACTTCCCTGCCTCCATGGGAAGGAACATCCATCAAGGGATGCTGGGGACCCTGGAATTGTAACCAGATGGAGGTATGCATCGTCCTCCTGGTCCTTGCCCACTGCTGGCATCGCCTGGGTACATCAGCTCATGTCCTCTCTAACGGGGCAGGCATCTCCAGCTACCGCATCCCATCAACTGGTCGAGGATGATGTTTGTTGGGAATGCTTTAACTATTCATTCTACTCCCACCACCCTCACAGGCCGCTTCTGGGACCCCCAAAACTCCAAGTCCCTGTCCCTGGGCTCACCAGGGAGCCCCATCACCAAGATGGTGGCGGTGGCAGGGAAGCTCTGGTGCGGCTGCCAAAACCGGGTCATCGTCCTCAACACCACCACGTTGGCACAAGAGGTACTGTGGACGATGGCGGGAGGTCGCAGGAAGGGTGGTGATAGGCATCAGTGTCATCATCATTGGTGGCATCGCTCTGCCTCTGTCACCCACAGCACACACTCCAGGTGGGACAGGATGGTGGGCGCAGTGTCACCTGCATGGTGAGCACGGGGACCGGCGTGTGGGTCGCGCTGCAGAGCAGTGCCCAAGTCCGGCTTTACCATGCCACCAGCTACGAGCAGTTGGCCGAAGCCGATATCACCCCGCCGGTCCACAAGATGCTTGCTGGTAAGTCCCACCAGTGACCTTCCTCCAGTGGGTGCCCATTGCTCTCTCCGGTGGGTACCGGTACCCATCATCTGCTTTGAAAATGTGATGCCCCACAGCATCTAGCCCCGGGAAATTTAATGGCTCCTGCATCTCAACCAGCTTTGGAGAAGGAAAAATGGACATTTCACGCTCATGGGGTTCTTTCTCGGTGTTACACGGCTGCATAATCCCACCGAGAAATAGGGCAGCCCCGTGGCAAGTGGATAATCCCATGGGATAGTAGGACAGTCCCTCAGTAGCTGCGTAATCCCAGGAAGGAATAGGACAGTTCTTGGATGGCTGCGTAATTCCACATGGAAATAGGTCAGTCCCTCGGCATCTGAATAGCCCCTCAGGGTAACAGGACATCCCCTGGGTGGTTTCGTAGTCCCATGGGATAATAGGGCACACCTGGGCATGTGCCTAATCCCACAGGGAAATAGGGCAGCCCCTGGACACATGCTTAATGGCACATAGAAAGAGAGAAACCCCTGGGCATCCGCATAATCCCACCAGGTAATAAGGAATCTCCCAGATGGCTTCATAATCCCATGCAGGAACAGGGCAGTCCCTGGGCATAATCCCACCAGGTAATAAAGTCCCATGAGGGGCTACAAAACCCCGTGTGGAGATAGAGCAGCCCCCAGGCATGTGAACAATCCCACACAGGAATTGGGCAGTCTCTGGGCATCTGCATAATCCTGTGGGAAAATGGGGCAACCTTTGGGCATGTGCATGATCCCACTGGAAACATGGCAACCCCTGGGTATCTTCATAATCCCACCAGGTAATAGGGCAGCCACTGGGTGGCTGCATAATCCCGTAATCAGGCAGCATACTGGGGTGCCTTATAGCAGCCAGGAAGGTTGTAGGATCCTTTCCCCATGTCCCATGTCCCCAAAATACCCCCGGGAACAGAGTCCAGTGGCATGAGCACGTTTCACAGCCCCGTGATGCTGACGGCTGTCTACTCGACAGGCTCGGATGCCATTATCCGGCAGCACAAGGCAGCCTGCCTGCGGATCACAGCTCTCCTGGCATGTAAGGACTTGCTGTGGATCGGGACCAGCGCCGGCGTGGTGCTGACTCTCACCGTCTCGGCCAAGGCGGCCCCCATGTTGGTGGGGCTCTCACAGGGTCACACCGGCCACGTCCGCTTCCTCACTGCCATTGAGCTGCCCGACGGCTTCGACGTCCTCTTCCCATTGCCCAGGGAGACAGGTAGGTGGGATGATTGGGGGAGGGAGGCCCAATCCTGATCTGCTCCGGGTGGAGTGGATGGTTTTTGTGGGTCTGGGAATGCTATTCTGCTGGTGGGTAACCAGGAGTAGCATTGAAATATGGTCACCAGAGTTCTCGCTCCGTCCTTGCTGTGTTAAAAACCAGGGAGGAAAATTAGAGTGGGGGCAAATGGGTTCTAACCACCCCACTCCCCACCCCAGGGCTTGAGGCATCACTCAGATTTCCGTGGGAGACCCTAATTCCTATGGGAAAGACACTAGAAAGCCATATGCTGGGTCTCACCCGGCCCGGCTTTGAGGTCAGGGTGGGATTGGAAGAAGGTGTCAGTGTGGGGAAGAGGTGATATTTTGGGTAGGAGGGACTAATATGGGTGGGAAGGGCTACTTGGGAATGGAAGGAGGTTTTGTGGGCCAAGATGTAACGCCTGGGAAAGTAGTGGTGATGTTTGGAGGATACCCGTGGGAGGATGCTGGTGAATTGATACTGGGTCGATGCTGGGAGGGTGCTGGTGGAAGGATGATGCTGGGAGAATGCTGTGGTGTTGCTGGTGGGATGCTAGTGGGAGGATGATGTTGGGATGATGCTGGGAGGGTGCTGGTAAGGGGATGATGCTGGGAGAATGGTGGGATGGTGCTGATGGGAGGATGCTATGATGATACTGGTGGGATGCTGCTGAGACGCTGTTGTGATGTTGATGAGAGGATATTGAGATGACACTGGTGGGATGACGTTGGTGGGATGATGCTGGGATCATGCTGATGGGATCATGCTGGGATGGTACTGCTGGGTAATGGAGAAGCTGTGGGGAGTCATCTAACAACACGCTGGGGTTCTGCACTTATCAGGGGCTGAGAAGCCAAGCGAGGCAGAGAAACGGGACCCATCACGCCCCCGCGCCCCTGGCCTCACCCTCTCCAAACCCAAAATGCTGGTGATCAGTGGTGGGGACGGCTATGAGGACTTCCGCCTGACCAGCAGCAGCGAGACAGTGGGCCGGGATGACAGCACCAACCACCTCCTCCTCTGGAGAGCATGAACAGCCATGGCACCGCCCCTGGGGCCATCCTGGCAAGGAAAGGGGGTGCTGCCCCCCCCCTATATACAGAGGAGGGGGGTCCCGACGCCCTCTCCCTACCACCCCCCACCCCAGCGCCTCTCATCTCCAACCCGGCTGCTCTCTGTGTGCTCGGGGTTGGGGGGATGAGCCCCGGTCCCCCCACCGTGCCCCCTGGCCACCACACCGGACTGGCTAGGGGGACACACGCACCCACCGCTTTCGGGGTGCAGAGAAGATTGGGGGAGGGGGGAAACGTTCACTTGGGAAGGCGCTAACAAAGGAGGAAGGCGTTAATGAGCATCCGTGGGGACCAGCCAGAGGATGCTGTACAGCCAGGAACCTGCCTTGCTCTCCGGTTTTGTGTGTGCCTGCTTCTGGGGAGGCAGGGGGTCCCAGCGCTGTCACCCCCTCCCTGCTCTATCCTGGGACCGCTGGCCACGCCACAGGACCACCCCAGGGACAATACGCCCGTGGTGTCCCCCCTCCCACCCCGGGCCTCTCGCTAACCTGCTCGCTCCATCGCCAGCACCCAGATAGCTCTGTTTGTTCGTTCGTTTGTTTTAAATATATATATATTATATATATATATAAACATCCTTATTTATTTTTGGGGGGTGGTTAGCGAGGGCTCAGGTGCATCGTCATGTCGCTGCCAGTCCCTCTGCTCTGGAACTGGGATATTGAAACCTTCTCAGGAGGCAGAGCTGGACCCCACTGATGGAACTGGGCCCCACAGGGATGCTGGTGGACAAGGGGGAAGCTAATGGGAGAGGGGAAGGAATTAGGGGTCCACCCCCATCTTGGTGATTCCCACGGGATTTCACAGCCTGGGGAGCAGGATGAAGCCTAACGTTCAAAGCAACTGCTTGAGGTGATGGGGTGATGGTGTTTGCAGCCCTAAAAACGAGTCTTTCCTGGACCAGCTCCCTTCAATTTGGCCTTTTTCCCCCCATTTTGCTGCTTTCATCCCAGAGTTCAGGCAAGGCCGATGCTCCCAGACCTGGACACCCTGTTGTGCCCATGGGAGAGATGATAACTGCAGTGGTGGGGATGAACCAGGGTGTCTGGGTGAGTGATGGGGTGCTGCCACTCCATGTCCGTCTGTCCATCCTAGGGAGGGAATGTCATAATGAGCATATTTTGGGAAAGGATTGGGGGGAATTTCAGTCACTTTGAGGGCTCTTTGTCATTAAAGGTCACCCGTGTGAGAATGAAGCCAGCGTGGTCTTGTCCTTCTCCTCGGGGGGGTGGTTGAGATGGGGTGAAGGACTTTGAGGCCACCACCCGTTGGCATCACTGGCGATGTCACCTGGTTGCACCATTTGTGATGAAGAGCTTGCTGGGAGGAAGAAACCCTTTCCACGACTGGAGTGCAGTTATCTCCTCCTGGAAAACCCCAAAGGGGTGCTGCAGTCGGGGAGGCATGGGGGGGTTCCCTCCTTTGTGCCCAAGAGCATCATGATTTTTCCCCCAGGGACAACCAACTAGAATGGAGGACACTGTCCTGGGGACCACATCACCCCACCAGCCCCTGGGGGCACTGGAGAGGTACAGAGGGAGCCCCAGGCCCAGTTGCAAAGGGTGTTCCCGTGGGGAAGGGGGTGAGGCCAAGATGGGGTGTACTATAAGGCGCAGCACCCAGGGGTGCCCCCCTGCAAGACCATATGGGNGCGTATGGGAGCAGCGCGCCCGCGGGTTCATTCATAAGGAGGAGGCGCGCTCGGCGGGGAGGTCCCGAGGGGAGCAGGTAAGCGGTACATCCCCCACCCCCCTCCCTCCCCTGCAGGGTCCCCCCTAACTCTGTCCTGGGGGGGATGGGTGTCCTTATTCCGAGTTGGAGGGGACTGGAGTGACTTTGCCTTAAAGGGTTATTCCCCCCCTCCCCAGGGCAGGCGGAGTCTGGGTTTGGGGCTGCTGCAGCTTCGGGGCGTGCAACGGATGGGGGATGTGTGTGTGCTTTTTGGGGTGCTCGACTCCATGTTTGCAATAAAAAAGGACGAGAGGGTCGGTGTGGGGTTATTCTTCCCCGCAAGGGTTGTCAAGCCCTGTCCCAGGCTGCCCGGGGCGGTGATGGAGTCCCCATTCCTGGAGGGGTTTCAGACCTGTGTAGATGTGGTGCTGAGGGACATGGTTTAGTGGTGACCTGGCAGTGCTGGGTTAACGGTTGGACTCGATGATCTTGAAGGTCTCTTCCAACCAAAACGATTCTGTGATGCTATTGCCTTGAACTCACCCCTAAGCAGGGTATCGGGGGAGCTTCCCCCTGGTGCTGCCTGAAGTGGGGTGCAGTGGTTGGAGACTCCCGTGCTGGCTCTGGCTGCTGCAGAGCAAATGTAGGTTAAAATAAAGGGTGGAGAGGGGAGAAAGTAGGTTAAGACAAACTCAGCAGCAGCTGCCTGGAAAAAGCAAAAGCAACTGTGTCGGGATTTTTTTTTTTTCTTTTGCCAGAGCTGGAAAATCACAGGGCTCCCAGCCAAATGCCTGCATCAGCTGGGATGCTGCGGTGAGGTGCTGCACCTCAAAATAGGGCTGGCGTGTTGCTGCCGCCTGGGCTTTGCGTGATAGTGANGCAAAAAATCCTGATTTAAAAAATAAAAAAATGAAATAATGTCCTCCTCGGTAGGTAAAACACAGGTGATTTGATTTTTCCCGTTTCCTCCTCCCCAAAACCGCGTTTGGGATAAAGCTCGGCACCCACAAATCCGGCCCCCCCACCCCCCACCCCAANTTGTCAAGCCCTGTCCCAGGCTGCCCGGGGCGGTGATGGAGTCCCCATTCCTGGAGGGGTTTCAGACCTGTGTAGATGTGATGCTGAGGGACATGGTTTAGTGGTGACCTGGCAGTGCTGGGTTAACGGTTGGACTCGATGATCTTGAAGGTCTCTTCCAACCAAAACGATTCTGTGATGCTATTGCCTTGAACTCACCCCTAAGCAGGGTATCGGGGGAGCTTCCCCCTGGTGCTGCCTGAAGTGGGGTGCAGTGGTTGGAGACTCCCGTGCTGGCTCTGGCTGCTGCAGAGCAAATGTAGGTTAAAATAAAGGGTGGAGAGGGGAGAAAGTAGGTTAAGACAAACTCAGCAGCAGCTGCCTGGAAAAAGCAAAAGCAACTGTGTCGGGATTTTTTTTTTTTCTTTTGCCAGAGCTGGAAAATCACAGGGCTCCCAGCCAAATGCCTGCATCAGCTGGGATGCTGCGGTGAGGTGCTGCACCTCAAAATAGGGCTGGCGTGTTGCTGCCGCCTGGGCTTTGCGTGATAGTGATGCCTCTGGGATTGTTAGACTTGAATATTGGATTTTTGCAACGGTTTGGTTGTTCCCACAGCTCTGATGGGGCCGGGGGTGAGGGATGCGATAACTCTGAGTTTCTCTCCATCTGCTCAACAATCCCCCCCTTGTCCCAGGCTGCCTCTAAGAGCTGTTCCCCAAAGTGTTTCCAAACAGTTGCTCCTTTTTTTTCCCCCGTTTATCTACAGGAGCCATCAGCTGAAACCCAGTTCCCCCGTAGGGAGGAGAAGCCCTCGCTGGAATCCTGGCAGGCAGCCTTTGGTTGTGGATTCTATTAAGGGAGGGCTGGGAGTAGAAGGCTTGTTTGATCTGGTGGGATTTTTGGGGGTAGCGAAACCAAGCTGCCTTCTCCAGTGTATTTGCATCCATGCCAGGTGGGGCACGAGGCTGAGGGAGGTTATGGTGTCCCCAAAAAGCAGTCCATTCTGGCACAGGTGGGATTATTTTTATCTGTTTTTTTGGAGGGCAAATTATGTTGGTGTCTTTTTTTTTTTTTTTTTTTTTTCTTCCCAGGGACTTTCAGGTCTTCTCTCCACCATGCCAGGGCAACCCACTATCACCAGCAGTGGGTTCATGCCTGCATCCCTCATGCCCACCTAGGATGTCCCTGAGCTGCCCCAAAAATGGGTGCTGAGTCCTGGGGTGGACGTGGCTAGGCAAAGCTCTGGTGACAACCAGGAGCTGGCTCCCCCTGGTCCTTGTACCTCCTACATCCCCATGGCAGCATCTTGGTCATCTAAGGGATGTCCTTAATCCTTGGATTAAGCTTCATTTTAGAGCTGCTTTACCTGGGGCCAGCCCTGGTCTTGGTGCAATTTAAAGCCATTTGTCTTGAAATGATGAGCCAGGATGCTCCAGTAAAACTGGGATGCGTGGGCTGTGCTGGCCTGTGGCACCACTCGGCCGTGGCTTGTGGTCTCTCAGCCACGGTGGGATCGGCCTATCCCTTTCCAAGGCCGAAGCATTAGTTAAAATGCTTCACATTAGTCTTAAACTTGAGTTTTAATCTTGGCTTACAGAGTGGAGGGCTTGTACCAGTTTCACCCTCCCTCCACAATCGAGGGGCACATCCCAAGTGGTGGTGGGACTTAGGAAGTGTCCCGATGGGATGCCGTCACCCTGGGATGATGTTTAGTGAGGAGGTGGCACATGGTGGGGCTCAGACTGGTCGGGGCAATGATGGCAGCTGGCTCAGCCTCCCTGAAATCATGCGGTACCAGCTTGACACGGGCAATGCTAGCAATGGTGGAGTTTGGGGATTCTTGGTTTGGAGATGAAGGGCTGATTGGCTTCGTGCTGGCACTTTGGTGGGAGTGCTTCCATACTGGGAACTACTGGGAGGAACTGTAGAATGGAGGATGCTCATTTTGGGCAGTACCATCATGTCCCAGCTCACATCCTGTAATTATCCAGCTCTGCCCCACTTGCCCCTCAGCATCTCCCCTCCTGAGTTTAATTAGCTGCATCTCAGACTGTTGATGCCGGCCTCTAATTAGGAGAAACTCATCAGGCAAAGGCTGTAATGAAGCTCCAGCGTGGCTCTCATGGGACCGTGACGACCGGGAGAATTTCCATGTAGGCATCGGAGGCTGGATTCTAGTTTGGGTTCTTTTTTTCCTCCCTTCCCCTGTGCTGTTAGCATTTATTTTAATTTTAACAATTAATTGCCAATTCTGAAGAAGGGGGATGAGCCTATAGGAAACACCTTTCATTTAGCTTGATTTTTTTTTTTTATTTAAAAATAGATATAGATATATATATATAGTAACGTCATTTCCCTGTGGCAGATGCATGAGTATTTCCTCCAGAGCAGGAAAAATCTTTATTTTATGGTGTTTAGCATCATCTGCTCCTTCTCCTGCTCCCTGCATGATTGGTCTTGACTCTTTCAGCCATTTGGATGGCTGTTGGGATCAGCAAGGGAAGGGGATGATGCTGGGCATCCCACAAAACATCTAATAAAACTTTTTTTTTGGAGTGGCGGAGGATTGCTGCTACAGGGGTTTTTAGGCAGATGCCTTGAAGCATCCCCATGGGGCACCCAAATTGCTTCTCTGCTGGGATTTTTCCTGGATGGTGACCCTGGTGCTCCCTCATCGAGCAGGTCTCCCCTGGTGATGAAGAGAAGTGTGATGCATTGGTGGCTTGTCACTGTACTGGGGGTGAGTATGACCTCATTCCATCCCATCCCTCTGCACCTCTGCTTTCAGCTCCTCTAATGCTCAAACTCATTCCAGTGTCACTGTCCCATAGCCACAATAAAACACCACAAAATGCTTCACACCTGGAAACCTGCAGCAGCTCAACCCTGGGTAGATGTTTAATTTTCATCTAGGGTGGTTTTTTTCCCCCAGAATTCTTCCTCCTCCTTTTTTCTCTTTTGTCAAAACTTCTTCCAGGGCAGAGGCTGATAGGTAATGCAGCTTCTCCCCACCTTGGGGCCACCATGCTGTCCCACGTCTGGGACATGCTCTTGAGATGGGCCATGCAGGTACTCCAGGGGCTTGGGCTTCTCCCTTGGGGTGGCTTGGCCTGAGCGAGGGTCACGATGAGTTGTAATGGCCGTGGTGATTTTGCCACCATCATGTTGCTGGTGATGGGTTTGCATCTGCTGTGGTGCACGCAACGAGTTAGCACCCATCGTGTCATTGAGTTTGTATCTATGATGGCACGTGCAATGGGCTTGCATCCGTCATGTGATGGGTTTGCGTCTGTTGCATCACTTGTGACACGGTGCGTGCAATGGGTTTGAATCCATCATGTCACTGCTGATGGGTTTGCTTCTGCCATGCTCCACATGACAGGTTTGCATCCATCACGTTGCTTGAGATGGGTTCACCTCTGCCACATCACCATGCCTCTGCTACACCAGAGCTGGCACAGGCCCTCGGCCAGAGCAGCCAGTGCTGAGCACCACTCTCTGCTTCTCCCACAGCTACTGAGTGGACCTGGCAAGGGGTCTGGGAGCTGTGGTCCCCAGGAGCACAGCACGCCGGGATGTCCACCTGGAGAGGCGCCCACCGGGGTAAGCCATTCTCACCCATGACACCTCCACCCCAGAGCGGAGGTGAAGGATCTGGCATTTGCTCACTTCCCTTTCCTTCTGCGCAGGCATGCGGCTCGGTGGGGATGTGCCGAGCTTGTCCCCCTGGCACCTTCTCACCGGGGGACGTATCCTGTTCTGCTCACACCCGCTGCTGGACCAGGAACAGGATCCTGGTGGCACCAGGGACGGCGATGACCGACAGCCGCTGTGGAGCCTGCCTGCCAGGGTGAGCCTGCCGCAGCGGGGGATGCTGCAAACCCTCAGCTCCGATGCTGCTCGGGGGCCATATCTTGACCCTTCCCTCCCACCCTGCAGGTTTTACAGCCCTGAAGGGGAGAGGGAGCCCCGGGGCCGGTGCCTGCCCTGCACCACCGCTCCCCACAGCACCCCAGGGTGCCCAGGTGGGTGCCGAGGCTCGAGGTATCACCTCAGTTTGGTGGGTGCCGAAAGACCTTGTCACCGTTCGCCCCGGGGATGCCACAGAATGTGTCCCCCTCAAGACGAGATGTCCTGTCAAGATGTCCTGCTGGGGATGCGGCAGCTGAGAACGTCTCCACTCGTGACATGAGTGGCTTCTGCTTCCCTGGGGACCAACCCTGCAGTGGGGCTCCTGGGAAACACAGTGCTTAATTCCAACAAAACCCTTCTCCGAAGCTGATCAGGTGCCTCCCCTGCAGGCCGGCGGCGAGCCCGCAGCCTCGAAACACCAGGCCGGCCAGTGGGGACCAACGGGACACGAGTGACCCTGATGGGTGAGGAAGATGAGGAGGCAGCGGCGCAGGCGGCTGTGCTGACCATCGTCCCAGTCTTCTGTGCTATGGGTTTGCTGGGCATCTTGGTCTGCAACCTGCTGAAGAAGAAGGGTTACCACTGCACTGCCAGCAAGGACCCTCAGCCCAGTGGAACTGGTAAGCCCTGATTGTGCCATGGGCACTTTTCAGTGATCCCAAATTCATTCCACATCCACCTCTCCTTGCTCAGCCTATCCCTGTGGTTTCTGGCCCATGTTGTTCCAGGGCATTCTGCTCATCCTTGGTGGGATTTGTCTCCCATCATCCCTGTGGAGAGTTGGCCACAGAGAGTTGTCCTAGACCCCCACAGTGTTCCCCCTCCAACTTCTGCCTCCAGGTCCCAGCTCCATCTACCAGCTGGAGGATGCCAATGAGGACACAATTGGGGTGCTGGTGCGACTGATCACCGAGAAGAAAGGTCAGGGGGGTGGTGTCCCTGGGAGGGTGACATAGGCCAGACCCCTGTGACCTCCCCATGCTCTCCCCTACTCGTAGAAAATGCCGCGGCACTGGAGGAGCTGCTGAAGGAACATCGCAGCCAACAGCTGATGCCACTACTGGGCTGCACCCCCTCAAATAAGTAAGATGCCTCCCTGCTGCCAAGGGACCATGAGGACCCCCTCATGGTGGGACCAACCCCATACTGAGGGCATCTCCCCTCCTTTCTCAGGCTGCACCTCCTGCCTCTGTTTCCCCCCACCTGCCGGCACCAGCAGCACCTCCACACAGTGCAGGGTCCAGCTCCATGCATCCGCTGCAGCCAGAAGTGGCCTGAGGTGCTGCCATCACTCGGTGCCACCAAGTTCCCCAAACCTGGGAGTCGTCCCAGTGAGGTCACCATCCTCTCTGTTGGCAGGTAAGCAGGTACAGCCCCCCCCCACCTCCCCTGGCATGTTTCCCCACTCCAGGGTGGGGACAAGCTGATGTGATGCCCCCCTCAAATAGGTTTCGTGTGTCCCGAATCCCTGAGATGAGGAGTGAGGTGGGAGGTGAACATCCCCGTGGTCCTCTCCCCACCGGTAGTGGGATGCGGCCCCCATGGTTGAAAAGCATCGATGGCCCCCCTGAGGTGAGGAGGTGTGGAGAGAGGGTGGTGGGGAGCCCTTGAGGGGATCCCTCCTGGGGAAAAAATGGGCTGCTGGAGGATTGAGTGCTAACTCTGAAGCCTAAGGAGGGCATCTGGTGATTTGTGAGGCTAGAGCAGCCCATCAACCCCTAAATCTCTTTCAGCAGCTGGGAGGCTAAGAAGATATTTTACAAATTGAGCCCCCACACAAATACCCTTGCCTCAATGGGTGCTGATGGGGGTGCAGGTGTGGGTGCTGATGTTCAGGGGTGCTGCAGAGGCTCAGTGCTAGTGGCCCACGGGGTGTTCAGCAGCAGCCAGGACTTCAATCTACCCCCAACCCCTGTCTGGCACACTCGACATACAGCTACACCTCTATACACCCCTATAGCTAAAAGCACATATGCAAATGCCTATACACCACACTTGCATATATTTACATGTAGAATCATACACTCATACATGCAAAAAAAGACTATATGAACGTGTACGTACATCTGCGCACACAACTCCAGCCCCGCGTCAGCTGGGACACGCAGCGGGAGCAGGGAGGCAGGATGGGGTGGGTGGCACACGGCCGCAGGGTGCTGCAGGCTCGTGGCAGGGCCTGGCACTGGGTGGCACGGCCGGGGGCCGCCGTGTGACTCACGGGCAGCTGCAGAGGCGGGCGCACGTGCCCTCGCACATGCACGTACAGAACCGCCCCCCGTTGTCAAAAGGCGCTGCGGGAGGTGGCCACGCCGTGCGGGGAAAAGCGTGTGTGTCCCTGTGTAAATGTGTGTAGGGGTGTATGTGCACAGATGAGCGTGTGCGCACATAGCCCTGCTCTGGGTGCGCAGGGCGGGGTGTGTTCACGCACACGCCTGTATGCAGGGGCACGTGCACCCGGCCACCCGCCCATCCGTGGGTGAAGGTGGGCAGAAGTGTGCACCCAAGCCCACCTTTGCACGCATACACGTTTATGTCCACCTATGCAGTGCGACACGCCTGCAAACACACACGGAGCTCGCGGTGCTCGTACAGGTGGCTGTGCGCAGGACACTTGTTCACATGCTGCTGCGCGTGCAATTGCACCCACGGATGAACGGGTGCACACTTGCGAACTCACCGCTGCACGCTACGCTTTGCACGTGTACATATGTGCACATATGTGGTCACGCTCACATGTAAACGCACCTACGCTTGCACCTGGAGCTCTGTAAGTGTGCCCACACGCACCCCTTCACACACCCCTGCATAAATGCGTGTGCAAATGTGTTTTTTGCACATGTACACGCCTACACGTAGGGATGTGCACGCGCAGCCCTCCCTGCACGCAACTGCACGTGGAGCTCTAAGTGTGCTCACAACCCCCTACAGAGGTGCACATGCCACCCATTGACATGCCGCTATACATACAAACATATGCATGGATAAAGACATGCACATGCATACACGTGTATGCACACGTGTATGCACACACATATGTAAGCCGTCACATGCAAGCAAATGCCCCCATGCTTGCACACGGAGCTCTTTAAGACGTGTGCTCACCCATGTGCAGGCCCCGCCCTGCAACCAGCACCCTCAGAGGCCATCCCACACATCACGTCCCCTCCAGCTCCCATCACCCCCCAGCTGTCTCCAGCCATCTAAGGACACCTTGACCTTGCTGAGCTCATGGCCAACTCCCACAAGCCCTCGGTGTCCTTAATGGTGGCCAGGACCAGCTGCTGCAGGTGGGGACACCTCGGGGTATGAGGACAACCTGGGTGGCTGTCCTCAGCAGGAGTTGCGCCCTCCAACATGGGCTGTCCCTGAGTAGTGACAGCCACCATGGACATTGGCCCAGGGAGTCACACCAAATCACTCCTGCCACTGTGAGTGGTACAAAGGGCCCAATCCAGCCTCACCCATAGACATGGTCCATCCTTTGTCCATTTCTTCTCCTCCACAGCTGGAACCTGGCCTGGGGGCTGCCTCTGGGGAACGGTGACACCCACAAAGACCCCGTGGCGGGGATGGAGGATGTCGGTCACAGTGCGAAAGCCAGTCCCGCTTGGAGCCATGAAATAGCAGAGGTGGCAGCTTGGCTTCTGCTCCTGCCACCAAGATGTCCACCAGCAGCATGGCAAATCCAATGTCTTGCCCAGCTGGTGAGAAGGATTCCCTGTCCCCAAGGTCCCGTGGTGGCCAAAGCATGATGGCCTGATGGAGATCATCTCCAGGAACTGCAATGCCAATGGTGGTGACCACAGTCTGATGACCTTATGGAGAGCATCTCCGGGACCCACGACACCAGAGCACAGCTCCATTGGAGGCACCATGCAATGGAGAATGTCACGCAGCCAGAATGCCATTTCGTGGCCACCTTCTGGGTCTGTTGAACTGAAGCCTTACCAGGACCGTCATGAGATCTTGATTTCCCTCCATCGCTGTGTGCCAGCACTCAACACTGCATGCTAACGACAAGGTCTGGATCATGGGGCAACTCCCACCTTATCAAGAGTCCAAATGGGTTGCTCTGGCCAAAGCCCATCTCCTGCATCTACATTTCCCATATCCAAAGTCTCCATCAACCCAGGAAAATGTGGTATTGATACTCTGCTCACCATGAAGATCATGCACTCCACTTTCCACAGGAGCTGTTTCTATAGGATCACATTGGCTTGGCCACATTGGGGTTCGGGGGGCAACCCACCCAAGCTTGGGTTGGAGATCATCAAGCTCCACCACCAACCTAGAAACGGGTTTATGGCCAGTCCTGTTCATCCCATCACCGCACCAAAAAAACAACCACCAAACTCTCTCGGGCTCTTTTATTTTTTTATTTATTTTTTTTTGGAAACATTTTAATAGTTATCGAATGTTCTACATCTTACAGTAAATATCGTACAGTTACAAACTCTTGGCTGAAATCTGTCAGGGAGATCACAACCTGATCTTCAGAACCAAAACCAGGACAGAAAACAAATGGGGGAGGGGAAAAACAAACCCCAAATTTACACTTCAGATGGACAAACTGAGGCTGGGGGGCTTTCTGGGGCATCAGCTCAAGGCCATGTTCCCTACATACCTTTGAGACTTAGACTTGGAAGACATGGTTACTCTTGGGTTATTTATCTTTTCTTGTATTTTTGAGGCTGGGTTTTTTTTTGGTATTTATTTTTGCTTAAGAGGTCTAATAATATTTTTAAATGGTGGAAACTAATTAAAAGGTTAATTACTTAGAAAGAGCAGTAGGATCCTGGCGCCGATTTGCTCCGTGCTATGGGAATGGGAAGGTTTGGGTGCGATCCTGCACCCCCCCCGTCTCATTTTTCCCTTCCTCACTGCGCTTGCTGGTGGTTGCCAACCCTATAAATCTCATCCCACTCAGCACCCTGCTCCTGAACCCCCTTCCCCCAGTTCAAGCCCAGCCCTCCCAGTTCCATCCGTTGCAGGAAGATGCAGTGATGCTGCAGGTGGCTGTGTTGCACCAGGATTCTTCCCTACGAACAGCACAACTGAGCGTTTCTAACTGGGAATCGCTGCTGTTAAACCAGGTATTTTGTTATTCCTGCCTCTCAAACATCCCTATAACAGGTTATTTTACACGATTACCGGTGCAACATGCCGGAAAAATGACTGGTCCAAGCTCTCCTCACTCCCAGTCTCCTTAACAGGCTTTTTTTTCCTTTTTCTCCCTATGGGAATGTGAGCACACGGCAGGGGAAAAATATCCGGAACTGGATCCTACTCACAGCCAGACACTGCATAGGGAAGATGGGCAGAGGGTCACCGCATTTCGGGGATGATCGGTGCTCGAAGGGCCTGAAAATATTGACGATTAAAAAAAACAAAACAACCCCAAACCCTGGATTTATGGGTATCCAGTGGCTTTTATTGCTATTGTTGGCTGGTTGGGTTTTCTTACGGGAAATACACCCCAAAATGTGTTTTTTCTCCCTCTAGGAACGCAAGACCCCATTTCACACCCTCTGGCTGGGGATGACATCATCCCAAATCCCTTGTGGAGATGCAGGAGAGGAGGGAGGAGAGGTCAAGGGGGCTCTCCAGAAAGACCATATTCATCAGGATGCTGTCGAGCGGGGGGGGGAAAATCTGATACCCTGAAACATCCATCATTAAAACAAACCCCTTAAATAACACTTCATGGTAATTACAGATTGAAAACAGGAAGGAAAAAAAAAAAAAAGCTGAACTGGGTAATCATAATAAAATACAGGAGCAAATCCTTGCCCAGAGGGTTCAGCTGCATGGGGGCATGAGGGGTCCAGGCTCCAAGGGGCTCACTTGGGTTGGGGGCCACCACCACTATGAATATGCATTTTATTTTTTTCCCCTCTAAATTTTGCATTACAGCTCACATTTTAAAGCAAAGCTAACGGCAGGGACGGGTTAATGGCTGTAACATCGGTTTGAGAGTTATTTTTCCTTCCTATTTAGCTGGAATTTTCATGTCTGAGATGCTTTGCTGGTCTGCTAAGGATTGTTTAACCCCCTCCTATGCTTCTCTGCTAATGCCCGGTGTGATCCTTTACCATGGGAAACCCTTTTCCTTAACCAACATCAGCAAAGCTTTGCTGGAGTGAAATATTTTGGCAGCTGGTGGCCCCCATTAGTGTCCCTCACCAAGGGAGTCCCCAGTCACCAGTTTTCAACCTCCCCAGGACCTTCACTTAAGCCATGACTTGACCAAGGAAAGGGCTTGGGATCATGGGCTTTCATCCCATCCTTCCATTTATCTGAAAACCCACATCCCTGCCTGGGGAAGGGGACAGCGCTTCAGAGCACTGCCGGCATGAGCTGGGGACATCAAGCTTCACATTCCCACATAGTGGCAGGGAATGTCTCCCCAGCACTACGGCCCCATGAAGTCAGCTTGGGAAGGAGCTACCCAAGCCTGGAGCCGTGTGGTGGCCCTGGAGCCATGCAGTGGTCCAAATCTAAACCAAACACCGGTTGACACATGTGCTCACCAAAACCTCTCTCCCAGCAGATGGGGAGTATTTTACCTCTTTGCACCCTGGAAGAGTTAATGAGTATTTCTGCCTAGACATAACGGGAGGAGGAACATCAGATCCGCTATTGATCCAAGTGAAGGAATGAAAAATGCCCCATGTCAGCTCTCTTTTGCGGTAACCCTGGGTAATCCTCCACATGCAACTTCTGGAGCTTTCTATCCCACCTTTAGTGGTTTCTTTCCTTTCAGGACAAAGCCTGGCCTCTCCTTCCCAGCTATGGGCAACAATTTTAGCAGTCATTCCTAAAGCAGTTATGGGTGAAGGGTACCTAGGTCAGCAGTGGGACTCTGTCTGCTAGGAAAGAAGGTCCTCTGCAGAGCCTGGGCTGTGGTAGCAAAGCTTGTTGGGCCCTGCAAGTCATTGTGCTGTTACACTAGCTAGAGCTTACTCTACCCTATGAGCTTCGGCGCTGATATGTAACAAAAGTCAACAGTGAGAGCAAAAAAGGGTATTCGAGAGGTCTTCAATTCCTGTGATGTACTGGGTTAGGTTTTTTTTTTGGCCCAGGTTTAACTGTAGCATGCTACCAACAGTGGAAGGACAATGTTGTAGTATTTCCAAATGTCCCATTGCCCTTTACGGGCTCACCCTTGGCTTCGCAGAGGCAACGCTCTGATTATTTACTCCTTTTTTCTTCTCTTTTCCTTTTACACAAACCCAAAGTGGAACCCAAAGTATTACACAGCAGAAAGCCACCTTCCCCACCCCACAGCACTGGTGTTGAGTCTTCACATGTTTTGTTTCCCTTCACTTTGGGAAGGTCAACCAGAGCTTTGCTAGATTTTCTTTAAAATCAGCATCATCAACCAAACGACCCCCATATAGAAGTGTTAGCGCCAACACCTGACCACACAAACTACACGGGCCCAACCAGTGGTAGGAAAAGTCCTCTTGGGTCCCTAAGCTTGTTTCTCCCCATTTGGACCATGCTCATGGGAAGGAGCTCCAGCAGCTCCTTCCAATGGCAGCAGAAGCCAAGGTTGGGAGATACCACCAAGAGCAAGGAGGTCTCACTCAAGTGTTAATAACTGGTCACCTTGCTCTTCTGAAAGAACCTCCAGTCTGACCTCTACATCACCAGGAGGTCAAGATGATCTTCCAGTCCTGGTCTCCACTGCCCTCACCTCTATCTGGATATATGATCCAGACATGACCAAAACAGAGCAACCAACAGAGGCATCTGGGCACTGACTCAACACCATGCATGGATTTGAAACCCACATCAGGCAGTGCCAGGAGGGATACCCATCTGCATCTTCTAACCCGACCTCGTTAAAGGCTCTGGATTTGGTCTGTTTTGTGACAACCTCGGAGACCAAGAGACATGAGAGTTGCAAACACGCCGCCGGGTGCATGTAACTCCTTTGGCACGCTTGAAGGAAAAATCAAAATCGAATGATGGTTTTGTTTTAGGAAAAAAAAAAGAAAAAAAAAAAAAAGAAAAATCTTGTTTCTATGCTGGGTTTAAAAATAAACTGGCTGCAAGCATTGGCTGCAAACATGTACTCTTTCTGCTGCCCTTGACACAACACATTGCTCTACTTGGACACCCTGAGGTGGGATGTCACCAGCCACAATAGGCTTCACATCCTCACGCTCTTGGGTAAGCCAAACCCCCAGAAATTACTTTGATGCCCAGAGCCTCTGTGTGCCAGTTGTCTCTCAGTCCGGTCCATGTCAACTGTGGATCACCCTCCTTGCTCTTGCCTTTTCTCAGGTGCCTTCCCATGAGGAAAGCGCCATGTTTATTGCTATTGCTTCCTTTTCCCCCAACTACTCCCTGCTTGCCAAGCAGAGCTACTGGACATCATCCCCCTCTCTGGCCTTTCTCTGTCACGCTGGGATTTGTGCTTGGATGAACATCTCTCCTGGAAGTCTCTGAGAACAGCTGTAATCCGAAGAACGGAGGCACCTCGATTTCCATGGAGGTGTTGCTGTTTGGTCTCAGCTCTGCCAACGACGCGGGTACAAGGTGAAGTCTTTCCCCCACCCTGCCTCGAAGACTCTTCTCCATTAACCAGCCGCCCTCATTCCTCACATTGCCAGACTCCAGAAAAACTCTTCAGACAAACCCTTGGACCTGGCAAAGCGCTTCAAACCAACCCTAGGACCTGAAGAAGCCATTCAGACCATTCCTTTCACCTGAAAAAGGACACCAACATTCTGAACCCAGAGAAGCTCTTCAGACCAACCCTTGGACATCTCCTTGCTTCCTTCAACAGCTGCTCAGCACATCTCTGCCTGCAAACGGTAGCCATGCAAGGAAGGAGCTGCCTTCACCCTCATGCAGCCCCAGAACATGGCTGACGGGGAGCATCTCGTTTTCCTAAGAGGTGCAAGATGCTCCCAGGGCACGCATCTCACCGCTGCTCTCTTCCCATCAAGCCAGATCCGTTTGCCCAGCTGGAGAAAGCAGACGAAAGACCCGATGGTGACCAGTCCTCCTACTTCCTAAGACAAGCGTGTTACATCGCTAATTATATTTATAGTCTCTTACTTCTACAAAGGAAGGGATGAGTTCAGAATTTCACTGCAGATAATGCATTTATAATCTATCACGACAGCTATCTGGAAGACACCAATTTTTTTTCTTTGTAATATGTTATGGAAGATTAAATAATTTATATTGTTCAACTAAAAATACCCAAACCAAATCGGAATAAGCCTGCCTACCAGCGCTGTGCTTTTCACATAGTACCCTGAACATCAACCACTCTTACTAGCCAAAGAAGAAAATCTAGGCTCTCGTCAACAACAACGACAACAGAAAAATAACGAAAAGAACCCAAACAAACGAGAAGTGGGGGGATCTTTGCACCGCTCAGCTGGGCAATGCTGGAGAAGTGAATATTCTGAGCTTTCGAACGATAGGACCAAAGAGAGAACTTTACTATTGCTCAGTGTCAGTATGTGTGTTACACAATTTATGTGGGGTGGGGAGGAGGAAGGGGGGAAAAAAAAAAAAAAAAGGCAGAAGATTAGAAAAAGCAGCTTTTACAAAAACCACTAAAGAATGCATAAAGTGACCCTTGCACTTTGTTTGTTTGTTTGTTTGTTTGTTTTTTTCATTTGTTCTTGCAAACAGACGAGGTGCTGCAGTACTGCGGCCACAGCACCGATGTAAGACTTGTGTAGTTGCATACAATGTTTGACTCCGGATCTGGAAGAGAATAAACATTATAAACACGGACTTAGAAGGAAGCAGTGCAGGATCTGATAGGGCTGTTTTCCTCTCCTCTGCACCCCTGCACCCCGTGCAGTGCAGCATGGATTAAACCAAATATAAGGAAGAATTTTACGCTGAGGGTTGTGAGACCCTGGCTCAGGTTGCCCAGAGAAGTGACTGATGCCCCATTCCTGGAAACACTCCAGGTGAGGTTGGCCGGGGCTCTGAGCAACCTGGTCCAGTTGCAGATGTACCTGCTCCCCGGAGGAGGGGTGGGCTGGATGATCTTGAAAGGTCCCTTCCAATCCAAAGCATTCTGTGATTCTATTATTCTGTGATTCTCTGAATGTATAATTCTGTGCCCATCCCTTGTGCTGCACTGCGGGCAATTTCTCGGGCACAGAGCTAAGCAGCAGCCCGCCTGGTGGCATCCAATAGATGAAATTAAAAACACGCAGATGGGACGTTCTCTGCTAATTGCACAACGATTTGTCACGGGCAGGATTAGCCCAGAGTAATATATGCAGCAGGGAGAGATTTCAGATAACCTCCTGGGCTGGATGAGATCTACGCTGCCTTCTCCATGTTCCCATCAGCTGAGTTGCCCCTTAATTGGGCGTGATGGACCCAAGGGCTCCTCCAGCAACATGGAAAGGGTATTTAAATGAGCAACTGGGATTTCTGGGATCCTGAGCACGGCACAAACCTGCAGCCGGTTGCAGGCAGCTGCATGCAACCCTGGTGCTAATGAACAAGATGATGCTCCAGCATATTTTAGCATGGGGAAAATCCCATATTCCAGTGATATGAAAGATAGGGAGGGATTTTTTATCATTGAGGGTAGTGATGGGATGAGGGGTAATGGCTTTAAACTGTAAGACGGTAGGTTTAAACTACATATTAGGAAGAAGTTCCTTACTGTGAGGATGGTGAGACACTGGCCCAGATTGCCCAGAGAAGTTGTGGATGCTCCATCACTGGATGTTTTCAAGATCAGGCTGGACAGGGCTTTGAGCAACCTTGTCTAGTAAGATGGGCTCATGGCAGGGGCATTGGAACTAGATGGTCTTTAAGGTCCCTTCCAACCCAAACCGTTCTCTGCTTCTATAAGAGTGACACGTCCAAAAGCTTAAAGCATGAACATTCCCACCCTCACAGTGTCCAACTTCACTCAGAGTGGCTAGATACCCCTGAGGTTCCTGATAAAGCCTTGCATACCCTGAGCAGCAAGTGTAAAGTTAAGCACATCGTGCTTTGCTAACACCCTCTGTAGCCCCATGACAGTGCACCATGCAGCTATCCCTGCCGGGGAGCAGTGCTAAATCATAGAATCATTGAATGTTTTGGGTTGGAAGGGACCTTTAAATCTCATCTAGTCCCACCTGTCTGTAGCAGTTAAGGACATCTTCAACTAGAGAAAATTGCTCAGAGCCCCAGCCAACCTGATCTGGAATGTTTCCAGGGATGGGGCTTCTACCACCTCTTGGGACAACCTGGGCCAGGGTCTCATCACCCACAGCATAAAAATTTTTTGCCTTCTCTCCAGTCTGAATCACCCTCTTTTAGTTTAAAACCATCACCCCTTGTTCTGTCAGAACAGGCCCTGATAAAAAGTCTGTCTCCATCTTTCTGACAGGCTCCTCGAAGTACTGAGAGGCCCCAAGACGGTCTCCCTGGAGCCTTCTCTTCCCCAGGCTGAACAACCTCAACTCTCTCAGCCTGGTCTCACACCAGAGGGGTTCCAGCCCTCGGATCATTTATGTGGCCTCCTCTGGACCACAAAAATGATGGCTCTTCTGGAGTCAAAACATCGTCTGGAAAAAGGGATTCAGCAGCTTTTCAGGAAGGAGAGAAGCAATGACAGTTCTTGGGTCGCAAATTACTCAAAAAGAGTAGAGCAAGACCTGCAAAGGCAGCACTTACATGAATAGGCCGGTGGGTTTACCAGTGTGGAGGTACGTAGCTGTAGGTAGGGGTTCCTTGAGCCCTGTACGTTGGCACGGAAACTGGATGTGCTCCGATGGCAGTGTGTTGTGGGGTGGTCAACAAGGTTCCTGCAATGGCATGGAGAACTATTTAGGAAGGAGGAGAGCTCCATTTGGGGAGCAGTAGCCCGAGGGTATGGCGCTGCAGACTGCAGAGGAGAGGTATGGATAGCATCAGCTGTCCACAGCTTCTTCAATTCTCCTAAATAATATTCTACTTGTGAGACCTCAATCAAAGGTGTTTGACTCGTAGCTGGTATCAGACAGAACCAGGAATGGAATAAATCCATCTCAAGCTCCAGTATATTTTCCATGATATTTCCGTCCCTTTTACTCATCTTTTTTTTTATCCTGTTCTCCTTGCCCCAAAACACCAGCAGCAGAGCTACCCACTAACCTGCTGACATCTTCCACCTGCTGAAGGCACCAGGCTAAACTGCAACAGCAGATCACTGCAACAACCTGAAACATCTAAGGACTGAACTGGAAGGGATGAGGGTTTCAAAAGAAGATGAGGAAAACACTCCAGACCTTCCAGGGAAAATGAAGATGAGCTTTGCCACTCATCTCCCAAGGGCAGTGGAGCTCTTCTGCTTCATTTAAATCCAGAGAGCCCTGCGATGCAGCAGAAGGAGCTCTCCTCTGCCAGCCACGAAGCAGAGCGACTTGCCTGGTGCGGCCTCTTTTCTTTCAGTCTGCAGCTGATGCGCAGAGAGATTTTAGGTGTGAATTTGCACGGTGCCTTCAGCAGCCAAGGAGAGGGAGAATACAGCCCCGAACTACTCTGTTTTAGGAGTAGCTTAAAACAACGTCTCAGTTTCTGGGTATCTACAAATGCTCCTAATGAAATGTTATGTCGTCCCACATGCGTTAATGACATCAATCCACTTCTCACTGTAAGCAACAGTTCATCTCTCAGAGTGGTTCTTGTCACAAGCAGGCGGCAGTATCTCTGCTTGCACCGGGGATTGCGTCCCGTAATCCAGTCCTATTTCACAGCTAATACGGCTGTGAAAGGAGAAATGATGCATTTCTTGGCATAATTCGATACACGATCCTAAGAATTGTTAATGAAAGAAATAAAGGCTCTGGAAAATATAAAACCAGCCTATATCCTGACTTAATGTGCTATCGATTAATTGCAGTTTGAAGCAATCCTGCATATCAAATACAGAGGATTTGGGATTCATAAACCAAGGTTAATGTTCATTTAGTCAAAGTATCCTAAAAAGGGAACTTGAGTATAGAAATACAACAGTATTTGAAGATGGACAAACCTGGCTATTCCTTCATTTATGGAACAGAGGAAAGAACAATATATTTAAGGATGCAAGAGTGCATCCTTCTAGAGTGAGCCAAACCAAAGGTCTCCTCTGCTAACCTAAAAACTGAGGTAGATCAGTAGCAGGAACAAATTAATTATTTTTTCCTGCAAAGGGGCAGAAACCAGCAAGCAAAACCAGCAGATGAAGCCACTTGCCAGATACAATCTACATGTTGGATGCGCAGAGAGTTTTTTTATGCATGGGTTGTTTGGCTGCATCCCACCTGAGAGATGAAACTATGGCTCAGAACATGGAAAGATTTTCCTTCTTACCTGCTGACATCGCCATGGTGGTCCCAGCGACCATCCCCATGGCCACACCGTTGGTCCTGGGCGCAGCGACCGGGGCCGGATAGATGGCCGATGGGATGCTGTTGGGCTGAACCACGGTGGTGTGATGGATAACGTGAGGCTGTGCCGCATACACTGGCTGGGTATAATAAGCTCCCTGTTTCAGAAGGGGAAAAAAAATATTGTCTTTGTCATTCAACTGAACACAGAAGCCAAAGCACTGACTTGAAGCCCAGTATTTTATTTAGTGGCAGTCGCCAGCTCCGTGTGCAGAGGGTGTCACCCTCATAACACTGACTGTGCTGTCAGTAAGGAGTTACATCAGCTGTGACTGATGTCACACAACATCAAGTTGAGTGGGAGTGTTCTACATAAGGCCAGGCGGGATCGATGGGCCAAGGCCTATGGGATAAGGTTCAACAAAGCCAATTGCCAGGTCCTGCCCTTGGATCAACAACTCCAGGCTGGAGGCACAGCGGCCCAGTGGAAAAGCACTTGGGGGTGTTAGTTGACAGCAGGCTGAAAATGTGCCACCGTGTGCCCACATGGCCAAGAAGGCCACCAGCATCCTGGCTTGGATCAGCACCAGTGTAGCCAGCAAGACTAGGGCAGAGATTGTCCCTCCAGACTGGGCACTGGGGAGGCTGCCCCTTGAACCCTGGGTTCAGTTTTGGGCCTCTCACTCCAAGAAGGACATTGAGGGGCTGGAATGTGTCCAAAGAAGGGCAACGAAGCTGGTGAAGGGTCTAGAGCACAAGTCTTGTGAGGAGTGGATGAGGGACCTGGGGTTCTTGAGCCTGAAGAAAAGGAGGCTCAGGGGAGACCTTCTCACTCTCCACAACTGCCTGACAGGAGGCAGGTGGGGCTTGGTCCCTTCTTCCAGGGAAAAAGTGATACGACAAGAGGAAATAGCCTCAAGTTGCACCAGGGGAGGTTCACATTGGACGTGAGGAACAATTTCTTCCCCACAAGGGTTGTCCAGGCCTGCCCCAGGCTGCCCAGGGCAGTGGTGGTGTCCCCATCCCTGGAGGGATTTCAAAGCTGTGGAGAACTGGTGCTGAGGGACGTGGTTTAGTGATGGACTTAGTAGTGCTGGGTTAACAGTTGGACTTCATGATCCTAAAAGTCTCTTCCAACCAAAACGGTTCGTGATTCTATGATTCTAAGACTGTAGATCCTCCTATGGAGTGAGCAGTGCTGCTGTTGGGGGCACTCCTACTGGCTGTGTCAGCATAGCCGTACACCTACTTCCTGCACCAGATGGGACACAGGAGGTTCCCAAACCCAGCCCATATTGTGAGCCTGTAACAGTCGTTCACTTCAAGATTTGAAGCCCTCGGCTCCTCCAGATGTGTTGCAGAAACAATATTAAGACACACTGGTGTCACATGTAGCTGCTGGTGCAAAGAGCTGCCCACGGGACATCATTCAGGTACTGCCAAAGGGCTGGTCTTTCCCACAAGCAAGCTCCTGTGCATGGAGACCTGGACAAGCAAGGATGAAGCTGAACCTGTGGACATGTAGGATGGTCCCCAGGATGGATGAAGGCAGGAGGACTGGAAGGGGGATCAGCATTCCGGGTTGGAGAGTCAGTTTTTCAGAGATAAAATGGGCTGCCTCTGTTTGGTGGGATGAAACGGAGCCTGGACCCAAAGGACTTCGGCTGCTAGTGTGGAAAATGCAAACCAGGGACAGTCGGAAAGATTAGAAGGTTTAAAACAATGAAGGGAGATTTTATCATGTGTTAGTGAAAGCTACTAGAGAACCTCTGAAGGTCTGGATTAAGGGGAGAACAAGATGCAAGCAAACTGTTAAATTACTTCCTTCTTTAAGGACCTACAAAGGTTGATGGGACAAATTGCAGAATGCTGAAATGCATTTCCCTGGGGAGTGAGAAGGACGTGACAAGATAAATTAGGCCTATGAAGAAATGATGACTTGAGAACTCAGTTGCAGAAAAAGAACATCCCAGGTGGTGAGTTCTGTAAGCACAATGTGCTAAAAGGATCTACTAAAGCATCTCGTTCTTGCCGTCGCTCCTTTCCAGGCTGTCAAAACTTTTATTTGCCAGTCCCTGGGAAGAAGAGAGGAGGAAGCAGCACATGCAAGCCCCGCTCCATCTCAGGCTTGCTGGTGGGCACTGCTAGTGGATGCCAACCTCCCACTGTGGCTGGGATTGGGAAGGAAGCAGTAGGCAGGGATGAATTTGGTCCTCAGCTGTTTATGCTTTGATTAGTTAAGGGAAGGAGAGGCGACAGTGGAAAAAAAACGGCAAAAGGAGATGCTCTGGTCTCAGCAAGACATGGAGAAAGCACTCCATGAGGTTGTAGCTGCTGCAGAAGTTGGTTATTTGATATTGAAGAGGAGGAAGAAAACTAGGGAAGCTATAGGGCCAGACTGCTCAAGGAACTTGTAATCTTCAGTGGGAAGGGGTATCAAGGTGATTTTCAGAGGACACGTGCCCCAAATTGCATCCCTGTGTAGGATCTTGGCACAAGCACATAGCTGGAGGCAGTGGCAATGCAAGAGCTGAGAAGATAGTACTGGAAATCCACCCAGGTGCTCAGGGAGGAGCCCCTCTATGGGGACACGAATCTAGGTCATGCCTGAAGTAGCATGTGCTGGTGAAGGTGACACAGGGGATTTTCCATGGGACGTGTCAGGAGGGCAATACAAGTCCAGTGAGATGCCAACAGCCACCAGCAAGTGGACCTTGTGGTGACCGAGATTCATCTATGGTCCCAGGGAAGGGCAGCATTGATAGCTGGGGAGGATGGGGAACGGTGCGTGCCATTCAGCGGTACGTGCACCCTGGAGCCAGCAAGCCCTGGCAGTTCGACATGTGATTCTAGGGGAAAGGACCTGATTTCCAACCTGGCCAAGCCACAGGAATGCCACTGCGTTAACTCTGCTGCACACTGACAACCACACAAGACCATGTCTGATCCAGAGGATCCAACAGAGGAGGCAGGAGAGACACATGCATCCCAGAGATCCGCCAATCCCACCATGAGCACCTGCATCCCACCTGGACATGCGTGTTCAGCCCTGGCAGCCAAGGATCAAGCTCTGCAGGAACCTCAACCTCACTGCTGAGTGAGGCCACCAGGGAGCTGCTGCTGTGGTTGGCAAGATACCTACCTGGGTGTACAGGTTCTGCTGTGGATAGGCACTTCTGATGGGGTACATAGCGGTTTGGTACGGATTTGGAGATGGCGAGTAGGGAGGAGGCGCGTTGTTACTCTGGGTCGGTGGGACCTTGTAGGGAGTCCCCGCAGTGTACCCTGGTAAAGACACAAAATTGTTCAGGTTAGGGAGAGAATTTACAGCTGCAGAGCTGGTCCACCCAGAACATGTGCAACCTCAGCTGCCATTCGTGATGCACCGGCTGCTTTGCTGGGCATCACTCAGCATGGAGGAGACATACTGAGATGCATCAGCATCTACTGACATCCCATGAAACCCACCAAGTTGAAACTTCTGGATCAGCATCCAGCCACCGGATAATCAATCACAGCAGCTGTGGCTGCATCCTTCACCAAGCCTAGCAGTGGCTCTTCCCACACTGCCTACACCAGGCCATCAAGCTAGTAAGTGTTAGCTTAACACTTATTAGTGTTAAGTGTTCCCAGTGGTCAAGGCATGACTTGATGACACTCAACTAGCACTTAAATCACCTAAGACAGCAGTATCCCCACACCTACTTACCCGCCTTTATATACCTACTCGACAAGAATACTGGTTTTCCTTCTCTCATTCCCAGAATTCTGTACTATCATCATTTTTTGCTCAGGGTGTGATGGGCAAAATCCAAATTTAACTGCTGGAGGATTTACTCCAGCAATAGATCTTAATGCCAAGGAAGAAGTGATAGGATGAGAGGAAATGGCCTCAAGTTGCTCCAGGAGAGGTTTAGGTTGAACATGAGGAACAATTTCTTCCCCACAAGGGTTGTCAAGGCCTGGAACAGGCTGCCCAGGGTAGTGGTGGTGGATTCCCCATCCCTGGAGGGATTTAAAAACCATGGAGATGTGGTGCTGGGGGACATGGTTTAGCGGTGACCTGACACTGCTGGGTTAACGGTTGGACTCAATGATCTTAAAGTTCTCTTCCAACCAAAACAATTCTGTATTTCTAATTTCATATCAGAGTATTGCTGTCCCCTGCCTATGTACCCAAGCAATGACTGGAAAAGCAGCAACACCAGTGGCCCAGACCTTAAGATTAAGGTGGAAACAGTGAATGACTTTTAAGTATTTCACCAAGGTGGATAGTGCCAAGCAGTTTCCTCTCCTGCAAAGGAAGTCCGTGATCATCAGCTCACCTTTCAGGTGCTAAGTATATGGGGAACAAACTCAAATGAAGGATCCTTCCCAAAACATGGAAATTTTTCCCAAAAAATAGACCTAACTTAATAAAAAAATAACCTCAAAGATAATGTGATTTCAGTTGACCTGCTGGCTGGGGGTGTCACTTCTGGGTTTGGATGCTATTTGTATTAACTTCTGAGCATTCTGGTGCTTCAAAATTATATTTCCCTGCCAGGAAGACTCAGTGGTACCAGGTCCTTTAATGAAAGTCTGATCATATTTGTTTGCCTTTCAAAGGCTTTTGTGGGAGTGAGGACATCCCGTAAGGATCTCCATCCTTCTTCTGCGTCCTTTCAAGGTACCTTCCTGTCTGTTGACTTGTGATGTGGAGTCTCCTTCTCTGGAGACTTTCAAAACTCTCCTGGATGTGATCCTGTGCAATCTGCTCGGGGTGACCCTACATTGGCAGATGGCTTGGGTTAGATCTCCAGAGGTCCCTTCCAACCCCCACCATTTTGTGGTTCTGTGATTCTGCGGTGAATACGAAGTTGACCCCCATACCCTTCATCAATTTTGCTCTCCAGAAAGAAAGGAGTGGCTTTAAGGAGGTCCATGATAACACTACATAATCCAATCCTTGTTACCTGGCAACAGAGTACAATAAGACTTCATGGCAAGTCCAGTACCTCAAGGAGCTGCGACCTGCCCCAAGGATGGGATGTCCTTGCACCAAGGACACATGGCACCTGAATTCCCAACCTTCAGAGGTATTTCCAAGGAAATTGTCCCTGGAACATTTTTACTTAAGTGCTAAATTGGGGAAAAATCTTCAAGAAAGGTGTGTTTCAAGGGGTTTGTTTTAGGGTAGACTGAAAGCTGAGCTGCTGCCACAGGATGCCCCAGACTGTTGAAGATACCAGGGTGGTGGATAAATGGTTAAAAAAATAAAAAAATAAAAAGTGTAAAAAATCCCCTTGCATAAGCATGGAAAAGCACGTGGGATGGGATGACTGGTGAGAAATGGGAGTCAGCTCTTGCAGGAGGGCCGGGAGGAATCCTCCCTTGAGAAAACGAGGTCCAAAGACTGTGTAGGATGGAGAGAAGTCAGGGCTCATCTCAGCAATAAGAAGTCTAAACGCTCCAGTATGAAGAACTAATTTACTCAGTCAGTGTTCAGGGCAGCAATTAGGGAAGGCTAAGATTTCAAGTCTGCTAATATCCCCTATTATGCACCCAGCACTGAAACAGCGTGAAGATAATAAGGAGCTTTCTAGGAACATCCAAACAGCATCTCACCACCCCCTGATTACTGCAGATTGGAAGAAATGTGTTAATTAAACAGCAGAATAGCTGTGACCCTTTCCCTGACTCACATTAGCGGGAGAGCGACTATCTGTAACTAAGAGATGGAAGCAGTGAGAAGAGATGCAGGTTCAGAATGTCTGTATATTCACCCTAACAGCAGAAGTGGAGACTGCTCCATCATGAGGTCCTCCAGGAACTCAACGACATCACCTACAGCACCACCAACCTCCTGTTTTTAAATCTTACGAACTTTTTGTTATTCTGAACTCACTTTTTCAAACAAAGACCTTGGAGGCTGCCAGTTCTCAGCATCATGCCTCATTATGGACCAGCTCAAGGCCATGTGGTTTCACCACCTTGAATGCTAACACTTGCTGTGGTTTCCCCACTGCTGAATCACAGACCATTTAGCTACGATATTAGATACCATTCTATGATACCATTAGATACCATTCTGTGATTCTACGATACTAGGAAAGGTATGAAACATAATAGTCCAGGCAACTGTAACCTTCCACGTTTATAAACTGGCAAAAAAAATACAACAATTTGTGAGCAAAAATGACGTGTAATCAAGTTTTAATGACACAAGATGAAGCTCCTCTAGAAAAGCATGTCTGACAGTTAATTTGAAAGCCTAATTATGAATGTCTCACACCTTATTAGGATTAGGAGGTTGGCATGGCCTGTGCTTCTGCCGCTTCGCAGTTCAGCAGCAGGCTGGGATTTTAAAAGCAATAGCGAGCCTTTAAGCTCCAGTTTCTATTAAAATTGTTGATTAAATCCCTCACACCACTCTAGAAATCTCAACATTATTGATCCTGCAACATAGAAGTGCCCTGAATTGCAGTGATAATTTTTTCTGGAATAGCACAAAGGCCGGTGGGGGTGGGGGAAGGCCTCTGTGATGAATTTTGTAGCATCATCTCCTCTTGTTTCCACATGAAGGGCTCAACAGAAGTGTGATTCTTTAGATGTACAAGGAAATGGACGGATGTTCACATCCAGAGTTATAGTCTACAGCTTAATGTCCAGGTAGAAGCCAGTAACTAATGGTGTCCCTCAAGGATTGGTACTGGGACCAATATTATTTAATATCTTCATCAGTGATGTAGGTGATGGGATTGAGTGCACCCTCAGCAGGCTTGCAGATTACACCAAGCTGTGTGGTGCAGTCAACATGCTGGAAGGGATGGTACGCAATCCAGAAGAACCTGGACAGGCTTGAGGAATGGGTTCAGGCAAACCTCATGAGGTTCAACAAGGTCAAACGAAAGGTCCTGCATCTCAGTCAGGGTGACTTCCAGTCTCCATGTAGGCTGGGGGATGAAGGGATGGAGAGCAGCCCTAAGGAGAAGGACTTGAGGGTGTTGGGGGTTGAAAAGCTGGACATGAGCTGGCAATGTCCGCTCGCAGCCCAGAAGCCAAAGGCATCCTGGGCTGCATCCAGAGCAGCGTGGGCAGCAGGTCGAGAGAGGAGATTCTGCCCCTCTGCTCCTCTCTGGTGAGACCCTCCCCTGCAGTGCTGGGTCCAGCTCTGGAGTCCTCAGTACAGGAGAGACATGGACCTGTTGGAGCACGTCCAGAGGAGGCTACAAAAATGGTCAGAGGGCTGGGACATCTCTCCTATGGAGAAACGCTGAGAGAGTTGGGTTTGTTCAGCCTGGCGAAGAGAAGGCTCTGGGGAAACCTCATTGTGGCCTTTAAATACTTAAGAGGGGCCTATATAAAGCTCATAAAATGGATAAAAAGAAGAAATTTCTCATGACGAGGGTGATGAGACACTGGCACAGGTTGCCCAGAGAAGCTTTGGGTGCCCCATTATTGGAAGTGTTCAAGGTCAGGTTGGATGAGGCTTTCAGCAACCTTGTCTAGTGCAAGATGTCCCTGCTCACTGCTGGGGGGTTGGACTAAATAATCTGTGAAGGTTCTGTGATTCCATGATTCCATGAAAACAGACTCACATTTTTTTCAGTAAATTCAAGCTGTGTCTACGGAGTCTGCACTCAGCACACTCCCATCCCTGCAAGCATAAGATAGATCCCCTGAGGAAGACACAGGGCAGAACCTGGGGCTCACATCATGGTGGATTGCGGGTAGGAATAAGTATCCAAGAGCAATTCCAAGAGGTCCTACATCATTGTATGGCCCTGTTGAGTGTGACTGGTTGCAGGTGCCTGGTCCTGCTTCGGCCACCACGCTCCATCTTGGCTCATCGTCCTCCAGCCCTTTTTCCTAGCTTTATTGTCCGTCCATCTTCCCTGCACTCAGGAGGCTGAAGGAACAGCTTTGGAGCAGTGAATGCAGGGAATTCACAGGGCGTGATGCCATAGTATGGACATCAGTGTGTGTAGCTGCCTGTTAGGCCCCCATTGCCTCTGCTGAAGTCCTCCCTGGCACATTGTCCCTGCCACCACTATCCTCACCAGACAGATAAAAGCAAATAGGAGGCTCTGAGGCAGAAATGGCCATAAAACCTATAACCTTCCTCACTACAGCGCTCAAAACTTTGTGTCTATGACCCTTTGAACTTCACTGGAGCATCTAAGCAACAAAACAAAATACCTCAGGCAAAACTAAACTTTGAAAACTCATCATTAAAGGACAAAAAAACCCAAAAGGCAAAGGCATGACTGTAGACAAGACCAGGCACCTGGGCAGACCTTACCCAGCCTTGAAGCTCATGCACTTCTTGTCATGGTCTTTCACTGCAGGTTCTGAGTCCAGTTGAGCCCTCAGCACCATTTTTGTCTTACTGGTGCAGATGTAGGGCGTTACTCAGCAGCTATTGTATATGTATTCATATTTACCCACGTTCAGCATGTGGCCTCAGTCTATACTGGTGGGCACTCTTCTCCCTGGGAATAGAATAATTCATCACCCAGGCTTCTCCTTGTCTCTCCTCTATCCAGATCTGACACCTTGTTGATCCTCATGAGTAAGATATCACCCTTTTCCTGCCACTGGACACTTGGGGAAGGCTGTTCTCCCAAGAACAAAACCTAGGCTGGGTGAGATCGAGCCAAAGGACAGAATCAATTTGGGATGTTCAACCTGAAATGCTTCTGACTTTTCAGAGCCCGTGCTTAAGATGGCATCTCCTAGCTAAGCTCTTGCAAACCCAACTGCTGCTAGAAGCCTGAAGCATCTCTGCCAAAGCAAGCTCAAAGCTTTACCTATAATACTTAATCTCCAAATTAAATGTGCCCAAGTCAGTTCTCTGGAAACGAAGCAAATCCACATGGGTCTGGTCATTACTAATCTCCTTTATCATCCACACTAGGTGGCCACAGACAAATTTTGCCTACCAAACCCCTTCCTACCTCTCTGATTTCACAGGAGGAATCTCACCTGCCACAGCCTGGAGGTGCAACGGGGAGGAGAAATCATATCCAGCCATGGGTTGAACTCCAAAGGAATTTTGCCAAATAATATCTAGGTTTCTACTAATTACATGTTGAGATTTTTCCAAACACTTACAGCTCATTCAAATCTGGTCTGGCGTGAAATTAGGTGCGATGCAAAGTCCATGCACCATGTCAAGCGTACAGCCCCTACCTCAAAGAATGGTAAGAACATCCCTTTTGAAAGAGAAAGTCTCCCACAGGCTTTTAACAGGTTTAGTTTTAATAATTCTTGTTGTCAAAAAAAAGAAATAGTATTTCTTCCTCTCTTTCTATTCTGTAAGAATAATTTAATTTAGCACAAAAAGGGAGCCTGGAGCAGATAGATGTGAGGAATGTTTCAACTCATGTGTGTACTGCGGTCCCAGCTTGTAAACATGGTCCATGGAGAGTCGCTTTAAGATACGCTCTTTTTTTTTTTTCCCCTCCATATATGGCTGGGAGTTTCTCCAGGTCCCAGGGGTGTTTGGAAAGTTAATTTTTCATTTTGAACCTCACAGTGGTCCCACCTCACGCTTGCAGCATGCTCCATGCTGGCCATGCCCCAGCTTTAGCAAGGCAACATGAAGGCAAGAGCAGTGGGGCAGGGGCTAAAGGACACCACACATACCAGGGGAAGCAATGAGAGCTTGTCAACCCTCCTGGAGGCACTATTTGGCCTCTTAGGGCACAAGATTACAAGGCTCCATCTGGAAAAGCCTGTTTGGCGGCGATCCATAAGTAGCATCTCCTCCCCCTGCCTCTGCTCGGCAGTTTGAGTTAAAAGGTGGGAATTTCAACCGGATTCCTTGAAATTCTTGATTTATTTTGGAATTCTCTTTCACTTTTAAGAGAATAGGAAATAACATCCCTCTGTTTTTTCTACCCATACTGTTCTGTTCAACCACAGAACATCATCACTGCAGATGCACACCTGCAAACAAGCTCAGGTTGCTCCTGAGGACCAAATGCTCAACTAAAAGCTCAACTTCACCCTTCATCATTTGACTTCCTCCTCTGAAGGAGCATCTTTCATGAATTTAACACAAGTGAACAGAAAGGAGCAGGAATGCTANCTTGACTTCCTCCTCTGAAGGAGCATTAGGAGGGTTGGTGCTCTTTCATGGATTTCATACAAGTGAACAGAAAGGAGCAGGAATGCTACCTCTTTTTCAGAAGAAAAAAATACAAGAGCTCTGCAAAATTGCATCCCAGAAGGGAATAGCAGCATCAATGCAACACTCCCACCAGGGCAGCTCTAGCAGCAGAAGGTGATAGATCTGCTACGTGGTGCCAGTGAGCACCTCAAGACCTGGAGCACCCTCACCTTGTGTCAGGGCTCAGCACTCAGGGAAGGACACAGAAAGCTGCACAACACGAATGATCCCTTTTGCTGATGGCAAACAATCCCATCCCCAAATAACCCACAGGAGGGCAAATGGGCACAAAACAACCAAGTAAAACCCCAGAAGAAAAGGTTTATTTACTGAATGCTGCAGAAGAAGCCTGATAAGTTCTGTTCTCAGTCCCGGTGTCCACCGGGAGGTGGAAGGTGCCCTCCGTGGCACAGGAGGAGGAGGTCTGTGGCCAGGCTTGCTTCATCAGAAGTGTAGCTTGAGTGGAGACAGAGAAGAGGTGTCACACAGAGCAATGAAGATAAAGCTTCCCACATTTATGTCGCATTTGAATCACTTTACTGCTCTCTTCCTTTCCCCCTCTCCCCCTTTTAAGAACAACTATCCATAGGAATTTCACACCATGGTTCCTCTAGCCCCACCTGCTCCCCATGGAGATTTGGGTTGCACAGCGCATTGCAGCAAACCAGTTACTTACCCAAAACAATGAGTATCCTGAGCTGAGTGACCTGCGTGAAGATCTACACCTGGCGGACGTGGCCAGCAGAGCCACCATCCCTCCCCAGATAGCACTGGTCACCTCTGTGTATAGGGACCAGTAATGGCTGTCCTTGGTCTTGTGATTCCCCGCTGGAAAACAGGCTGAGCCTGGTGTGCAAGGCATTTTATTCACAGTAAAACCTTTTGAGATATTTTCATGGCAGGTACCACCAGTGGTCAAGGTCCTCGTCACTGTGACTCTCCCATCATAGCATTGGGTGGTCCTTAGAAACTCTGGAAAGGACAGTCAGCAGAAGCAGTGGCTTTGGGCAGGTCACCCAGTATCCCAGTTTGGAGAAAAGTATTTATGAAGCCAAGTAAAATAATTTAGAAGAATCTCAAGATCTAAACACTGTGAGATTTGAGAAGGGATCGACAGAATTCAGTCATTTTGTGGGTCTTAAATTTCCCGAAAGAGGAAAAGGTTTTATACTAATTGCTATAATGCACCTCTGCAGGATGAACCAGCACTGGCTGTACCTTTATCCTATATCCAAACACATTGTCAATGCTCATCTGCCATTACACTGAAGGCTTTGTGGAGCACATCTCCAGAGAAAGCAGATCACCAACACAAGCCTACAGCCAGGCTCCTTCCAAAAGTTGTTGCCTCTGAGTAAGGTTTAACAGATCTTTGTCTATTTTAATGTTGGTTTGGTTTTGTGCTGTTGTTTTTTTCCCCTGGAACTATGGATCTGTCCTAACTTTTTGTTTCAGACTAATCTCAAATGGTGGTCCCATCACCTCCCCAGTGGAGAGCATACAGCTTTTGAAAGCCTCAGCCAGTTATTACAGCTCGCTGCTCACCAGCTTAATGAGCTGCTCAGGCTGCCATTATAAAAAGAAATCAGCTCCAGTCTTCTACGTACCACAGTATGTATTTTGCACACCCAGCTACTAAGGAAAGAAAACCAAGCGAGGGTTGATCAATCCTCACCAACCCACTCAGTGATTAGACCTCGCTGTGAAGTTGTGAAGGGTAAAGGAGGTAAGATGATGCAGCAGCTGGAAACAAAGAAAATCACCAATTTATGGCTTTTGAAAGGTATTTTTTTGTGAATGCAGAAGGTAGACTGTTGACACACTCTCTTGACACCAAATTACTGAATTCTCCAAGATCTTTAGAAGGTTGGAGGTCAGCATATGTTCCTATTGTCCCCTTCTCCCCATACAAGCGGCATTAAGGACAGGTAGGATTTCCCCAGAGATGCAGAAAGGGATTTTGGGTTAGATCTGCATTTGGGCAAGACAGGAACAACGGAGGCGTGATTTTGTAGGCAGGGAACTGTTTCTGACAGCAGAACCAGCCAAGTTTGGACAAAACTATCCGGGGCAGAAAGAGGAGCTCTTTAGGAAGGACACCACAGAACACAGGAGGAGGAGGAGATGGTGGGTTCTTTATCCTCCCATTGACCTCAAGGGAGATATTTTAAAGCTGCACTTTGTAACTCTTTCTCCCAAGCAAGTTCCTAATCCCAAGGGCCCTGGTGCTAAACCCTGCAGAAGAGATTTCATGACTTGGGTCAGGGCTTTCTGCAGCCCGAAGGCAAAAGCAATGATGTTTCAAATCCTTCCAGCACCTCTGTGTCTTCTTAGACTCTCAATTAACCTTCTTTGAAGATGTAACTGTAAATCTGGAGCAGCACAGGGCTGGACACTGGGGACAAGTGATTGAGGAGGCCAAGGAAGAACTGGCACCGGTGCCACAGCCCACACCAGCCACAATGCAGGTCCTAATGGTTGGACACCACCGCCCAGAGTGGAGAAGCACTGCTGCAGGTCTGTTGGTCCATCAAAAACTCACGAGACCACTCTCCTAACGTGAAACAGAAACACAGGAGCATGGAGGATACCCAGCAGCAATGCTTTACTAGATGGCATGGCTATCAGCAGCTGTGCAAAGAGTTTAGGGGTGCAAGATCTGGTCCTTATCTTCTTCAAGAGAAAACCAGGAGGTTTGTGGGAAGTGAGAGATTCAGAGCGTAAATTTCTCCTCCACTTGAGCACTGATCGTGTTCCACTGCGAGCGCGTACCCCCTCCCAAAGGGCTTGTGAGTTATTAAGGATTTCCAAAGAGCCTTGCTTTATTTTCCATGGTACACTGCACTCCTGAACATCACACTGGAGAGCTAACTCCCAGCGCTGAGACAGAAACACTCCTTCACTTATGCTTTTATTCAAAATCAGATTCATTTTTTGCCTCTGGTTTTCACAAAGGTTTTAATCTCCAAGACTGATGAGACAATTTATTTACATGTTATATGAATCCTTCCTCTGCAGCTTCTCCTCTCCACATTAGACCTACCAAAAAAATCAAGGTAATCTGTGTCTGGGATGGCTGGGGGCTATGCATGTTCTGTACATTAAATCATGGACCCTTGGAGAATCCATCACTTAAAACTACATGAAAGGTGAACCAAGAAGGCTTCTAGGAACATTAATATCTCCTGGTCCTTTGCAAGAGCTACAATTTACACAGAGGTTACAATCCAGCCATGACTATCTACTATCATTTTAGGTCTATCTCATAGAACCGTAGAACGTTTTGGGTTGGAAAGGACCTTTCAAGGTCATCTAGTTCAACGCCCTGCAGGGAGCAGGGACATCTGCAACTAGAGCAGGCTGCTCAGAGACCTGGCCAACCTGACCTAGAATGTTCCAGGGACGAGGCATCGACCACCTCTCTGGGCAACCCGGGCCAGGGTCTCACCATCCTCAGCGTCAAAACTTTCTTCCTTCTCTCCAGTCTGAATCTCCCTCTTTTAGTTCCAAACCATCACCCTTAGTCCTGTCACAACAGGCCCTGATAAAAAGTCTGTCCCCATCTTTCTGATAGGCCCCTTTAAGTACCCCACAAGAGGGTCTCCCTGGAACCTTCTCTTCTCCACACTGAACAACCCCAATTCTCTCAGCCTGGCCTCACACCAGAGGGGTTCCAGCCCTCCCATCATCTCCGTGGCCTCCTCTGGCCCCGCTCCAACAGGTCCCTGTCTCTCTTGTGCTGAGGACTCCGGAGCTGGACCCAGCACTGCAGGAGGGGGTCTCACCAGAGCAGAGAGGAGGGACTGAATTGTTGGTGGGATGGTTCAGAGCACGTATGTGGAGAAAGATGATTCCTACACTTACCCTCTGCAGAGCAATGTTTCCTCCAGGGAGGACCCAGGAGCAGCAATGGAGGATCGAAGCCTCCATCCTGTCCCACAACAGCCCCGCAGAGACCCCTCATTTCCAAGGCTGATTTTAGAAATCCCTGTTCTCCTCTGTACGGGTACTGAAGTAATGGATGCAAAGCTTTATTCTCCCCTGCATTATTAATAAATGCAGTTACAGCATAAGCCAGCCTCCATGCAAAAAGTGTCTGCCCTACTTTCAGGAAAATAAAAAGATGTGCTTTAATGAAGGAAGTTAAAACAAAACCATCATCTCAGGAAGATGGAATGCCTGGGAGGGAACATGCACCAGGCTTAATGAAGACATGCATTATTATTTTTTTTGATTATTTTAAATTGGCATGCCTTGTGTCTTTGCAGTAGAGTGAATTTAGGCACTCATTTTTACATACTTGAAAGGAAATTATTTTTTTTTTAATAACATTGTCCTAAATAACCAGGCTTATTGCAAGCATCAGAGTTTGTAATGCTGGTGTTTTGTCACCTGCTTTGTGTCTCTCTAAGAAATATGGCAAAATGCAAGAGGAAAATCACACAAGGCAGAAACTTGTCTTGTTTCAATGAATCGCGATGGAAAGAAATTCATTCTCTTCCTTGATGCAGGGCTCCTTTGGCTGAGCTCTGCAAGCAGTGCAGTGGCTGGCTCTCATCTATGCCTTGGGAAGGGTGGTGTGAAACAAACTGGTGAAGGACTAAGCATCCTTTTGGTGCTCAAACACTAGCAAATAATCACCAGATATCTGCTACTGAGACAGGGAGGAATCAAGACTAGTTCCAGTTACCATTTGCCTTACCTCACTCCTGCTGAACCTGCAGGGGTCAAAGTGACTCTAAACTGTCTCCTTATGCCTCTCAGATTGAGAAAATTACAAAGTTTGGGGTGCTAAATCCTTTAATATTCCATAGATTCCCGGAGTCATGGGAATCATGAAATCAACAGAAGAGCATCACTGACTTCCAGCATCAGGGACTGTAGTGCGTGTGTTTGCAGGACTTCAACGACGAAAGTGGATTGTACATAAGTAGCAGGTATTTAAAAACTGTACTTCGAAAATTAACCACCACTCATGGACTTCTCCTCACTTGGGGTAAACCACACAAAGGGCAGGAGCAAAGCGCAATCTTCATTTTTGCTCAGTGGTTGATCTCTTGTTAGGATTTTGCATGGAAGCCAAGCAAAACTCATGAGGCTTAGGGCAAGAGACACCTAACCCAAGAGAGCTCATCAGAGGAACACCTTTAGGGTGGTCCAGAGTGGGTGATCATGTTTGGACATAACAGTTTCTTTCAAGACTGACAGATCAATTTCAGTCACATCCCAAAAATTCAGAAGTCACAAGCAAAGGATGCTCTTCTCACCCTTTTCAACCTCTATTCCAAGTAGTGTTAAGGGGACACATTTTCCTGGTTAATCTCCATATGGAGAACTAGACATCCAAGCAGACAAACCTTTGGTTTGTGATTGCTTTTTTAGTGATCCTAAGGATTTCTGTCAGCAGGTACCACCCCACTCCCAGCTTGGGGAGGTTTGAAACAGAAGAACCTTGTCAGTGGACAGGATGCTTTTGAGAGCAGCAGTTCTGCTGGGAACATAAAGCATCTTCTGTGATCTCTTCCTGTAGTGAGGCAGCTAAAGGTTAAAAATCTAAAGTTCTTTAAAAATACATTTAGAATTAGTCTGCTGTTTCAGAATCAAAGATTTTAAAAATAAAGCTGATCCCTTCTGATTCCCAGTGTGTTTGACAGACGGCATGAACCCCAGCAGTATGTTCTTCTCCACAGCAGGGGTATTTCCAGCCTCCTGCACGACAGCAGCTGATGCAATTCAAGTAAACACTCTCCGTACCGATACAGACGACTGGTTTCTAACTCACCCCCTGAACCACAGCACTACTTTAACTCAACTCCATTTAAAGCAGCTGAGGATGCTGTCTGGTCTGTCACATGTACCCACTGCCAGAGGAGTTTATGAAGCTTATTTTGCATTAGTTGTCTCTCAAAAATTCTCCTTTAAGTCTGTTTTCCATAGAGAAGTGGCAAAAGTGTGGCCAGTAGGTCAAAGGAGGGGATTCTGCTCCTTTGCTCTGGTGAGACCCACCTCTGCTGTACTGGGTCCAGCTCCGGAGTCCTCAGCACAAGAGAGACAGGGACCTGTTGGAGCGGGGCCAGAGGAGGCCACGGAGATGATGGGAGGGCTGGAATCCCTCTGGGGTGAGGCCAGGCTGAGAGAATTGGGGTTGTTCAGCCTGGAGAAGAGAAGGCTCTGGGGAGACCTTCTTGTGACCTTTCAGTACTTCAAGGGGGTCCATCAGAAAGACAGACTTTTATCAGGGCCTGTTGTGACAGGACAAGGGGTGATGGTGATTTTACGATTCTGTGACTCTAAGAGACTACTGACAGTGGGTGCAATGCTGGAAGGCCCTGAGCAATGGAGCCTGTGCTTGCTTCCTGAGTTGTCACAGTGGCATCTTGTCTGCAGCAGAATTGGCATCTTAGAAAACATAATTCAAGAAAAACTTGCAAGCAGCTTGAAAAAGCCTCTAAATTTAAGAGTGATCCGTGCCAGTATTGCCTCTGTAGCCTTTGCTCTGCCTCTGAAGATACTGTTGACAGATGCTGTCCTCACTCACAGCATCATACAGGCTTTTTTTCTCCACTAACTGGCGCTGGTGCATCCCTGGCTTCTGAGCCACTGCTCTGAGCATAGCAGAGTCCTCGGAAGCATCTTTTCTCTCCGCTACATGCGTACAAGCCGAGGGCTCTGAACCATGTCTCCAAAACGATAAATCTCCAAATAGTGGGGGAAAAAAACCCTGCCGAGATATTAAATTGCACTGATTTCAAGAGCTGCATGATTGTTTATGTGGAGGACCGGAGGTTTCTGCACAAGAGGAGTACAGGAGGACCAATTTTAATCTTCACCATTTCCTCACTAATATAGTGCTTAGCTATGTTGCATTATGCACTGGAAGATTTTTTTGTTCTCAATGCCAAATGACTTGTCAGCTTTCTGGACATTAGATGTCTAATATGTAAATTATTAAAAGCATTTCTTAAGAATCATAAACAGAGAAATGAAATTTATATGTTAAGACGGCTGCTTTCTTGCTTGAGCGTTAAGCTGCCCAACAAAAAGATCTTGTGAGTGGGGACAAAAATGATCAGAGGATTTTTTTTTGTTTGTTTAAATTTTTTTTTTTAGAGAAAGCAAGTCGGCAAAGATTAGGATTGCACTTCAGAAGGGAGCGTGGGGGAAGCGAACAAAAGGCTGGCTGGCATAAAGAAGACTGACCAGGGCTTTCGTTCCCCCTTTCACATCATTCAAATCTAAAGCAACAGACAATTATTTGCACTGCTTTAAAAAAAAAAATACAAAAAATCAGTAACTCGAGCCTTAATTAATCTGCAGAACTGCTCACTGCAACGTATTGTAGCGATAAAATACAGCAAGAATCAAAGCACGGGGGAGGTTAAGCATCCTTAATGAAAGAGAGGACACCCACAGCCACAGCCACCAGGACAAAGGTAGTGAAAATTCAAAGTCTTTGTGGTTTTGTGCTTATAAAAGCTGCTGATTAACAAGGTTGGAGGTGGATTATTCCACACTAAACAATCACAAGGAAACTTCTGATGGCAAATCTGGCTGTTTTCAGGGAGGAGAGACCATGGTGGATGGACAACTTGGCCCTCTCTGAGTGTGGGGGCTCCTTTCTGCTGGGTGGAGGTCACAAGCTGTTGACATTGTTGCAGGAATGATGGGACTCAAGAACATGTACCTAAGGGCTCACAGCTGCCCATCCGTGCGAACCCCAATTTCCAGGGTTATGCCTGTGTTTCCATGTTGTCTCCTGGTCTTCTCAACTGTTTCTTCACTTCCTGGGTTGGGGCATTCACTTTTTTGTAGTCTTTGTGATCAGTGCAAGTAACTTCTTTGCCTGAAAGAAGGAGGCTTGTCCTCCAGCCCACTCCAGGACTTACTCTTTTACATGCCAAGTGGGTCCCAGTTCTCAATATATTCCTACTATCCTAACCTATGCCAAGAAGGCAATGCCATAAAACATCATCCTAGAGGTGTCCTTCTCTGAGGGATATCTTAACTATGTATCGGAGTTACTTGAGAGAGCATCTACAACCCCTGCTTGGGTTCCTGTTTCCTCATGAGCATGAAGGACATCCAAGGCAGGAAGCATCTCAGTTCTCCTGGTACAACAAACAGGCACCCATGAGGAGTCTGTCCCCAAAGACGGGCCAAATGTATCTCTGGGGAGATGCTTCTTTCTCTCAACTGAATATAGAGGGAGCTGGGCTGGAAGGACTAACATAGAATGGTCTGGGTTGGAAGGAACCTTTCAAGGTCATCTAGTCCAACCTCCCTGCAGGGACAAGGGACATCTGCAACTAGAGCAGGTTGCTTGGGGTTAGAAACTTAAGATCTACACAATCAAAGGGAACCAAACCTTCCCTAAATGTGGCAATAGTTGAAGCTGTTTAAAATACTTGAAAATTTCCTAGTTGTTTGGTTTTTTTTCTTATTTTTAATTTGGAAAATTAAACCAAGCTGAAATAAAATCTTTCCAGAGGAATGTGTAGATTTCGTCAAGATTTTGCAAAGAAAAGTATTTTGTTTGGATAGTGATGCGGCATGTCTGGGGGTTATTTCAATATGTTTTCTAACAGGAATTCTAGCCTTTCAAGGACTGCGTCCAGATCTACAAGAAGCAAGAGAGACCGTCCAAAAATTCCTCATCCTACAGTGATTTGAAGTTCCCTCTCCCTTGGGTGTCCCCTTGGCCATCTCCTTAGTCAGTGGTGGAGCTGCTGCCTGCACGAGGCACAGGCAGTGGCTGGGGACAAGAGACAGTCTATAATGTCCAGGCCAATACACAGGAACGCTGCTGTATTTACATCCCTGGGTGAGGAGGGAGGATGTTGCCAGCCTCTGGCAGGACAAGCTACTAATAAATTTGTGAGGGTTTTTTTTTATGCTGTGGAGCTCTTTTCACTTTACTCTTTGAATGTTGTATCCTTCAGGGAAATCTGAGGGTGGCCAGCACACATCTAGGGGAACAAAACTTGTTTCATACGACACGTTAAGATTTTTAGTAGGAAGAAATGCAGCTGAAGACCCTACCAGAAGCACAGAAAATCAAACAAAACGGATCCCTTATAGAGTCATCCAGAGTACACAACATTATTTAATAACCTTGCAACATAACAGTCAATTTAAGTAGTGATGTGGAGAAGGCAGCACTGAAAGTTTTTGGGAACAAAACTCTCATTCCTGCCTCATCATCCTTGGAAAGCTCCTGAGCCTGGGGATCCACTGATTTTACGACAACCAGGAGACTGAAAAATTGGCAATTCAGAGGAGAAAAGGCTTAACAAGACTGTCACAAAGTCCAACTTTGTGTTCGTTACGCAAGCATCTGTTTCACTCCAATGATTACTGAACACTTCGCTGAAAAGACGGCTTTATTCAGAAGTTTTAAAATCCCGCAGCTATTTTGAGTGAAGCATTCAGCATAAACATTTCAGTCAACCAAAAAGTCATGAAATCAAAACAAAGGGTGAGTTATTATTTTTCATCATCTCCAGTGTGTACTTGGAAAAGGGTAGGCAAGAGAATTTTTTCAGGCCTTTTTCATAAAAAACATCACAAAAGCCACAGTCCTGATTTCAGAAATCCTCTTCCAATGTTTAGACACTGCCAATTCTTGCATTTGACTTATGCGACCGTATCCCTTAAAGGAAATGCTCTGACAACACATTACAGGCTAAAAAATCCAGTTATTAAATAATGTTCTGATCATACAATGGTTTGGGTTGGAAGGGACCTTCAAAGATCTTCTAGTTCCAACCCTCATCCTGTGGGCTGGGACATCGTCCACTAGACCAGGCTGCTCAAAGCTCCATCTAGCCTGATCTTTAATACTTTCAATGACAGAGCATCCACAACTTCTCTGGGTAAAAAGATCTCAAGATTGATAGGAAATAGGAGATTTCCTTTTCTTATACTGCCTTTCACTTAATTCACTCCTAAAAGTTACATTTTGAAATTGCTACTAAGCCCTTGGGTTTCTACCACCCTTTGCCACATCAAGAGGGTCCTGTCCCCAAGGGAATCTGGCTGAAAGCAGAGAACTTAACTGTGCTTTAAAAACCCAAGGTTTTTTGGTCCTTTCAAAGGGCTGTTTTTTGTAAAGCATTTAAATGTAGGTTTGACTTCAGTTAAACTATTTCCTGAGTAGGGGCCTAAGAGAAATCTTAACTCTAAAAAGAAAAACAGTTGTATAAAGGTTTCCAAGCATAAAAATAAAAAAGCAAGTGACTGATTTAGCAGAGCAACTCAAATATTCCTCATTAAGCACATAACCTCGTTAGTCCATGCTGTGGTAAAGACAACTCCTTGTGGACAGGTGGGAACTATTCCATGACTCCTGCTTCAGAGGAACTTCTCTGACTTAAGAACAGTGGAAGGTCCACTTCTGGAATAAGAAGTGTCCTTGCTGGAAGGTATTTGACAGCAGCTCCCATATTTAATTTACATTCTGTCCTAATCTACATGAATCTTCTACCATTGGCGGCCAATGGCTATTTGCAATTCTTCCATCCCCCCACCTCATGCAGAGGAGGTGTTCAATCTCAAAGTGATAGAAACAGCATGACTGGGTTTATACTCATGCCACCCACATGCTTTGATGGCTTTCTCCTCTCCAGCTCTCTCTGGCCGGGCAGGAAGGTCCTGGATGTGTGTGTGTGTCCCTCCATCCCGACTTTTCTTTGTATCCACAGAGCAACATAACCAAAGTCATGGGCTGGGTACATGTTTGGCCAAGAGACAACAGTGGAAACCAGAAAGAAGGGAGGTGTGGGGAGATGGTGCTCAACGGCAGGGAAGGGAAGGAGCTTGGCAGTCTAGCCACAGGCTTTGGTAAAAAAAAAAAAAAAAAAAAAAAAAAAATCATGGCTGTAAATGAAGACAAGTGGCCTGTGCTAAATATGAGCAAGAGGGAGACAAGGAGGGGGAGACACAGTGAAAGGAGTGGGCTGGGAAATTATTTTTCTACCAGCTCTCTGGAAGGATTGAGGAGAATTTGACAAGGTTGTAGATGGCAGAGAGAGCAGGGCTCCAGGGTAGGGACTGAGCTACAGAGGATGAACATGCTACCCATCAGCCTGGCTGGTAGGACGGTTCAGAGGAACTGCAAAGGAGGATGCACAAGAGCATGTGACTGATGTGAAAAATGAAGGTGTCCCTGAAAAATCAAGACCTTGTAACTCCAAGTAAGGTTTCCCAGAGATAGATGGAGATAGAGATAAAGGACAGAGCCTGGCCAAGCTTTCATGGAAAGCTGGAAGAGGCAAATGACAAATACGTCCCAATGGACTTGCTGCAGCAGAGGTAGGAAACAGCTGACGAAACTGGGAAAGCTAAGAGAAAACCAAGATTTTATGGAGAAGAGTGCAGCTGGTGCGGTAAAAGATAGCCAGCAGACCATGGACAAGGCAGAAGAGCTCCTGAGTTTGGACAGGAAGAGCTTGCTGTATCTTTGGAAGAACCATTTTAGGGTAGTGTGAAGGGCAGAAGCTGGACAGAAGAAGACACTAGGGCAGATCCAGAGTCCATCAGTACTAGAGGAAAGTGAGGGACAGTAAAGACATGGAATGGGAGATCCAGACACCAAACAGGACACAGTTGCTGTTGCTGACATTTCTGCATTTAGGACATGGAAGGAGGGCAGATGGACAAGCAGAGGGAAGGGAAATGCAACCTCAAGCAGACAGCTGGAGGCTTCAGAAAATATTAAAAGCCAGCAATGCAGAGGTATCACAGTGATGAGGACTGTAAAATTCCTGGGATTAGTATTAAGACATAACTCGTGGCTTAAAAGCACTTTGCAACATAGACAAATACTCCCTATGAAGGGCATGAAATTAATGACAGAGTTAGGAAGGGAAGAGCTTAACAGAGGTCCCTTCCCTGGAAACTGCTGGGGTTTATACACTGAGCAGCAAAAGGTAAATCCTCCTGCATGCTTCACCATGCCTGATCTCATCTCCACACACAGATTTTTACCTGGGGCGTAGCCGGGGCTGCTGGTTGGATACATGTTTGGGTTGTAGGCTGGGGCAGCGGTGGGATAGCCCGTCGGATAACCTGCAATGAGAAAAGAAAGAAGAGAAATTATGCTTCTGTCAACAGGAAGAGAGAAGAGGACAGCACCCCTGGAAAGCAGTGAACAACCTGTGCGAGCAAAGAGGCCATCGGCACAGCTGAGAGGTAAAGCACAGATGTATACGAAGGACCGTGAATGCGCTCTACAGACTTACATGTGACATCATCAATATTTCATCTTTATTCCTCTAGAAAATGAGGATGATCACCAGAATGCAGAACATAGGGATGTTCAATGTGCTCTAAAGAAAACCATCGAGAAAAAACACTGACTGAATGCAGACTTCAGCTATAAAAAGCCACCAGTACAGTTCTATTTGAAAGGTTCTCCTTGGCTGCTTGCAGCCATTGCGGTTCAGTGCCACAAACAGCAGATCTCAGCACCCATCCTGAGTCCTCGATGTTCAGCATTTCCATTAACCAGAGCTTCTTGCTAAAGGCAAGTCAGAGACGTTGCATGAAAACATGCCAGCCTTTATATTCACTCATGGCTGCACAACTGCCATCCCTGGGAGGGACCCAATTACCTGCCAGGCCACCTGGAAGGAACACACACGGCAGCGCGTAGCCTTTGAAGCTGCATGAGGTCTTAATGGGCACTTTAGAAAAGGTTGCAGAGCGTCTTCAATTTTCATCATCTTCACTCAACTCAGTCATAGGGAGTTCAGGGGAAATCATCTAAGCAGTCAGCAGGAGGCTTGGAAATCACTGGACAGACCCAAGCCCCTCTGTGCACCCACAAACAGTGCAGATGTCTTGCACCCAACTCTTATCATTACAGGTTCTTGTCCTCCATGAAGACCACAAGTGATAACCTCCGCACCTCAGTCTGCTCCATTTTGCTTTTCTATTCTTCTCTACCTCCATTTCTTGGAAGACTTCCCAACTGAAAAGCAGTAACACCCAAATAATTCCATTTCTTCTTACGTGCTCCTGCGTAAATCCCTCTGACAGACCAAATGGGACACGTTAATCTTCCTTGGCCGGCGGCAAGTTTGGCTTTGTTGTGCTTCACTGCCACGGCCACTGCCTTGGTTTATCTGTGCATCTCGCTGGCCATCATCCCAGAGCACAGCCAACCCACCAGCAGACAGAATGACCCTTGGAGAGTCTTTCCACGCCAAGCTCCACTGACGCTGTCTTCTGGCTGCCAGCAAAGGCTGGAAAGAGATAATTAGCAGTCGATTCACACCCTACTTTTTTTTCTTCTTTCTTTCTTTGTTCAGCAAAAGCAAGCAGGGGTCTTTCCTCTCCCTTTCTGAGCAGCAAGACAAACACATCACGATCTCTCCCTCCTGTGCCCTGAAGCTCATTGCTCCTCAACTACATGCAGATTTCTAAAACCTGGCACCCGGCACAGAGCCGACTACTGCGGCAAAATTTCGAGGTTCATTTGAATAAATCTGATTCAACAATCATGACCACTGTACTGGAATAAATGACTGTATGTTCTACCCTCTCATTTTCATCAGTGATATATTTGGCTTCTAAATCAGGTTAATTAAAAATTGCTGTAGTTAATGTTGGATAAGCAGCAGTTTAACAGACTTTTTAATATTTTATTTTTTTTAGGCTACATAAGACTATGTTGTCATCGTACTCAGGAATATATACATCCCTTTAGCAATCAAGAAGCTCCTTGGAAAGTTATTTGCAGATCCAGTGATTGCAAGCAGAACATTAATGATGAAGAACTTAAATCAGAAATATCCCTGCCTACTCTTCGCTTCACTAGAAGATAAACATTTCTTTTCCAGTACATTCATTGCTCCAGGGTCCTCCCATTGCCTGCTTCAGCTCCATGATCCTGCTTTATCTCCTGACCAATCTGTCTAAGGCTGTTAAACTAACTCCAGCTTGTTTCTTGACCACATCAAGTGTATTTTCCCTATAATTGTCTCAACTGTGTTTTTACGTGGAGTTTTACCTCCTTGGCATACAGTTTAGCAGAGGATGGTCATGTGTGCATGACATGGTGTTGGGAAGTCCCTTGCTCATCCAGGGACGGAATCTAGATGATAGCCTCTTGAGGCACTAAGAGGTTCTTGTCATCTTTGTTGCTGGTTAATCCCCCCAGATAAGTCCTGCAGTAGTCCTTAATAATAGTCCTTAACTAGAAGTCCTCAAGTCAACAGCCATGACATAGTGCTGTGTGACTACAGGTAGCAAATGCTTCAGCTGTGCCCTCTGAGATACCACCAGCACTCACACAATATCAAATTCAGCAAAAACCTTTTCTTTTACTCAGGAGCAAAATTTTCAACATTAGGTTTGTACGTAAAACAACGAGCCTGAAATAAATCAGACCACTTTCAGACCACAGGAAAACTGTGGCTTTGGGTAAGCTTTTCCATCTAGCCGAGTATTGAAAGGCTTCATGGTTATTTCAGGCAGATGGAGACAACTGTATATTTAGGTCTTCTTTCTTTCTTTTTTTTTTTTTTTTTGGGGGGGTGGGCGTGTTATTTTACTCAGTAATACTGCATCTTGCTTACTATGGTATCTTTTGTTGTTCTGAAAGAAAGTTACGGCTATTTTCAGAATAATTTCATTTCAGATAAATACCGTTTCTATCAAGGAAGTTTTAATAGCTTCGGATGTGAAAAGATGCAGCCAGCCCTGCTCTACTCTATCTTCCACTCTGATCTCATAAACTTTGATAAGTGCTGACCTCCAGCAAGAAAGCTTGTCCTTTCTATTTTAAGGCGAAAAGGAGATGGGAAAGGTGCAGGAAAATTAATGTGGTTTGCTCCTTTTTTGGACATCCTGAAAGATAAGAAAGCAGCAGAATCTGGGGCAATTTGTGCCAGGCGAAAAGTGCTTGAAAATTCCCAGCGCTCAAAAGTCACCGGGTTTAAAAATACACGAGACATTTTTATACCTTATTGGTTTTTGAGTCATTAGGATTTATGTCTGTTGGCTCTTCTTCAACACCCAAATGACCACAAAGAAGCTTCCACAGGAAAGCAAACACTACAATCCCCATGATGGTCCTCAAGTCTTACATCCCTTGGGGTATAAGACAAAGCCTGTATCCAACAACCAGGGGTGAACTCAGGAGAGGTGTCAGCACCAAAGTGTCTGGCAACCTACTCTGATTTTCCTCCCTGGATATCCAATCTCATCCAGCTACCCTGCTAAAGCAGGGTCATCTAGAGTAAGATGTGCCCAGGATGGTGCATTTGGAATCTCTCCAGAGAAGGAGACTCTACAACACCTCTGGGCAGCCTTTTCCAGGGCTCTACCACCCTCACAGCAAACAAATTTTTCCTTCTGTTCAGATGGAACCTCCTGGGTTCCAGTTTGTGCCCATTGCCCCTTGTCCTGTCACTGGGCACCACTGACAAGAGTCTAGTCCCATCCTCGATCCCCACACTTTAGCTACTGATCAGCATTGATTAGATCGCCTCTCAGTCTTCTCTTCTCCAGGTTAAACAGCCCCAGGGCTCTCAGCCTTTCCTGAGCACAGAGGTGCTCCAGTCCCCTCAGCATCTTTGGAGCCTCCACTGGACTTTCTCCAGTAGTTTCCTATCTCTCTTCAACTAGGGAGCCCAGAACTGGACCCAATACTCCAGAGGTGGCCTCACTGGGGCAGAGTAATGCAGGAGGAGAACCTCCCTTGACCTGCTGATCACACTCTTCTTCACGCATCTCAGGAGACCATTGGCCTTCTTAGTCACAAGGGCCCATTGCTGGCTCATGGGCAACTTCTTGTTCCCCAGGACAACCAGATCCTTCTCTATGGAGCTGCTTCCCAGCAGATCATCCCTCCCCTGTACTGGTGTAGAGGGTTATTCCTCCCCAGGTGCAGGACTCTACACTTACCCTTTTTGAACTTCATGATGTTACCCTCCACCCAACTCTCCAGTCTGTCCAGATCTCGCTGAATGGCAGCGCAGCTCTGGTGTGCCAGTCACTCCTCCCAGTTTTGTATCATCAGCAAACTGGCTGAGGGGTCACCCTGTCCCTTTGTCCAGATATTGATGAATATGTTGAACAAGAGTGGACCCAGTCCTGACCCCTGGGAAACCCTGTGAGCTACAGGCCTCCAACTAGACTCTGAGCCACTGTTTTATGTTGAGCGCTGCTCATCTGCTTGGGCTTCCTGCTGTAGACGTGAAAATGTCAAGGACAGAAAGAAAACTTTGCTTTCTACTTGAGCAGATCTGCACGTGATGGGACCCTGTCTCTGCTGGGGCTTAGGGTCTTAATACAGCAACAATGCAGAAAGAGAAAATGAGATGAAAAAATATTGAGCGAAATTTATTAGATTCCTCACAGAAGAAATCAAAAGTTGTCTTTCTGCTTTATTTTAATTTAATATCATCTCCACAATCAATAGGAGTAGGAAAGCCAGTGTTCATTTAATGTTCTCCCTGAGGAAAACACACAGCACTCCAGCTCTGAGCAGCACTAACTGAACTGCTTTAAAAATTACAACGCAATAACTGGCTGTGCAAAGCAAAGAGCACGCGGGGCTGCAGCAAAGAAGCATTGTAAAGCCACCTTTAATTTTTCATGTATTTCTAAATGTTCCTATACCATTATTTCCAAGTCTGCTCACCTCTGTCCTCTTTGGTGCAATGCTGCTTTTGATTAATGGCTTTTAGGCTACAAGTCCCAGTTACCCATCCCCTCTTTTTAGCATGCACAAACCTTCAGGAAATGCACTAGTGAAGGAGTTCATGAAATAAATTCAAAAAGAGTGGCTTCAAATGTGTTCAACCACCAGTTTTGTTTAGCCCAGGCTCCTTTGAGATTATACTCAGAACGTCCACAATAAAGCAGTTATCTTACATTTCCAGATATATATATTTTACTGCCTACCTGCAAGACTGATGTATGTGTAATCGTATAGACAAGCTCACCTCAGATCTCTTGAGCATAAGACAAGAAATGGTTGGATGGGGCATTTCATAGAATCATGAATGTTTTGGCTTGGAAAGGACCTTTAAAGATCATCTAGTCCACTTCCCCTGCAGGGAGCAGGGACATCTGCAACTACAGCAGAGTGGTTAGAGCTCTGTCCTACCCCACCAAAATGTTTCCAGGGATGGGGATTGATCACCTCTCTGGGCAACCTGGGCCAGGTTCTCACCACTCTCATTGGAAAACATTTCTTCCTTCTCTCTAGTCTAAATCTCCCTTCTTTCAGTTTAAAACCATCACCCCTTGTCCTGTCACAACAGGCCCTGATAAAAAGTCTCTCCCCATCTTTCTGACAGGCCCCCTGGAAGCACTGAAAGGCTGCAAGAAGGTCTCCCCAGAGTCTTCTCTTTGCCAGGCTGAACAACCCCAATTCTCTCAGCCTTTCTCCGTAGCAGAGATGTCCCAGCCCTCGCGTTATTTCTGTGGCCTCCTCTGGTCCCGCTCCAACAGGTCCCTGTCTCTCCTGTGCTGAGGACTCCAGAGCTGGACCCAGCACTGCAAGGGGGGGTCTCACCAGAGCGGAGCAGAGGGGCAGAATCCCCTCCCTTGACCTGCTGCCCACACTGCTCTGGATGCAGCCCAGGATGCCATTGGCTTCTGGGCCGTGAGCACATGCTGCTTGCTCATACAATCGTATCATCATCTAGGTTAGGAAAGACATCCATCTAGCACAGCCTTCTGAAGGCACACTATAAACCTCACTATATCAGAAGATTCATGCCCTCTTGTCCTCCTGTTTCTGGATCTGTGCTCTCCTATATTTACGAACATCACAAAAGCCACATCCAAGAGACAGTGGGGTGCTCAGGAACCGCTGTGGACATCAGAGGACCTTCCCTGGGGCTCTGTCGTTCATTTATCTCCTCCAGCCCTGCTGAGATGGAGACACAATCCTGTTGTCTGTACACCCAGGGCACACAGGCATTGAAAAATGGATCAAACAGAGCACTTGAGAATATTTAGGAAAGGAATCAATATGGTTCTCTGAACCTGTTATGTTGAACCAGTCTGGTTATTACACACCAAAGTCCTTCTCAAAAGGAGCTCGCCGGTTTTGAGCAGTCCAAACTCAACACATTCACCCAGGGTTTGGTATCTGCTGCCAGCATGTACCATAATCCATCCACCTGTAAGTTTCACACCACTTATGGATGAGCTTCCAGCTTCAGATTATAAGCAGAATTGTCAGGAGCATCTAAACCAGTCAATGCAGCACTGAAAATCTCCACATGCTAGGTCTCTGCAGAACTTGGGTACTCTTGGAACTCTTGAAAAAGAATTTGCTTCGCTTCGGTTAGAGAGCCCAGGTGGTTTAGTCCAAGTTTCAGCCTTCTACTAGTGACTGAGTGAATGAACTGTCACTTAGAACACTGATTTCCAAAATGTGCCATTTAATTTTACAAGAATAACTACTGTTGGCCATTATCTGATTAGGGCTTAAATTGCTACAAGCAGCCTAAATTAATTTGCAACACAAAATATTCTCCTTCATTCTTTTTCCTAGCAAGTCTTGAGCAGCGATACACTCCTAATAGCGGCCGTATCACAAGGATTTTTACAGGGACAGATAATAAAGTCTCTTATCAAAGTGCAGGACAAGGCGCTATAAAACCACACTTCAACTCGTTGAACCATTGCAACCAAGGACTGCAGCTCACTGTTACTCAGACACTTGCTGCACTATCTCAAGAGCTCATTAACTACCAACAGTCAACGGACTAGCAGGTCAAGGGGAGGGGTGGGGATTCTGCCCCTCTACTCCACTCTGGTGAGACCCTCTCCTGCAGTGGCGTGTTGGATCCAGATCTGGAAATGGACCTTGGTGCTGCAGGGCTCCCAGAGGCCGGTCCGGCTTTCATTTTACACTGATTGTCCCATGATACTGCTGGTATCCCATCACTCACTTGCCATGAAACTATTACAGCCCACTCATGCTAAATCAACGTAAAAATAGAGGAAAAGCTGAAAGCAAGGGTGGAACCGTTCAGAAGAGCAAGGTAATGGATGGTTGAGAATCCAGCGTTTCTGAAGTCTCCGAGGATAATAAATACATTCATTCCCATGAAAAAGTGCCACCCTCTTATTACTGTTTCAAGCCTCATCAGCCCGAGAGTAGAGCAGTCAAATGAACGCGCTGTCACCAGACACAGCAACTGTTTTAAAAAAAGATTTCCTCTAGCATTTGACAACCTGCCTGCTTTCCTGGAGACCTTTCACAGCTGGTTCTTTTTTCACCCGAAAGATCTTTTTCTTTATATAAGCAGCAACTTGTTTCTTGCTCATTACCCACCGCCATGCAAAAACCAATCTTCACGTGGATGTAAAGGCACCTGTGGCATTACTAGTACTGTTGTTTTCCATTTTTAAACACCGATGACCCCATACAGACCAGCAGTTGCTGAGACTCTGTACTGGACACATAATCACAGAGCTGGAAAACCATCTCTCACACTTGCAGCTGTTGAGACTGTAAGTCAGCACAGCCATCTGATCCTACGAAAATTTAATTAAATGAGGTAATTTATTGTATCTGCTGTTCAAGGGTTGCCCTTGTGCAGTTGTGCTGATGAAAGACTTTGTGATGAGCTGCAGACAGACGGTCAAGAGCCCGCAGCCCACCGAGGAGCGGCGGTGGGGAGGGATCTGCAGGCGTATGCTGAAGGCAGCGGGGCTCTGGCTGAAGCGGGGTACGTCCTTCCCATCAGTACAAAACGCTTTGTGCCATCTCCCTTCCTGAGGCATCCACAGCAATCACAGAAGGGTTTGGGTTGCAACTGACCTTCAAAGATCATCTCGTTCAAACCCCCCACTGCCATGGGCAAGGACACCTTCCACTAGATCAGTTTGCTTGAAGTCCCATCCAATCTGGCCTCAAACATTTCCAAGGATGGGGCATCCACTTCTCTGGGCAACCTGCTCCAGTGCAGATTTTACAAGAGATTTAAAAAGACCAAAAAGATATTAAGAAAATGACAGAAGCACTGTCTTGGGCATATGCTGCCTTCATTTTCTCTTCCTCTCAGACTATGTTTAATGTTTAATATAGTTGCGAGCCGCTGGCCAAAAGAGAGGATTCCCATTTTCATTCTTATTTCAGTTCCATCTCAGTTTTACTTCCCACCTACATCTAAAAGAAATCTCCCAGGCCTTCCTGCAGTTGTCTGGGTTCAGGATGCATTTGTATGAGCAAAACTTATCTTGAAAACTATGAGCAACTGTCCAAAAATATTAGTGAGATAGTTTGATTATTTAAGGCACATACTATAAATAAACCACAGTGACAGAACTTGACAGACTCAATCAACGTAACTCTGGGGAAGAGACATGTGTCACATCCTTTCGTATGTTGAGACAAGCCTTCACGGAAAAGAAGTTCCAGAAAACCGTTTAAGTCACACAATATTAATGCTCCCTGCAATTATTTACTTCTTTCTCTATTTGACTAATCCAAAGCAAGATATGAACAGCCTCGAATGATAAAATAAAACTGTTTGTTGCTCCAAAGAAAGCATAAGCCCTAGATAAAGAAGCCGTTACAGTTTTTTTCTTAAACACTGAACTGTGGCTCCACCTTATCTGATAATGTGCCCCAGGGAAACATTTAGCTGGAAGGATTAAAATAAGTTATGATAGCAGAAGACTGCTAAAATTAAAGTAGACCAAGTGGTATTCCTCCTATTCTCCCTAAGATAAGCCCTGAAGAACAATGATTTTCATTCTTCCCCAAAGGAATCCCAGCCATGGTGAAAACCAGCTTGCCGTTGGTTTGCAGCTAAAGCCAGGCATTCACATCAGCGCTCGGTTACCATTAAAACGCCTGTCCAGAGCCAAGCAGAAAAGATTAATGAGGCCAGGGTTGCTGGGAGACGACAGATCTTTTACTAGAGAAGCTAACACAACCGCAAAAAAATAAAAGGGAACTTTTTCAGGCACAGAAGTCCATCTGCGGCTTGCTTTCAGAAGAACTTGCCACCATTTAGTTTCTTGGGCAGAAGACCAGGCAGTTCAGGAAAAGAGAGTTTCAGAACCAAATGTCGATATCCCCCTGCAGTGCTTTAGCCCTGATGGGTTCTGGAAGTAAGGAAGAGGACAGACCATGCTGCCCAAACACTGGGGGCTTTGCTGTACAGATTAGAAGGTGACCTGCTGGAAACCAGCTTCATGGAAAAGGACCTGGGAATGTGGGGGGACAACAACTTCACCATGAGCCAGCAATGGACCCTCACGGCCAAGAAGTCCTATGGTCTCTTGGGGTGCATGAAGAAGAGTGTGATCAGCAGGTTCTGGGCTCCCTAGTTGAAGATAGACAGGAAACTACTAGAGAAAGTCCAGTGGAGGCTCCAAAGATGCTGAGCGGACTGGAATATCTCTGTGCTCAGGAAAGGCTGAGAGCCCTGGGGCTGTTTAGCCTGGAGAAGACTGAGAGGGGATCTGACCAATGCTGATCAACAGCTAAAGTGTGGGGGTCAAGAGGATGGGACTAGACTCTTGTCAGTGGTGCCCAGTGACAGGACAAGGGGCAACGGGCACAAACTAGAACCCAGGAGGTTCCATCTGAACAGGAGGAAAAAATTCTTTGCTGTGAGGGCGGCAGAGCCCTAGAAAAGGCTGCCCAGAGAGGTTGTAGAGTCTCCTTTTCTGGAGAGATTCCAAATCCACCTGGATGTGATCCTGGGCAGCCTGCTCTGGGTGACCCTGCTGGAGCAGAGGGGTTGGACAAGATGTTCTCCAGAGGTCCCTTCCAACCACTACCATGCTGGAATTTTGTCATTTTGTACCACCACACAATAATTGAGACCTCACCTGGAGTACGAGTTCCAGCTCTGGAGTCAGCATAGGGAAGACATGGATCTGTTGTAGCAGATCCAGAGGAGGCCACTGAAATTATCAGAGATCTGGAACCCCTCTGCTGTGAGGACAAGATGAGAGGCACTGCCTCTTACGGTCTAGGGCCCTCCTCTTGCTTGGAAATGGTCAGTTCAGATCCCAGCATTTCAGATGTGAGATTAAGACTCCTTTTCCTCACATGCATCACTTCACAGTCACTTCTACTGAATTTCATCTCAACATAGGTCTCATGAGGGGCTACTGCAAACCTTCACGTTCAGCCTTCACCTTCTATAGACCTGAATAATTTAAAATTAGCACTTCTTAGCACTCCTTCCCTTTCCCAGGTCACTTCTGAAAGTGCTGAACAAACCTAGCTCCCACCACTAACCTCTGCCAAAAGGCAGGACTCCTTCACCAGAAAAGCCTGTTACTTCTCCATCACCCTCGTTTTATCTTTTATTAAATTGCTTATTCTGGAAAGGACCTTCCCTCTCCTCCCATGACGTTTAGTTTCTTTGCAGATCTTTGCTGAGGGACCTTGTTGAACCCATTGGAAATGTCACCTCCTTCCTGCAAAGGCTTGTTGATATCGTTGGAGAACGGCAGCAGGTTTGTGAGGCTTTGGCACATACCACCCTAAGACTAAGCTACTTCTTTCCCTCTTAATCTTTGTTATTTTCATGATCCTTACTTCAAAAGACAATGAAATATGTTTTTCTCTTCTGCAGAATAGTGAGGATGAAGCACAACAACTTCATCAGGCCTTAACTCAGCCAATGTCTTAAAGAAAGAAAAGAGAGTAACCATTCCCCTCCCTGCTCACAGTGACTATCCACAGTTCATTTTTCATCCTGTCCAGAGGTTTCTTCCTCTGTCTTTTCTTGAATATTGTAGAAAGCATTTTCCGGGGCTGTTACAACATTTAGAAGGTCAGCATGGGTGCATGGCAGGTGAGTAGATGCCACAACAGGGCTTCTGAGATGCCAGCTGAACTTATCCAGAATGACAAACTAAAGGAGATTACGGTCAGCAAAGTGACGGGGCTGCCTTTTGTTTCTGAAAAACTCTGCTTTCCCGTGTGTCTTCAGAGTCACATCTGCTTACTTCACCAGCAGAAGTCGTCTTTTGCTCTCATTGGCTTAGAAATACAATGTGGTTTGGGGAAAGTGGGCTGGAGACTTGCTCAATTCATGTCTCTTTAACGGAATCTTTACTTATATTCTCAATACCAAACATGCATTTCTTTGTCTGAAATGAAATCTGCACTGAAGTGCAGAGGTTGGGAGGAAAAAAAGCTGCAGTGAACTGAAATTTGGGGAGATGTATGTGAAGAGATGGAAGATGAAGACATCATTTTTCTGGTACCCTTTTTCCACCTTCAAGTGCAGGTTGCCTGGTGCAACTCTGACACAGAGGTCTCCACTGTGGTGAATTTTAAGCACTGAATCATAGAACCATAGAATAGTTCTGGTTGGAAAAGACCTTTAAGATCATCAAGTCCAACTGTTAACCCAGCACTGCCAGGTCACCACTAAACTATGCCCCTCAGCACCACACTTTCATGGCTTTTCAATCCCATCGGGGTTGGGCACTCCACCACTTCCCTGGGAAGTCTCTTCCAGGGCTTAGCAAGCCTTTCAGGGAAGGAACTTTTCCTAATATCCAACCTAAACCTACCCTGGCGCAACTTGAGGTCATTTTTCCTTATCCTATTGCATCAGATCTTCCTTGAGATCTTTCCCTAATCAAGGAGGAGACAGAGCATCCTTTGGGCCCCAGAGACATCCCTTCTCCTCCAGCAACCCAGAAGTCCAACCCACGAACACCCACATGGTTTCGTACACGATGCTACAAAAGAGCAAATGCCTTTTAATCACGAATCTGCCGTCTCGCTGTAATCTTGTGGAGGGCAAGGAGAGCCTCAAGCTTTCAGAAGCGGGTGCTCCCAAGTCCCCTTCTGCTCTGGCAGAGTTTCTATGGCAACTCTAGAAGGGTATTGAAGGGAGGATTTCTGGTAAGCTCTTTCCAGAGGAGTTTGTATCTTAAAGGCAGGCAGGCATGAGAGAAAGCCCGTGCTCTCTCAGCCCTCAGGTTATAGGTTATAGCAGGATATTTACAACAACTGCTCAGAAAATAGCCCTTTGTGATTTCCAAAATGCATTTGTTCATCTGGCTAATTTTCAGTTCATCCTTTCTAGCTCTGCTCTTAAGCCAGAAGGAAAAAAAAAATCATTTCAAGCTTTGTCATTTCGCTCCAGGTGTAATTTCAGCTCCATGACAGAGAGTGCAGTGCATGCAAGACGTCCACGCTTCCAGCTACAGCTTTAGCGTGCACCTGTGACATCATTTTGGACTTTGTATTTGGGAATTTGCTCCTGTTCCATATCTATCATAAGCCCTTTCTTCCGCCCGGTTGGTTCCTCATTTCAATGACAGCAGCATCTGGAAAGGGCCTCCGAGATACCTGCAGATGTGTCAGAAATCAGTCTGTCCCTGCAACTTTGCAATGTGAAGAAATGGTGGAAAAGCCTGAAAGAAGGAAGGGGAATCCCAGTTTCACAGTCAGGGACGCCAACACGAGGAATGAGCTAGCTCACCCCAAGTCACCCAGAAACTGCAAGGTGAGCAGAAGATGACCCTGTTTTGTCTGTTTGGCACAAGATTCTCCTCCCACTCCATTTGTCATCAGTCAAAGTGTTGTAGAGACACAATTTGAACGCTTTCTGGGACAAGCTGCCATTTTCTGCATAGGAGGGTTTGTTGCTAGAGACCATATAGGGGGATGGGACCCTGTCTACTGGAGGAGTTAAATATTGAATAATAGGTGTCAGAAATGCTTTTTCAGACTGTAATTTTGCAGGACAAACAGCAAAACACTTCCTTGGAAGAGGAGCGATGGCAGAAAGCTTCTTGCTTGACCACGTATTATTTTTAATTTTTATTATTCAAGAGGCTTGAATTTAATTTGCCAGTGCTGGACCTACCTTGTAAATGGCATTCCAGGTATGCTGCCAAAGCCAAGGTCCCCAGCACTGATGGTTCAGCATCTCCAGGGCTTCCTCAGAACATGATCAAGGATTAACACAACAAAAACTGCCCAGTAATTAAGCCTCTCCTATAGCACAAGCATTGTCCTCCTTTTCACACTCCATATTCTCCTCTGACACTGGCAGCAGCATCCTGATTTCACTGGAGTTAGTTTTGATTCACAGCCTTAAACAAGATCTCTAGGGACACCAAATTTCCTATTTCAGCTAATTCTAGTAACAGGCAATTCTAGGATGATCACAACAATGCTGCAGAATCAAATTATTGCCCCAAAAGGACAGTTTTAAAGGATGGATCCAGCGATTCTCATTTGCGAGGATTAGCAAAGATAAAAATTAAAAAGGAGAAAATATTTGGGGTTGCAAGAATAGGCCAAACTTGAGTTAAACTCAGGAAGACCAAGGATTTAGGGAACACAACATCCTTAACTTAGATATTGAATTTTAAAATGCTAATTAACTTTAAAATGTCCATATGGTATTTTGGACATTTTGGACTTAGACCAGGGAAGTGAATTGCTCTCAAATACATTAGCTTTAGACAAACACAGCAGCAGATGGAGCACACACAGAATATTAACAAAACCAGGTTTTGGGTGTTAAAAGGCTTAATGGGTCTCTCGCATGTATTTGGGCCAGGAGATTAGATTCAAATTGCGCTTGGGGGAAGTTGCGAATACATAATATTTGAACTGGCAAAACTCCACAGTAGTGTTTAAAAAAAGGCTCCAGCGAAAATAAAATCTAATTTCACCGACTTGAAAGCGCAAAGGTTCTCTCGGAAAGAAAGGGGAAATAGTGATCCCACAAAGACCCCTTTTCCCCAGGTCTTTATTATCCATCTTCAAGCCAAGAGTTGGGATGAGATCCCCTAACCCTAGAGAAACCCACCAGCAGACGCAGCTCCTACTCAGCTCATGGAAAGTGAGGAAGGACGAGCAACAGCACAGAAATCATGGGGTTATGCAGCATTTACTACTTCTGTTCACAAATGAAATTTTTCAATCCTATTGCCTCATGAAGAACTGCATATAAACCATGTTCTTGCCCTATAATCCCTCCCCTAAGAAAAACAGAAAAAGAAATTCATTTCAGGAAATGTTTGAATCAGAGCAATGTTTTTACACCAGCTGTTCTGGTAGAGCTTCTCTTCAGAAAGCTTTAGAAGTAAAAAAAAAAAAGAAAAAGAAAACAAAAATCCCTTCCCCTCATCTTGTAAATATTTCATTCTTTACAGACTTCTGCCCAGAAGAAACTACAAACATATTAAAACCCACAGCTGACGGGGGACAGCCCAGGGATGTTTTAGCACAGTACAATTTTCATTAGCTTGCCATAAAACAATGATTTCTATGATAGTCCGACTCAGCAAAGCAATTACAGCTAATTAAGTAGATTACATTTTATGGTTGAAGTGCATTCTCCTGGTTGCTCAAGCAGATGTGATAAATTTGTGGCACCTCCTCTTTTGCTTGTTTATGACATGGGGAAGCAGTCAGGCTTGTTTAAAAAAATCCCAAGACTCATATGATATTATGCAGGTGGGACATTTTGTGGATAAGATGGAGAGCTTCGTGACTCTCGAGGTGGATGGTAGATGTAGAGCTATGGAGCAGGACAGAAGGACCTTCTTCAGCATTGCACTCAAAACCCGTCACCTTGGCCAGCAAGGCTCGGAGATGCTATTTGATAAAATAAAAGCTTATGGAAAAGTCCAGGGCTTGCTTGCTGGAATCTAAACACTGGATTGATAGTTCATAGAATCGTAGAATCGTTTTGGTTGGAAAAGACCTTTAAGATCATCAAGTCCAACCATTAACCCAGCACTGCTCATCACTAAACCATGTCCCTCAGCACCACATCTACACAGCTTTCAAACCCCTCCAGGGATGGGGACTCCACCACTGCTCTGGGCAGACTGGGTCAGGCCTTGACAAACCCTGCGCAGAAGAAATTGCTCCTCATGTCCTACCTAAACCTCTCCTGGCACAACTTGAGGCCATTTCCTCTTGTCCTATCACTTCTTCCTTGGGAGAAGAGACCGACCCCCACCTGGCTCCAGCCTCCTCGCAAGGAGTTGTCAAGAGTGAGAAGGTCTCTCCTGAGCCTCCTTTCTCCAGGCTCAACAACTCCAGGTCCCTCAGCTGCTCCTCACAAGACTTGTGCTCTAGACCCTTTCCCAGCTGTGTTGCCATTCTCTGGACACGCTCCAGCCCCTCAATGTCCTTCTTGGAGCGAGAGGCCCAAAACTGAACCCAGGATTCGAGGGGCAGTGTCCGCAGTGCCCAGTCCAGGTGGACAATCCCTGCCCTATTCCTGCTGACTACACTAGTGCTGATCCAAGCCAGGATGCTGGTGGCCTTCCCGGCCACCTGGGCACACTGGATCATACTCAGCGAGCATTCAACCTCCCATCATTCCATCTGCCCTATAAGGTGGCTCCCAATGTGAAGATAAAATCCTTTGGTCACTCTATGCTCCCTAATTTTAGAAGGGCAGATGGTTGTGTTGTGTTTAGCGGAGATTTTGTGACTTTAACATGCTTAAAGGATTTGGGGATTTTATGCTGTGCTCCTAACTATCCTCAAGAATTAAATCCAGAAGTTGACTTCTTGGCAAAAACACAGGGGACTTTGCAAATCTGTAATGAGTCATCGTGCCGCACGTAGTTGGGATGGCTTAAAAATAACACATCCACCAGCGTGTCTGGGAAACGGAAAAAAGAGTCACCAGTTCCCTCCAGGAATAGTAAATTATAGTAATGGACTGGGATGGAAAAGGGAAGAAAAAAAAAAGAAAACCTCTGAACTTAGAGGAGCACGAGGTATTATGTCAAGCAAAATAAAAATCAGACGGTTCACCTCAGCCTCCTCCTGTATTGTGAGCTGCTGAGTAGATAAATTTAAATTAGCTTAAAAAAAGGAGGACAATCAGTTATATTTTGGGATTCAAAATAGAAGCATGCTTTCAGTTTTACCAGCAGAACCTGAGGGTTTTAAATGAGGAACATAGATAAGGAGAGGAAAGAGCCATCCAGAGGAATCTCTCAGATGGTATTAAAAATGATTACAAAAAAGCCAACAGTTGAAAACTGCTATTAATTCATCGTTCCAAAATATACTTCGTAAGAGATAATTTGAGCTATTTGAAACTGAAAAACCAGCAATATATCTGTGTAATTATGATTTTTTTCCTACACTAATTCATGTGGGAAATGTCTCTTTCCTACGAAACATCCAAAGCATGATGGCTTTCACACACGTCCCTGCCCACACCTTCATCTTGGTAAGGACCATCCCAAGCCATATATTTGGATGATGGACTGTAGTCCATCATCGCTGACTCTGCAAGCTGAGGAGCACTGCAAAACCAGCCTTCTGCTCTGGAGCACCAAGGACATGATGATGAAGTCATGTTTGAGGGTGCTGTGCAAGGACAAGGCCGCCCTTGTTCGTTGTTGACTTCTCCATGTAGACATACCTAGAGCTGCACGCACTTGTGTAACGTTGATGCACTTAAGAAATGCACTACCAGGTCTACATTGCTTTTGATGCAAAATTCTGCATATCCTTCTACAGGGGCTAAGTCCTTACCCAGCAAAATCATGAAGTAGCCAAAACTCATGACAAGCTTTTGCTTTATCTTCTGCGTATGTATGCAGGGTCGTGGAGTGCTGTGTCCAGCTCTGCAGCCTCCAACACAAGGAGGACATTGACTTGTTGGAGCAAGTCCAGAGAAGGGTGATGAAGATCATCAGAGTCCTGGAATGTCTCTCCTACAAGGACAGGCTGAGAGCATTTGGGCTGACCAGCCTGGTGAAGAGAAGGCACTGGGGAGACCTTATTGCGGAATTTCAATACCACATCCTTGCTGCACCTCAACATGGGCGAGACAAATGACGCAGCCATGATCGCCATTGGGCTGCAAGAGGTGAACTCTAAGATAAACAAGCACCTGAAGGATGCCCTCTTCACAGATCAGTGGAGTGAGCTGTTCATGGATGTGTTGAGCCCCTTCCACTTCATCCTGGTCAGCACAGTGCGGATGCAAGGTGTGATCCTACTGGTATTCGCCAAGTATTACCACCTTCCCTTCCTACAGGACATACGAGCAGACTGCACTTGCAGGCCTAGAAGAAAGATATGGAGGGACTTGCAAGGGCTTGCAGTGATGTGATGAGGGGTGATGGCTTCAAACTGGAATAGGGGAGATTTAGATTAGAAATTAGGAAGAAGTTCTTCTCTCTGAGAGTGGTAAGACAGTGGCACAGGTTGCCCTGGGAAGCTGTGGATGTTCCATCACTGGAAGTGATGAAAATCATGTTGGATAAGGCTTGGAGCAACTCGGTCTAGTGGGAGATATCCCTGCCCATGGCAGCAGGGTAGGAACCATATGATCTTTAAGGTCCCTTCCAATGCAAACCATTCTATGATTCTATGATTCTATAATTCTATGATTCTATAATTCTATGATTCTATGATTCTATGATTCTATGATTCTATGTTAATGGCAACAACTGAGAAATGGAAGATCAGCTGCGGCTGTCCCTAAATTATGAAATATAGAATAGCTGAAATGCAGCAAGTATGCATTTATCCTGTTGTGTTTTTCAATATCAAGAGTTCTTCACCAAAGGTTCAGCAGGCAATGGTGCTACCTTCTTCTTAGATCTCCTGAAATCCTCCTCTGCTTGGATTTCTGCCTCCCACTCCATCTCATGACACCAAAGACCTCCTGTCATTCATAAAGCCCTGGTCTACTTCCATGCAAGACAAATAAAACCAGCATCTATTTATTGGATACAGTTATTTTTAAAGCTATAAGCAAAGTATATATTTAAATTATTCTAAAGCTCCAGCGATATAAAATACTAAGGTAATCCTTCCTCGTCTCTCTCACCTCTTCATCAGTTCACACATTGCAAAAAGACACTAGGTTGGCTCCTTGTTTCAGCAGGAGTCCCAGCAACGTGAGATTGTGGATAAAGGGGCCCAGAATGAAGGACAAAAGGGCTTGCAGGGCTTGCAAGGACAAGGATGGAGCAGAAGAGTAGGGTTGAGACATGGTATGAGGTCGTTGGGGTATTTGGCAATGAGGGTACCAGAGTGGTGGGACATGGTACAATAGTGATAAAAAGACGATGGACACAAGGGAAAGAAATTCCCAGTATCTTCTCAAGCGGGTGCAAGGGAGCAGAGAAATGGGTTAAGAACTGAAGGCTTCAAGAGTCCTCAAGGAGCAAGACTGCCCCAATGAGACTAACATGAGTGCAGGAGGGTCCAGTTGTGTGGGATGACCTTTCCCAGGTTTGGCCCCACTCCTTGCTTGATATACTTTTGGAAGGATGAGCAGCAGAAACTCAAAGGAGCCAGCAGGCTGGAGAACTGGGGCCAAAGAAGGTCTCTCTGAGTGATCTGTGCTCCATATAGGACACTGTGAAGATCCGTTAATCATTACATTTTCACTTTAGATTTAAAACATGTGAGATAGTCACTCTATATACACCTATAAAAAAATAAATATGCATCAAGATAGAAATTCCTTTTACAAGAGATCCTTTTTTTTTTTTTGCGTGGTTGGAAACAGCATACTAAAAATACCTTCATGTGAAATTATTTCCCTACAATAAAATTTTTTAAGCATCATTACACCAAGCAGTTGGTGGGTTTTCAGCATATTTTTCAAGGAATTGACTACAGGAGCAATATTTTGAATTAGCATTCTTTTAATCAGCATCACTGAGGAACTAAGTCAACAAAAAAGTCCAAGTTTGAAGAAACTGTTCCTTCAAACCCAATGGGACATTTCTTCATTAAGTTAAAACTCACTGGAAATGATGAAGTGTTTTTGCAGCATCAGCTGAAACAAAACCTAAGACCCATCACTCGTGTGCCTGCCTGTGTGCTTTTGTGTGACGGCGAAGAAGGTCTCTGAGGAAGCGTTTCCATGCGCGTCATGCCCTCAAGAAATTAGCAACCAGATTTCCTATAGAACATGATTTTATCAGACTGATTTGAGACGGAGCATCCTTATAAAATACTCTTAAGGGATTTTGCTCCTTCTTTTAAACACAAGCAAGTGTCAATTCCAGGTCATTTGGCAGATGTCAAGCGGGTCACACGCAGAGGCTGTTTGCAGTACCCAGCAACAACTTGTGTGTCCCTGTTGGCACAAGCAGACTAAAGTTTGGTCAAATAACTACCAGGCACCTGGGCAGCTGGTGCTTCTACAGTCTTGTTCAATACTAATGAACTTCTGTAGATTTACAAGTATAAAATCAATGCACTAAAATTAATTTATACTGAGCCATTGTCTTGTAGTATCTCCTTGCAGTAGGCAATTGTAGGGAAACCCACAACTGAATAATAGTCTCATTTACTAGGTGAAACATCTAATACTCATCCCCTGCCTCCCCATATCACCAGTAAGTCAAATCAAAGCTTTTTTTTTTCCCAGAACAAAATAAAATGAGACCTTAAAACACTGAGCAAAGTTCTGAGATCCAAAATGCAGCTGAAGTTATGAGGAGCCCAACCATTGCTCTCAATAGTTGGGCTTTCTGCTTGAGCTTAAACAGGTACAACAGGCCTCATATCAAAAGCTAAGGGATGAACCCTTCAATGGTCAGGCTGCTACGAAATACCCACATTCCTGCTATTGGCATCCACCAGGAGCTGTGACCATCCAGACACTCCTCACAAGTGCACTTAGGGTTTGCGTTGACCTCAAATCCAGCACCGCTTCAAAATACACATTGAGAATAAAGCTGGTGACACTCAACACCTTCCCTCTACTAGAGCCTCTTGATGCCTCAGAGAAATGAGAAGTTACTGGGGCCTGCATGAACGTATCTGTGGGTCTGTTCAAGATACCTGATCTTTTAGGTGTAAAAATAACGGTGGAATGAAATTTTTCCCAACTGAAAGTTTGCTATTTTAAGTATTGAGTTTAACAAACAATGTAATAGCCAACCAAATCACTCATCCAGGAGTTTTATGACTACAAATCATCTGCAAACCGTGGTCCTGGGCACAAGAAAGTTGCCACCTGGGCTGAATCACATCTGCTATGAATTCACAGCTGAATCTGTCTCAAGTAGCTTCATCATCCTGCAGAAGCCATTAGCTTCTGGATTTCCTGAACTTGCTGCTGATGTTTTCCCTTGGAGTCATCTGCAGCCTTGAAATGGAGTAAGGGACACCAAGAGCTGCAAAGAGTTATTTATTTGCCAATTTTATATGCATGCTTGTATGTATTTCTGCATTTTCAGCAGTGATGGATTATTTCCTATGTTAAATTTAACCCTTAGTGCTGCAAACCATCCAAATGGGAAAGACATCTCTAGGGTCTAGAGCACAAGTCTTGTGTGGAGTGGTCTGGAGAAAAGCAGGCTCAGGGGAGACCTCCTCGCTCTTGACAAGTCTCTGTAAGGAGGGTGGAGCCAGGTGGGGGTCGATCTCTTCTCCCAAGGAAGAAGTGATAGGACGAGAGGAAATGGCCTCAAGTTGTGCTAGGAGAGGTAGGACATGAGGAGCAATTTCTTCCCTGTAAGGGTTGTCAAGGCCTGGCCCAGGCTGCCCAAGGCAGTGGTGTAGTCTCCATCCCTGGAGGGGTTTGAAAGCTGTGGAGATGTGGTGCTGAGGGACATGGTTTAGTGGTGACCTGGCAGTGATGAGTTAGTGGTTGGACTTGATGACCTTAAAGGTCTTTTCCAGTCTAAATGATTTTGTGATTCTATGATTCTATGCCTTAGCTGATTCCTGCAGCACTGGTGTGCACACTGCATGCTCCATCTTCCAAAGTTGTTTCCACTCATTCAATCAATTTATAAAGGATCTGGGGGGACTTCAGAGTGACCACAGATAACGTGAGCACCTCAGAGGTATACTCGTGCATTTCACAGGTGCTCCTGAACAACTGCAAACATACTTCAATGGGGAAACACCACAAAACTAACAAGAAAAATCAGACCTTCAAGACGGATACACTATAATGGTGAAATTTGTACCCTGCAACGTAGTTTCAAGGAAAGGGAGGTCGATAAATACATCTAAAGCTCCTCAACTGGCTGACTTGCAAATGTCAAGGAGAAGAAAAGACCTGAGGCTAGTTTGCCACTGTCACAGCTCTGGTTGAGTAAGTTTTAACTTTTCCCCCAAGCAACCTCCTGCCAAAGTACAAAAAAAATAAATTAAAAAAAAAAAAAATGCATGAAGACAATTATCTCCTTTTGCAGGAGATTCTTCTCCCTACAATAAAAAATAAATGAATGGGTAACACCTTAGGGGTTTTAATCCAAAACGCCTTTCCAAAGGTCTCAACACACTACCAGTTGCAATTAATAATGCTTTTAATGACTCAAAATAGGAAGCAAAACTTTATAGCAGAATGTTTTGTGAAAAGGAAATTTTAATTCCAAATAAGCTGAATTATGAAGCCAGTTTTCTTCCAGAGTAAGTTGCCTCTCACATGATTAGGTCAAAAAACATGTCTGCGCAGGCTGCAAGGCAGTGTATGTAAAGATGTAATTGCTTAGAATAGATGAAATTATTGTGTTTACCAGTTCTTTGTACATAGTATCAGGCAATGAGGAGTAAGTCCCGGGAACAACATTCAAATACCTCTATTGGGATACAGCAGGAAGAAATCGGATGCTTTTTCTTCACCAAAAGTGTTAGTACCAGTCGTGGTGCATGGGGAAAGTGGAATAAAAGGTTTTGAAGGTGTTGAGTGCACTCACTAGGCACATGTCAAGTTGCTGGAGAAATATATTCAACTAAATACACATCTTTTAAATGCAAGAGCCCTCTGGGCTCTTGAATGTTTAATAATGGTGCCTTGGAGTGGTCCAAGGCACTCCATCTGGAGTTTTAGGTCCAGCTCTGGAGTCCTCAGCACAAGAAAGACAGGGACCTGTTGGAGTGGGGCCAGAGGGGGCCTGAAGTGCTGGGGTCTGAACCTCGAGCCCTGAAGTGANTATGTGGTCCATAGAAACAGATAACAAAACCTGCATGAGTTTCACTGTATGTTTTCTGCTGATGGCTGCCTCCTTTTTGTTGGGCCATGTAGTTAGCAAAACAGGGTCACAGTAGTGATGCAAGGGCTGGAACCTCTCTGGTGTGAGGCCAGGCTGAGAGAGTTGGGCGTTGTTCAGCCTGAAGAGAAGGGAGATCTTCTTGTGGCCTTCCAGTATCTGACAGGGGTCTGTCTGAAAGATGGGAACAGACTTTTTAGCAGGGCCTGTTGTGACAAGACAAGGGGTGATGGTGTTAAGCTAAAAGAAGAGAGATTTAGACTAGAGAGAGATGTGAAATTTTTGACACTGAGGGTGGTGAGATCCTGGTCTGGGGTGCCCAGAGAAGTAGGAGATGTCCCATCCCTGGAAACATTCTAGGTGAGGTTGGCTGGGCCTCTGAGCAACCTGCTCTAGCTGCAGATGTCCCTGCTCCTTGCAGGGGGGTTGGACTAGATGATCTTGAAATGCCTCTTCCAAGCCAACATATTCTATGATTCTATCAGCCAGATGGAAGAAACCAATTTCTGCAATGGGTCTATTTAACAGCAGAAGTGCATCAGGAAGAGAATTACTGTGTATCAGATGTTACACATTTCAGAGACTACTTATCTATGTTGACTAAAATAACAGAACAGGATGAAATAGTTCAGTTGGAAGAGACCTACAATGATCATCCAGTCCAACTGAAAACAGGGCTCAATTCCAATGGTTCTGAAATTTATACAAGTACATTTCCCACACCCTGCCATGTCACGTACTACGTAAGACACAGGATAAGCTCAGTGTGTACTTGCCAGTAACCTGAAAAACTGGAGAATTAAAGTTGTTTATCAGAGTAGCTAGAGGAAACTCCTCTCTTCTCAAAGATCAAGGGCACAATCCTGAGAAGATACATCTCCTACGCACAGAGTCCATAGCACAGCAATACAGAATGACGTCCTCCTTTGCCACTTCCAAACTTAGTATTTTCACAGGGCTTCCACAGACCTCATTATGACTTTCTTTTCTCCTCAACTTCTAAACCTTTATCTTGTACAATCTGATCTAAAAGTGCAACTGTACATACCACCTCTGTGCAAGTTACACCTACCTACCCAATCTCTGATTTGCTCACTGAATACCCTGACTACATCCAGATGCCTGGCAGATGATCAGGTCATGAAGTCAAACGGTACCTCCACAAAAGCCATTCTCACTGCACTATTTTCCAGTTACTCTGCAGACCACCATGACCCTCCTGTCCCCCTCAGCTAGGATAGATCTTGTTTCTCCAGATTACACCCAAAACTTCCCACTTCTTGATGTTCAACACCTCTAATGCACAGCTACGTAGGCACATGCCTCATCTGACATCTTTGCTACTGCAACCTCTTTTTCTCCAGACTGACAACCGCAGCCTCACCCTACCTATGTGCATTCAGTCTGCTGCTGTGAAGTTCGTTTCCTTAGCTCATCGTTAAGATCAGCGAATATCCATCTCTACAGACAGAGCTATTAATAGTTATCTACCTCTCTAACTGTAAATTTAAGGCTCTTTGTAGCCAAGCCTCTCCCTCCTTAAAATGTCTCTTCTCATCACATATAACCCTCTCGTTCTATTGAAATGTCAGTATTTTAATCTTTGAATATTAAAGACTTTTCTATCACACACTTCAAAAGGAAAGGAGCCAATAAGAAACAAACAATTTGAGGTCAGGGTATTTTCCCTGTTCAGCTCACAAAATAAAGAGGTGATGTTCCTCCCCCTTCTCAATTCTTGTGTGCAAATTTTAATTGCTTTCCTGACATCTACAGAATGTAATCTTCTTTCCGTGTTGTTCCTAGGATTAGGGCAGTACGAAGGTAAAGCTATTTTTGATTAATATGGAAATCAGAAATTACTTATGAGAGAAAACTGGGGACTGTTCCTAATACTACTTTATCTTTGGGGAATTACAAATATAAAGAGTAACAAGAGAGAGCTGGCAGTCTTTCAACCTGTGCAAAATATGCTTAACAATATCTAAAAATCTATTCTGATGGAAAGATGAGATTAATACAGTTAAGAAAAGGTTCAAGCAGAAGACAAAGAGACTTAGATCCTCAGAGAACAGTGGCCATCAGTTTATCTTAAAAAAAAATAAAAAGAAATTTAATGAGTCCATATGGCAGAAGGATAGTTTCCAAAGTCAAATGGTTAAATTTGTTTCCATTTCAAATCTATACTAGCTGAAGTTCAAACTTTCCCCATGATCATTCAGCTGAAGTTCTACTGGGTGAATTTCTAACAGGAGGCCAGGTTGAACGGGGCTCTGAGCAACCTGCTCTAGTAAAACCTGTCTCTGTCCATGGCAGGGGAGTTGGGACTAGATGACCTTTAAGGCCTCTTCCAACTCAAACCATTCTATGAAAATTTGAGGAATGTGGTGGCATCCAGATCTTCCTATTTGTGCGATGGGAAGAATTTGGAGATAATTACCAGGCTATTTTGGATGGAGAACCTTAGCTGATTTCTGAATCACTTCTGCTACTGAAGAGCCTCTCTCTTGTAATCCATATGATCTGAGCTCATGGGTGGCAATATACAGGATTAAAACTTTGGCTCAAGTTTGAGGTCTCATAACACCTTCTTGGCTGCCATCGACAATGCATTGGGGTGAATCTACCTAAATAACAAGTTTTGTGTATTCTTCCCACCTCCAGCATCCACATGCTGGAGTGAGAAAGAAAACAGAAAGATGACAAATGAGCACTCCCGGCCTTGCTCAGAGAAGTTATGGATGCCCCATTATTGGAAGTGTTCAAGGTCAGGTTGGATGGGGCTTTGAGCAAATTGATCTGCTTGAAGATGTCCCTGCTCACTGCAGGAGGGGTTGGAACTTGATGATCTTTGAAGGTTCCTTCCAACCCAAATCATTCTATGATTCTGTGACTCTGTGCCTGGAGATGAGGGATAAAGACTAAAAGCCACATCAGCAGTCCTTCCTGCTCAGAGTGAGTGCAAGAGTAGGAGACAGGAGATGATTTAGAAGGAGTGAAAAAAGGTACATCCTGGCAAACTGAAGCCAGGGAAATTTTACTTGATTTCTCTCTGAAGGACTTAGGAAGCTCTGCTCTGACGGCGCAATGCATGTATGCTGGATAATAGGAAGCCTGTGGAAGAGGAACCATATATTGTTCTATATTTTTTTGTGCTATCACTGGGTGCATGAGATTAATGGGATTTTCAAATGAAATTGTAGTGCTTCAGCTACACCTGGAAACAAAGGCATTTACTATGACTACCACAGAGGAGTGAAAAGGAGACAACTGCTTTTTATCTTGAAAGCCCTCAGTCATTTTCAAACAGATACAGGAATCAAACAGCTCTGTGAAAAGACATAGAGACCTCAAGGACCGCTTGGGCCAAGCTCCTGTGTTTTAAAATGACACGATGTGGGAGCAGGTTATTAAGTATAAAGACATAACATCAGAGCACGAGGCTTGGTGGTGTTAAAAAAAAAAAAAGACTTAGATGTGGGAAAACACTGAAGTCTTGCAAAGTCAGAGGTTCAGCTGTGTGTGGTGGAGAAAAAACCCAATATGCTGACTTTGTCATGTTCAGTAGGTATCCAGTTGTATAATGGTTATATTTTAATTTTTTTTCCCTCTGGTACCTTGAGAGGTATTGGGTTCAAACTGGAATTGCTGCTAAAAGACAATGGGCAATGTTCTAAATTCTGCTGATGGTGATAAGCAGCATAAAAATCATTAACAGAGAGATCTCTTTACAAAGATACAAAGGAAGGTCCCTAAGAAGGTCCCCAAGAAGGTCCCCATCATCTCTTGACATTTCCTTCTGACCATTTCTTACCATATTTCCTTCCACGCTGGATGGTAGGTTTGGGAATTTTAAAAATATTTTGTAACTCTATGGACATATCCTTGTCAGGGCACATTCTTCTTATTAACTCTGAACATTTGAGAGGGGAAAAACATATTTTCTTCTCTCACGAGAAAATGTTCATTCTCTTAAAGACACTGAGCATAGTCTTCACTTGATTCTCCATTAGTTTTCTTTATAGTACAGCTTCACTTCTCAAATTCTCCCACAGGAATAGAAATGATACATTTTTTTCAGCAGTTGGCTTTGGTGACATTTCCTGCTGCAAGGTGGCTGCGGTCCTGCCAGGATAGATTAACAAGGTTCACCAAACATTTTGTTTGGGTAAGGAACAGCTTGAGGGCATTGCCTCCATGTTCTATTAAAAGAGCCGTAGGAACTTGGTAACATTTTCCTGTTGATCTCAGCTGCTATGATAAATGGAGATATCCATTCCTTCAGAAGGAGAGGAGATGTTTTTAGGAAGGGAAACCAATTTCCTTTCCATGTTATTGAGTTAAACACGGTAGTTAACTTTTCAAAGGTATTAAGGTCATTTTGTTATTCTTCCACTGTGTGCTTGCTGAGCCATCGTATCAGCCTTCAGGAATCGAGACAGAAAAACTCCAGCTCTGCAGGCAAATTCTTACAGATCATGTGCTCCAGCAGCGAGGGTACGGTCAGTACATATATACTGACAGTGCTGAAATACATCTGAACGCATAGAGCTCAGAACAATTACTGCTGAACAGCCTTCGGCACACCATGAGCGAGAGACAGAAAAAAAGTCTTAAACTATCTTTGGAAAGATGAACAATACTTCTCGTTGCCAACATTTCATTTAGTATCTTACTTGCCTAAACCCAATTATATCTAGAAGAGGCAACTATGAAGGAACAGTATCTGAACAACCCCAGATAATGGGACAAGATAAAAAAAAACACTCTAAAAGTAATGAACTCGTTTGGCATTCATCAGTCTCTCAGTAATGAGCAAATGTAGATTTCAAACCTAAATTCATGTCAAAGGCTTCTTGATAAAATTAACATAAAGCATATTTCAAAACACCCATTCCAAGTGTCACTGCTAATTTCTCCATCCTCCTCCAGCAGAGCAGACACCCTCTTCTTCCACAGCTCCTGGTGTTCCTCCTTCCACTGTTTGCTCTGGCTTTTAAGGCTCTGTGTCATTCCCCCTATAGCCAAACTTGAATCTCATCTTCCACATCGGTCCAAACTCTCAGGAGTTTTCAACCTCATTTTAAAGGACTATTTTTGGAGAAACCCAAAATGAGCAGAGTGAAGGTGCTGAGGGATAGGAACCAACATAGAAGACTACCAAGAGATGTCCCTAACAAGCCTAGACACCCCATCACCTCATCTCTGTCGCTACCTAACTCCCCGCTCCTCAGATCAGCACTTTGCACACCACATATTCAAATAATTTGCATTCCATCCAGGCAGACACAGACTTGTAATTCTTTTTATATTAAAAGACAAACTTAGAGCTCTAAAGCTGCAGGACACTACAAGTGGAGACAGTCAATCGTGTCTCTCAAGAACAGGTGTGAGCTCCTTCACAGATGTATGTGTTAGCAGGAGACCAAAAAAAAAGAGGAAAAAATCTCCCCTGTATCTGGCATTAACAACAATTCCTTGAGCAAGCCTCAGCTGCTTGTGATCCATCACTGCCTTTACTCTTTGGCCTTACATGTATTTTTAATACAGACTCTAAAATCTGCAGCAGGCACCAATCTGATTTAAACTACTGATTTTTTTTCCCAAGAAACTGGCAACAGAGGACATCTGTTGTCATTGGAAGCAGTGAACAGATTCAAACACTTGCTTTTGGGTCACAGTCATGACAGATCCTTGATGCTGTGACAGAGGTCACCTAATAGCAGTCTGCTGCTGCAGGAAATGTACAGGGAACCACAGAATCCCAGTATGGTAGAGGCTGGAAGGGACCTCTGGAGATCTTCTCATCCAGCTAAAGCAGGGTCACCCAGAGCAGGTTGCCCATGATTGCGTTCAGGCTGGTTTGGAATCTCTCCAGAGAAGGAGACTCCACAACCTCTCTGGGCAGCCTGGGCCAGGCTCTGGCACCCTCACAGGAAAGAATTTTCTCCTCATATTCAGACAAAACCTCCTGGGTTCCAGTTTGTGCCCATTGCTCCTTGTCCCGTCGCTGGGCTCCACTGACAAAAGTCTGGACCCATTGTCTTGAACCCCGTCCTTTAGATAATAATGAGCATTGAGAAGTTCCCCTCTCAGTCTTCTCTTCTCCAGACTGAAAGGCCTCAGGCTGAGGCCTTTCCTTGGCACAGAGATGCTCCAGTCCTCTCAGCATCTTCAGAGCCTCCACTGGACTCTCTCCAGTAGTTCCCTGTTTCTCTTCAACTGGGGAGCCCAGAACTGGACACAATACTGCAGAGGTGGCCTCAGTAGGGCAGCGTAGAGCAGGAGGAGAACCTCCTTTGACCTGCTTGCTAAACACATTGCTTTGGTTCATGGTCACTACAGAGCCTTGATAGCATGATGGAGTTCACCTAATAGTGCTTTGTTGCAGCAGGAGACGCACATCCCTAGATAAACACAGTTAGAAACCTTCCTGCCTACCATGGCCACCATTTCCACACATGCACATACAGAAGTCAACAAAATTTACAGCTGTCCATTACAAAAAATACAGCACCATCCTGCTGCATGAGAGACAACAGGGGTGATAGCTCTTACCACCATCAAAGTGTTAGCAAATACAGAAGAAATCCTTTTATAATTGAACAGCATCTTTGCTTCTACTCAATAAAAAATTCCCTCCATTAACTCTGGCAGTATGAAGCGACTGGCAAAAAAACCCCTGGAAACCTAGAAAATGTTAGTAGGAAGGGATTTTAAGAATAAAAACACAGTAGGGCAAATGTTGACGACAGCACTCAAAACAAGAAGCTCCTCTGTGCCTCCAGAGGAAGCCTCAGTGTCCTTGTTTCACGCTGGTCTATACAATTCAGTTACTTTTTGACCTTAAAGAACTTTGAAGCTTGTGGTAATCCAGCTGTGATGAGATTTCATATTCCTTGATGAAACATTTGAAGCTGCTGTTCGGTTTGCTGATGGATCCTTTTATATGTCTGTGTGCAAGGCAGTAGCTTCTTCTTTTTCTTTTTTTTGTTTTCAAGATGAAGGGCACCCAGTGGACACCAGGCAGAACATGCAAGCTTCAAAAAATTGCTCTGCCAAAAGCAGAGAAGCTCTGACAACCAAGGCTATTTCTCTTTCCTTCTTGAGATGTCTGTCTACTGATGTACTGTGGACAGCCAGGTTCCTATTCTGTCAAAAAGTGAAGGCTGCTGGCTTCTCCAACTTCACCTGGCCCTGAAAGGGAACTTAAAGCTCTTAACTTCCATGCAGAAAACTCTAGCAGTGTCTACCATTGACCTGTCCAAATAACATTTCAGATTGACATCTCTTCCTGGATGTCAAAGAAGGATGCCCATCCATCCGTCAGCTGAAGCTCTCAAAGAGTGCAAGCTCATGAGCTTTCTCTACAAGCTCGTCTTATCACTTCTGTATCAACTATGGTCAGCATCTTCCCTGTCACTCACACTTACAACTTCATCAATGTCTTCAACCGCAATCTGTCTAGCTAACTAGGTTGAAGTCTTCAAAATTCTTCATGCATAACATCCTTAAAAATTCCCCATCCATCTAGGCAACCTTCCATTTCTCATCTCACATCTCAACTATGGCAATAGCTTTTCCTCCAACCTTGACAAAAGCATTGCTATCTCGCCACTGACTGTTCAGAATACCGCTAGAAAGATCATGTCCTTAGCGCATGATTCTGTCCCTGACATTTCTCCTTTACTCAACTTGGCTGGCTCCCTTTCCTCAGTGAGGAATTTGTGTTTATTTCAAGGCTCTCCATCACCTACTCCTCCCTTAACCATCCATACTCAGTAGTAAGGCACCAACTCCTTTCAAAATAAGCAACTTTGTGTGCGTGATCTAACTCAGGCTGTTCCACTAAGAAAGGCTAGAATTCCTCCTCAGTATCTGACATCTTTTGAAAATGCTCCTTAGACTGCGTATCTCCAAAAAGTGAATCTAGGTTACTACTGTGCTTCATTATCCACCTTTATCCACTTGTCTCAGGCTACGGCGGCAAGGTGTATGGTTTCGCTCTGCACTTGGGTGCTGCCTGGAGCAAGGAGATGTTGATGAACATCTAAATTCTAAGTCCCACCAAATATACATCAGAACTGCTAGTTCCAGAATCCTCTGACAATCCTCATCATTAGGTTAACTCCTGCAGAGGTAGAAGCTGCTGCAGTAGCTATGTCAGAAGGGAGAAGAACAGCAAAGTTCATCCCAAAGATAAGTTCCTTTTATTTCTTGTAAACAGCATCAACGCCAACTAGATCTGATCCAGTAACTAATTAAAAGTTGTCAATAACAGAATCCAAGATCATCAATCTGCACTTACATCATGAGAATCCAATCATAGAACGGTTTGGGTTAGAAGGGACCTTTCAAGGTCATCTCATTCAACCCCCCTGTAGGGAGCAGGGACATCTGCAACTAGAGCAGGTTGCTCAGAACTTGACCTGGAATGTTGCCAGGGATGGGGCATCCATAACATCTCTAGTCAACCTGTTCCAGTGTCTAATCACCCTCACAGTAAATAATTTCTTCCTAATACCTAGTCTAAAGCTATCCTCTTTCAGTTTAAAGCTATTACTTCTTGTCCTGTCACCACACTCCCTGATAAAAAGCCCCTCCCCATCTTTCCTGTAGGCCCTGTTTAGGTACCAGAAGGTTGCTGTAAGTTCTCCCTGGAGCCTCTTCTTCTCTTGATTGGAAATTTGCTTGTAAAAACAGCATACACTGTGCTCAATCATTGAGGTAATCAACAAGTAGATCCCCAAGTAATTAAAGTGCAGTCTTTGTGCTTGTCTCCTCTTGTCCCCCAAGCGTTCCTTTGCTGTTGAATATAAGCTTTAGTTTCTACCAGAAGTAAGACTTACTACAGTAGTAACAAAGAGCGACTCATCCAGGAACACAGTGAATGAGAGAAAACCCCAGTTCCTAAGCACAGAGCATGTGATGTCTCAAGGTTGTTAAAGGCACCATCAGTTCTCAGGGACTTTGAACACCCCTGTGAGTCAAACATAATTTAAGTCCATACACTGAAGGTTTGGAGAGGTAGAGTGATGTGTAAAAGATCATTCAGCAGTCACAAACAAAGCCCTGAGCACCTTAGCCCAGTATCCACCCTCACCTCCTCCCAATGACATTTTCTCATTAGCAAGGCCTTTTAATACACAAGCGAAAATATTTGTTCCTTTTCCGACCTTCAAACTACTCCAGCAAAAGCGATAATCCACCAGCCATGCATCAACAGCACCCAGGAGGAAGCACTCCTGAGATCTGTCTGCTTGTATGTGAGCATGGGACTGACTGTTCACTGATGCCCAGGAGGAAGCTGGGGTCAAGTCTGTGAATGCCAAAAAAAAAAAAAAAAAAAAA
>VWZK01006901.1:160146-245121 GCA_013396935.1 Baryphthengus martii
AAAAAAAAGGTAAAGAAAAGGAAAGTAGGTCAAGCAATTCACATTTGCTGAAAGGGACAAAGAACACTGCAGATTTTTTATTACCTTCTGCAAGTGCTAACAAATATCTGAGGCATCCTTTTTATCTGATTCAAATCCCACATGAGTAATCCATGATTAAATTTAGTGGGTGTGAAATTTCATTAGGTCGTTCAATTTTAAGCATATTGGATAATGAAGTTCCGTCGTCCTTCAGAATTACAGAAAAAAAAAAAAATTAATACTGTAATTTTTATCTCACTTCCAGCCTTCTCTCATCTGTGAGATTATTCTCATTCATGTAAGACATCAGTGTCTTACAGCTCCATCTTTGATGCACGTGACCTTTGCTGTCGAGAGAGGTTAACTGCTTGTAAACGTTGGCAGGCAGTGAAGAGCGTGGCTGAACCTTCCGACTGCTCTGTTAAAAGCTAAAAACCCAACTAGACTTCATCCGATGCTTGTTTAGGATAAACACAGATCAGAAATGCAAGTTGTCTTGAAACAAAGCCATGGAGTAGCCCGCTACATTTTACGGACTCTGACAGGGATGTTTTCTAAAAGCTCATGATTTCTCAGAGAAATCTTTGGATTAATTCAGCACTATCACACACGATCGCATTTCTGGTGGTATGAGAAAAATGTTAATAGGTAGCAGATGCCACATTAAGTCTTAATTTCCCACTCCAAAGAGCTGGGCAATTCAAAGAGAAGCCACCAGCTTGCTTTGTACGAAAAGGCTCCTTGCTAAGAAAAAAATAAGAGAGGTTTGGAGGTTTTCTGGGGTTTTAAAATTCTGCTTTCTCAAAAAGACTGCTTTGAACTCACACTTTACAAAATGGAAACATTGGTAGGATTTTATAAGGCCAGCAATACAACAATGGGGAGCAAGCCAACAGCTAATCATTTACAAGTACATGGTCCTGTGCCTCCCAAGTAAGACAAAAAAATCCTGCTTATTCTCCCCAATAAAAAAAATTGTACAATTAAATTTAATTGTATAATTAAATTGTAAATTTAATTGTATAATTTTTTTTGGGGGGGGGGGGCGGGGGGGGGAGAATAAGCAGAATTTCTCAATTTAATTGTATAATCTTTAGGAAGAGTCCAGTTCAGGAAGAATTAAATGACAGCCACGATTCATCTCGCTGCACTTCCAAAACACTTAGTAAAGCAGATGAAGTCACTCTATGCCAGTACAAATAAATAATATCTATATCCACATCATAACAATCTCTTTTCATCGTGATGTCGTTCACAAAAGCCTGATGACAACTAATTGGTGGTGAAGCAGAAGTTGTCAATTCTGCCTTAATCATGTGTTTACTTTCAGAATGACAGAAGTTGCAATATTTCTCCCATTCCCCTAAATGGCTACCAGCTGTTTTCAGTAAATGAACTGAAAAAACAGCAAACACCAATCTGCCTTCTATATTCTTCCACACTTTATTGCTGGATAGTTTTCTCATGAAAGAAGGAAAAAAAACAAACATCCAAAAATTTAGCAAAGAAGCTGAAAGTTTGCATGTCTAAAGAAGTATCAAGGAAAAGGGGATCTTCCTCCTCTACTTTGCCCTAGTGAGGCCACCTCTGGAGTAATGGGTCCAGTTCTGGGCTCCCCACTTCAAGAGGGACAAGGAACTACTGGAGGCTACAAAGATGCTGAGGGGACTGGAGCATCTCTGTGCCGAGGAAAGGCTGAGAGCCCTGGGGCTGTTTAGCCTGAAGAAGAGAAGACTGAGAGGGGATCTGATCAATGCTCATCAGTAGCTAAAGGGAGAGGGCAAGAGGATGGGACCAGACTCTTGTCAGCGATGCTCAGCGACAGGACAAGGGGCAATGGGCACAAACTGGAACGCAGGAGGTTCCGTCTTAATATAAAGAAGAAGTTATTTTCTTTGAGGGTGACAGAGCACTAAATCAGTCTGCCCAAAGACGTTGCGGAGTCTCCTTCTCTGGAGAGATTCCAGACTCAGCTGAACAATGTTATCCTGGGTAACTTGTCCTGGGTGACCCTGCTTTAGCAGGGAGGTTGGACAAGATAGATATCTCCAGAGGTCCCTTTCAACCCCTACCATTCTGTGAAAAGATCACAAAAGGATCACAAGGGCAGATACTACTCAATAGCACAATACCAGCATTTGTCAGTCTTGACATTTATTAAAAGCACACCCCAATGTCACAGCTCTGTGTTAAACAAATCCTGCAAGGAATTCACTTTAGAGTCTCCTAGGGTAGGAGTTGCAAGACATAGTCAGGTATCAACAGCAAAACAAATTTAAATACCAGAAAACAGTGAAAAATCAACAAGCCAACCTGCAACTTTAAATAGAACTGATGAACTTCTTCTGTCAATAGCTATTTTCTGGCCAAGCTCCACCGCATCCTCCCTCAGCTTCATCTAAACCTGCATTTTTTCACGTTACCAAAATCCTCATCCAAATCTGGATCAGCGTCATTCTCAGCCTGTTTACCCCTTGTGCAGTTTTACACACACTTTCTTTACCCATCTTGCCTTCCTGCCTGTCTTGGATGCCTTCCCTGATCTCCTCTCTCATGGGACTGAACACCTTCACTAGCCACATTATCAGACACCTCAAGAGTCAAAAGGGCAGAAGACAGATAGGGAGCAGAAAAGCCAACAAGCCCATGACCCCAAGTAGTGTAGAGACAGACTAATGATGCGCCTACATCAGTGCTTTAGCTTGGGTCAGGAGTGCACTTCCCATCATTCTTGAATGTTCCAGGGTGGCAGCATGTGCACATTGCATGGATGCCATGGACTTGGAGTAGAAACCCGAGGAGAGCCTGGAGGATAACCAGAGGAGTGAAGTTATTTGACCATGTAGGCAACACTATAGGATTGACTACAGGAAAAAGAAGGAACACAGAAGTAGGGAAGAAGAAACAGCCTCAAGTTGTGCCAGGGGAAGTTTAGGTTGGACATGAGGAACCATTTTGTTCCCAAAAGGGTTGTCAAGCCCTGGAACTGGCTGCCCAGGGAAGTGGTGGAGTCTCCATCCCTGGAGGGATTGAAAAGCCATGGAGATGCAGTGCTGAAGCACATGGTTCAGTGGCAACTTGGCAGTGCTGGGTTAATGGACTAGATGATCTTAAAGATCTTTTCCAATCAGAATGATTCTATGATTCTATGAAAAATACATGTATTCACACTTCAATGGACTTCATGTTCAGGGGTTTGGTCAGTGGGATGCTGTCCTTAATGGGTATGTGAGAGCTGGCTGCACAGGGCTGACATCAGAAAAGTTAACACTTTGCTGGAGTTGACACTGTCAAGAAGGGTAACAAAAAGGACTTCTGCAAGCACACTGGCAGCAAAAGGAGAACCAAGGGAAACATGGGCCCACTGAGGAAGGAGGTAAGGGATCAAGCAGCAAAGGACACAGAAAAGACTGAGATAATTCAGCTCCTTTTTCTACTTTGTCTTTATCAGCTGGCTCTGCTTCCTCTGTGCCCGAGAGCAGTTGATCTTGGCAGAGTCTGAAGGAGTGAAGTACAACTGTTGATAGAGGACAGATAAGCTGTGGACCACTTGAGCAACCTGGGCATACATAAGTCCATTGTGTCAGACGAGATGTATCCATGGGTGCCAAGGGAGCTGGCTGATGTCACTGCCACTCTCTGTCATCTCTCGATGATCATGGCAATGGGAAAGGTCCCTGATGGCTGGAAAAAGGCAAACATCATACCAACCTCCAAAAAAGGTAGAGGACAAAGAGAGGAATGCCAGCCTAGTCAGCCTCACCTCCCTACCTCGAAGTTCATGAAGTAAATCCTTCTGGAAACCATAACCCGGCATGTGAAGGATAAGGAGGTGATTTGGAACAGCTACCCTGGATGTGTGAAGCACAAATCATATCCAACTACCCTGACTGCATTCATTAATGAGACAGCTGGCTCAGTGGCTGACAAGAAAGCTATGGATGTGTTCTAGCCTGACCACAGCACGGCTCTCAGCATGGTCTTTCACAGGATCAAGGAATTAAGGATTGGATGGGTAGAAAACCAACTGGATCATCAAACCGGAAGGGTAATTGGTGGTGGTTTATAGTCAAACTGGCACGCTCAAGCCTTGGGGCATACAAAAGTGTGAAGGGAGGACAGGAGCTAGATTTGCTCAGCCAGAAGAAGAGAAGGCAAGTTGGAGACCTTAATGCCATTTGCAGCTACCTGCTGGGGAGTTAGAAGAATGACAGGGCCATGCTCTACTTGGAGGTGCACAGCAAAAGCATGACATGCAATACGTTCAAGTTGCTGCAAGAAAAATTCTGCTCAATATGGAGAGAAAACACATCCACGGGAAGGATGGAACTGAGGCCCAGAGAGGGGATAGAAATCTCCTTTCTTGGCTAAATTTGAAACTCAATTGGATATGACTCTACATCTAACTTTGAAGTTGGCTTTGATTTGAGTCAGGGGCTGAGGAAAAAAAGATCTGCAGAGAGCCCTTCCAAAAGAAATTATCCTAGGATTTGGTATATTAGCCAGAGAGTTTCTGACACAGAATTATTTCATAATTGTTATTTTATGCTTTCTCTATTCCCCTCCTGCACTTCAGTTCCTGCCTCTTCTGTCTTTTCCCCCTGAAATGGCATATTGTTGTTCCACACTTGCAATTACAACACACATGGCTTTATATGAAATGTATATGAGATAGCAGTCCTATTTTTCACCTGAATTTGGATGCTAAGAGGTGCTGGATTCATTTTGGGTGCTGCGCTCTAAGTGGTGTCAAGTACCTTCTGTTATTAGAAGCAACGCTGGCAACGAAGAGCGTGGTGGAGGGAAAGCGTGAAGTCAGAGTGCACTCATTTGTCTGGTAATAGGTGATAAATTAGAATATGGTAATAGCTTTGATCATTCCTCTTGAAGCTCATTTACTGGTTTTGTTTTTTGTTTTATGTGGGCAGTTCTACACCTAAGCTTAATGAAAAAGGTAAATAAACCAGAGTGGAGTAATGGTATACACTGACTGAACTGTCAATCAGAAATAGAGCTTCTGCATTGTTTGCTAATGATTTACAGGAAGGGAACTGTCTTAGACCCAAGGATTCAAACCACAAACATAATTCCCACAGTGAATTACGTTTGCCAGAAAATGACACGAAATGGAGCTTTATGATTCAACGCAAGAATCGTACATCAGATGAGTTTTCCTCCCTGTCCAAGAAGCTGCACAGATTCTGGAAAATTAACCGCAAATCAAGTATAGACAGTCTGGCAGGGAAAAAAAAAAAGATAGTGAAATGAGAATGTATTTAAATTAATCCTTTGGCAGGGGATAAGGGAAAGACAGGCAAAACAAGGGGAGAGGAGTTAAAAACTCCTCACTGATGAATGCTCAGCGCAGGCGCGAGCATCTGCCCTCGGCAGGATCCTCATCCCCTCCCGGAGGGTCCAGCCACCAAATGTTCCAGCACACACGCTGTTGCTATCGCTGGGCACGTCAATTAAAAGATATCAGCTCAGTGCCAGTTTAAAGGCGGCGGGGAAAACGGCTGGTTGCCTGAACTGACCCAGGCTCGGTGTCCTGGACAGGGTGTACTTTCTGTCTCCCACTGGAACTGATTCGCACTGTTGCCGTGATAAAGGCATCGATAACAACAGCCAGTGTTAAACAGCCAAGAAAGGACGTTTGGACTCGTCCTGATTCAGCGATAGCGGCCAGGGACATGGCGGGAGGTTGCAGCCCTTCATTAAAAGCTGGCAATGATGGACATTAAAACCGATGGGTTGCCCTGAGGGCACAGGGGAGGGCTGGCTCAGGAAACTTGGGAAAGGTAAAAATATCCCCCGATAGCTCCCTTGGCTTGTGGAGGAGGCTCCATAATTTATTTTCTATTAATTCATAGCAGCACCACGCCTCTATTAATTTATAGAAGAAAAACAAAAAGCCATTGATATTGTTTGATGAGTGTATTAATAACGAAAAGTGAGCCATGAAAAAGAAAATGTGCTGGTAAATGTATTAACAATGTCAGTCATACCAGAGAGGACCAAAAGGAATTTAAGGAGAAAAAAAACCTGTACGAAATTTGATCTTTAAGGTCCTTTCCAACCCAAACCATTCTATGATTCTGTGATGTTTGGTGAATAAGCAAAACAACAAACAGTAAAATCCACTGATTAAGTGTAAAATCATAGAATCACAGAATGTTTTGGGTTGGAAGGGACCTCTTAAGGTCATCGAGTCCAACCTGGTCATCGAGTCCAACCCCCCTACAGGGAGCAGGGACGTCTACAACAACAGCAGGTTGCTCAGAGCACCGTTCAACACGATGTGTAAAGTCTCCAGGGATGGTGCATCAACCACCCCTCCAGGCAACCCGGGCCAGGGTCTCACCACGCTCAGAATAAAAAATTTCGTCCTTATATCCGGTCTAAATCCCCCTTCTTTCAGTTTAAAACCATCACCCCTTGTCCTGTCACAACAGGCCCTGATAAAATGTCTGTTCTCAACTTTTGGACAGGCCTGCTTGAAGAACTGAAAGGCCACACGAAGGTTTCCTCAGAGGCTTCTCTTCTCCAGGCTGAACAACCCCAACTCTCTCAGCCTGGCCTCACACCAGAGGGGTTCCAGCCCTTACATCACTATTGTGGCCTCCTCTGGCCCCGCTCCAACAGGTCCATGTCTCTCCTATGCTGAGGACTCCAGAGCTGGACCCAGCACTGCAGGGCAGGTCTCACACCAGAGTGGAGCAGAGGGACAGAATCCCCTCCCTTGACCTGCTGCCCACACTGCTCTGGATGCCACTGGCTTCTGGGCTGTGAGCACACGGTGCCGGCTCATGTCCAGCTTTTCACACCCCAGCACCTCCAAGTTCTTCTCCACAGGGCTGCTCTTCATCCCTTCATCCCGCAGTCTAGATTGATATTAGGAGTTGTCCTAACCCAAGTGCAGGATCTTGCACTTGGCCTTGTTGAATCTCATTGAGGTTCCTGTGGTCCCACTTCTCAAGCTTGTCCAGGTGCCTCTGGCTGACATCCCATCCCTGAAGTATGTCAACCTCACCACTCAGCTTGATGTCATCTGCAAACTTGCTGAGGGTGTCATTGATGAAGATAATAAACAACACTGATCCTAGGACAGCCGCCTGAGGGACACTACTTGTCACCAATCCCCATCTGGAAATCGAGACATTGACCACTATCCTCTGTACCATCTCTGTGCTGAGGAAAGGCTGAGAGCCCTGGGGCTGTTTAGCCTGGAGAAGACTGAGAGGGGATCTGATCAATGCTGATTAACAGCTGAAGGACGAGGGCAAGAGGATGAGGCCAGACTTGTCAGTGGTGCCCAGCGACAGCACAAGGGGCAACAGGCACGAACTGGAACCCAGGAGGTTCCATCTGAACAGGAGGAAAAATTTGTTTGCTGTGACAGTGCCAGAACTGGGAAAAGGCCCAGAGAGGCTGTGGAGTCTCCTTCTCTGGAGAGATTCCAAACCTGTCTGGACATGATCCTGGGCAACTTGCTCTGGGTGACCCTGCTGGAGCAGGGGCCTTGGACAAGACGATCTCCAGAAGTCCCTTCCAAACTCCACCATGATGTGATTTTGTGAGTTAGGGTATTTCATGTCAGGGAGCTTAAATGAAAATAACAGCTCTTGATGGAACTTAACCTGGAGAGGTGAAAGGAAGAATCCTCTATGTCTTCTTATTGTGGTGGTCTCGCGTCTCTCTGCAGCATCTGGTGCTGCCATGGAGAGGAGAAGGAAGCAGATGGAGTGTGAGAACTTGCTGCAGACTGGCAATTCTTAGGCTCTCAGCTTGTTCCACGCTTCAAAGACTCATGATTATAATAATATAGGAGCTGAAATGAGGAAAACATTTAAGAAAATGAAGTTTCCAGCTTTCAGGCAGAGGTCAATAAACAGGGCAACTTCTTTTTTTTATGGTTTCAGACAGCTTGGCAGGATCTTTCTGGTGCTGGCATATCAAAAGATAAAGAGATTATGAAAAAGAACATGAAAGTGAAGATCTGAAGAGCCTCAGCAGAATCAAAACGTCCTCCTAAAGCTACTGCAATAGCACAGATGTTATATAAACAGCACAAATATCCCTCATTTAGTGCTTTGCAACTTCAGTGCTTTATCTTCCTTTCAAACTTCCAAATCAGTAAAGCACTTCAGTTCCTTCCTGAACCTTTTGTTTGAGATGGTGTGTCTCAGGAGCAGCTTGCACCGGGTAGTTATGTACCGCTTACATCTAGATCAACCATCTTGCAACCTGCAGATGACACCAGCTTCTTCCATGGCATTTATCCCTTCCTCACAGAAGGAATCACCACCTTTTTCCAGCAAAAAATTGCAATCGCTGACGTCCTGGTAATCGTGCCTTGGAAGCAGGTACAACACGCTGTCAGGATTGTTTTATACGACTGCTGGCAGAAGAGGAGATGCTCTGAATGTGGTTCAGGGTGCCAACAGACAATGAAGCTGCATCTCAGCGCCATTATATCTCAGCTAAAGAAGAAGTAACAAAGGTTCAGCCCTGTTCTCATGAGCAAGGGCATCAAAAGAAGATTCTAGCTTAAAAGTTTCACTCCCAAGAGTGAAAAAGAAGAAAGTACCGTACTTCTTATAGTGTTTGTCTTCCATAACTACATATAATCTACGTAACTCAATAACCTGTTTTACTGGAGTGTGTAATAAAATCAGTGTCAGTGCTGAATTCATTTTCCATGACAGTAAAAACTTCCCCGATATAGTGTGAGATGTGGCATTTTTAGTCCGAATATCAACAAGCACTGGTTGCTCCACAACTATTTTGTCTCCTGTGTATCTTTTTTGCAGATTTTTTGGGTACTTTTTGCTTACTAAAATTAGCACTGAGAAGCAGGCTTATGAAGTTAAATATCATTAACTTATATAATTCTGTGATCATCATACAGAGGTCAACAATCAGTTATTACATGCACCTTTATCTCCAATATGTTTAATAGAACTCATAGAATCATAGAATGGTTTGAGTTGGAAATAACCTTAAAGGTCACCTAGTTCCAGCGCCCCTGCAAGAGACCAGCATGGCTGAGTCGAGACCTGCTGGTCAAACTAAAAGGCAAGATGGGGCTACACAGGCAGTGGAAGAGGGGACAAGGATCCTGGAATGAGTGTAGGGATGTTGCCCAGTTGTGTAGGGACGAGGTCAGGAAAGCCAAGGTGCAGCTGGAACTGAACTTGGCAAGAGACGTAAAGAAAAACAAGAAGGGCTTCTACAGGTACGTAAACCAGAAAAAGAAGGTTAAAGAAAGCATACCCCCTGGTGAGCAACAGTGGTGAGCTAGGAACAACAGACGAGGAGAAGGCTGAGATTCTCAACAGTCTTGACTGGCAACCCCTCTCCTCACGGCTCTCATGTTGATGATGGCCCACAAGATGGTGACCAGGGAGATAAAGTCCCGCTCACTGCAAGCGAAGACAAGGTTTGTGATCATCTGAGGAACCTGAAGATACACAAGTCCATGGGACCTNTCATCCAGAAGGACCTGGACAAGCTGGAGAGGTGGGCCCAGGTGAACCTCATGAGGTTCAACGAGATCAAGTGTAGGGTCCTGCCCCTGGGCCAGAGAAATCCACATCATCAATATGGGCTGGGAGATGAGGTGATAGAAAGCAGCCCTGTGGAAAAGGACTTGGGAGTGCTGACGGACGTGAAGCTGGACATGAGCAGACAGTGTGCACCTGCAGCCCAGAAGGCAAATCGCATCCTGGGGTGTATTAAAAGAAGTGTGGCCAGCAGATTGAGAGAGAGGTGATTCTGCCCCTCTACTCTGCTCTGGTCAGACCTCACCTGGAGTACTGTGTCTGGCGTTGGAGCCCTCAGTACAAGAAGGATATGGACCTGATAGAATGAGTCCAGAGGAGGGCCACGAAAATGATCAGGGGGTTGGAACACCTCTGCTATGAAGACGGGCTGAGGGAGCTGGGGTTGTTCAGCCTGGAGAAGAGAAGGCTCTGGGGTGATCTAATAGTGACCTTCCAGTACCTGAAGGGGGTCTACAGGAAGGCTGGAGAGAGACTGTTCACAAAGGCCTGTAGTGACAGGATGAGGGGCAATGGTTTTAAACTAGAGAAGGGCAGATTTAGATTGGATGTTAGGAATAAGTTCTTTACCATGAGGGTAGTGAAACACTGGAACAGGTTGCCCAGGGAGGTAGTTGAGGCCCCACCTCTGGAGATATTCAAGGTGAGACTTGACAAAGTTCTGAGCAACCTGATCTAGTTGAGGATGTCCCTGCTCACTGCAGCAAGGTTGGACTAGATGACCTTTGGAGGTCCCTTCCAACCTAAACCATTCTATGATTCTATTATTCTATGATCTTCAACTACAGTAAGCGGCTCCAAGCCCCATCCAGCTTCACCTGGAATGGCTCAAGGGATGGGGCATTGACCACCTCTCCAGGCAACCAGGGCCAGTGTTCCACCACCCTTGCACTGAAGACATTCTTAAACCTAAACTAAAATTACCATATTTCAGTTTAAAGCAGTTACCCCTCATCCTATTACTACATGCCCTTGTAAAAAGTCCATCTCCAGCTTTCTTGTAGACCCCTTTAGGTACTGAAAGGCCACAAGAAGGTCTCCCCAGAGCCTTCTCTTCTCCAGGCTGAACAACCCCAACTCTCTCAGCCTGGCCTCACACCAGAGGGGGTCCAGCCCTTGCATCATTACTGTGGCCTCCTCTGGCCCCACTCCAACAGGTCCCTGACGCTCCTGTGCTGAGGACTCCAGAGCTGGACCCAGCACTGCAGGGGGGGTCTCACCAGAGCAGAGCAGAGGGACAGAATCCCCTCCCTCGACCTGCTGCACTGGATGCAGCCCAGGACACGGCTGGATTTCTAGGCAGGAAACACACATCACTGGCTCATGTTGAGCTTCTTTCTTGTTAACTAGCACCCCTAAGTCTTTCTCCACAGTGTTGCTCTCAATCCACTCACCAGCCAGTCTGTATTTGTGCTAGATATAAATATTTGTGCCAAATATAACCATAAATTGTGGTAAACATACATTTACCATGATTTTAAGTAGATGCTTTAATAATGCTTAAGTTCAATTTGAGGAGTAAAACAAGGCATGCATTTGTCAAGCAGAATACTCTTATTTTGGCACTGGTGAGGTCTTGAATCCCAGGTTCAGTTTTGGGCCACTCACTCCAAGAAGGACATTGAGCATGTCCAGAGAAGGGCAGCAAAGCTGGGAAAGGGTCCAGACTACAGGTCTTGTGAGGAGCAGCTGAAGGACCTCGGGTTCTTGAGCCTGGAGAAAAGAAGGCTCAGGGGAAACCTTGCTCTCCACAACTCCCTGAAAGGAGGCTGGAGCCAGCTCGGGGTCAGTCCCTTCTGCAGGGAACAAGCGACAGGACAAGAGGAAGTGGCCTCAAGTTGCACCAGGGGAGGTTTAGGTTGGACAAGAGGAAGACTTTCTTCCCCACAAGGGTTGTCAAGGCCTGGCCCAGGCTGTCCAGCACAGTGACGGAGTCCCCATCCTTGGAGGAACTGAAAAGCCATGGAGATGTGGTGCTGAGGAACACTGTTTAGCGGTGACCTGGAAGTGCTGGGTTAATGTTTGTACTTGATGCTCTTAAATGTCCGTTCCAGCCAAAACAATTCTATGATTCCATGATTCTAAAACCCAGTCAGTGCTAATGAAATAAAATCAACCCTAAAGAATACCACCATAATTTTGATTTTAAATCCACAGAATAAATTGAAAGTTCAGGAAAGGAAGTAACAGCATCATTTATTTTTATTATTATTCATGCTCTCACCACTGTGATTTTCAAAAGACCAATTTGCTTTTGAAACCTTTCCTCCAGGTCAACTAGATTTCTTTACATATGACCATTTGGTCATGTTAAATATATGATAGCATTAGGGATGTCTGGGGAAACATGTTGGACCAGCCCCTGAATATTTCACCAACAAATTAAAAGGAAAGAGCTCGAAAACATTAGTGTGACTGTGAGTTGGTATCTTACCTGTTTGAAAATGCTTTCAAGCAATTTTCCAAAAAGCCTTCTGGTGTAATTCGTGCAGGCTTTCAGGAGATTAAAGAAAATGTAGAGGCAGCTTCCTTTCAAGGGAAACAGAAATGGGCTAAAACTGATTTATTAGTGGTCAAGGGCATAGAACGGCCAAGTGAGACTTCAGAGTGAGGATTTTTTCCAGGAAATTTTGGGAATAGGCACAGCAATTACTATAAGAGTAATCAGTTGGATCTCCTATCCTGTACAGGAGTATATGCTTTCAAATTCTGTAATTTACATATGGAAGGAAGTCAGGAGGGATTAAGAAAGTAAATGTATCACCTGATTAGGTAGGCAAGCTCGGGACATTAGAAGGACTTATTTGATGAATATTCAAGAAGGTCTTTGCTTCCCAAAGGTTGAGTTGTATGCATGCATTAGATTGAGTAAGGAGCAAAAGTCTGCTTCAGAAACTAAAGATCCCACCAACGTGTCTCAGTATAGACTTGTTTCAGGGTGAAATTAGACTTTCCTGTTGTTGTTTATTACCTTTTGCATTTCACTTGTGAAAATAAAGATAGAGAATCAGAGGAACATACAGAGGCAAGGAAGGAAAAAAGATGACCTGACAGGGACCTGTTCACTACTCACTGTATGTGTATTTTTAACAGAAGCCGATGGCACTTCCTAATTCTTCTTAATTTGTGCAACATTTAGTACAAAACAGAATATGACATTGCACTGCTTTAGCCTTTTACCTGGGATAGACAATACAGGAAAAAATGACATGATCATCACAGGAAGACATTTTTTACACTGAAGGTGGTGAGACCCTGGCCCAGGTTGCCAGAGAGGCGGTTGATGCCCCATCCCTGAAGACATTCCAGGTCAGGTTGGATGGGTCTCTGAGCAATCTGCTCTAGTTGTAGATGTCCCTGCTCCCTGCAGCAAGGTTGGACTAGATGACCCTGAAAGGTCCCTTCCCACCCAAACCATTCCGTGACTCTATGACTATCTGCTTCCTTTGAGTCACACTCTGATTCCTATGAAGAATGTCATTTAATTAGGAAATTAAAGTACAGATAAATTCAATTGCAAGATCAAGCAGCCTTCCAGGAAGAAAACTGAGCTCAACTTTTGCTAAGTGATACATACTTACCCTAATAATCATGAAATGTGCCTCGGACAGAGTTAAGTTAGAAAAAACTTTGGGCAACAATCTCATAAGAGCACCATGCTGTAAAGCAGAGATGGGTTCCAACTCAGAAGAGCTGAGATGTCTCTAGGAGAATCTCCTGCTTTTTTCACCTTCTCTCAGCTGTTAACTTCCCATCCTGCTATCAAAGAAACTGTGACCAACTTTTTGTATTTCCACTAATTGCACATTCTAGAAAAACAAAACAGTGTAATGCTCATCACACATAACGTGCAGCATCATAAGGCATTGGTATGAATAGGGACATGTTTCAGATGAGAGGGCACTGCTACTCCTTTCCTGTTTCTGCCGGGTGACTCATCGTCATCCTGAATTTGGGAGGATGTGGAAATCCATTGACAAAGCAGCACCAGCTGCAAAAGCTTTGTGTCCACAGATCCTGTAAACTTTAAAAAAAAACCCAAACCACACACAAAAAAAAAAATCAAGAAACTCGGCATTCAGACCACTAGTGTAGCAGAAGATGTAGAATTTTTTCATAAAAGCCCTAACATTTTCTATAAGAGCCCGTAAAAGACTAAAAGGAAGACTTTGGTCCTGCAAGTGAGGAGATAATGGGACCAGGTTTTCAGGTGCTGCTATTTGGTTTACACTGTGCCCACCCTATTACCTGCTCTCTGAGGACAGCTCCAGCCACAGCACTGCAGGGCTCAAGCACTATCAGAGAGGAGAAAAAAAAACAAACAAAAAGCAACAATAAAATAAAAAAACGAACATTTTTGTACACACTGCCTCAGCATTTAGAAAAAAAAGAGGTGAAGGAAAGTCACTACTCAATGGGCAGTTGAGGTAAGACAAAACCACCAGTATATTAAGTAAAAAAGAACTAGGATAGGTTGGTCAAACACTTGAAGAGACTTCCTAGAGAGGTGGCTGATGCTCCAAACTTGTCAGTGTTTAAGAGGCTTTTGGACAATCACAGAATCCCAGCATGGTGGGGTTTTGAAAGGATCTCTGGAGATCATCTTTTCCAACCCCACTACCACAGCAGGTTCACCCAGATCAGGTTGCCCAGGATTGTGTCCAGGTGGGTTTGATTCTCTAGAGAGGAGATTCCACAAGCTCTTTGGGCACCCTGGTCCAGGCTCTGGACCTCACCTTTCCATCACAGGAAAAAAGTTTTTCCTCTTGTTCATATGGAAACTCCTGGGCTCCAGTTTGAGCCCGTTGCCCCTTGTCCTGTCACCGGTCACCATTGACAAAAACCCGAACTTCATCCTAGAAATGTAGGCTCATCTTGGCCAGGCATCTCATGCGTACCACATGCACCACACCTACCAGCTCAGGTATACAAAAGAGTACGGATCTTAGCTAAAGCCTTGAGTTTTCCCGCTCCCCATCTCTCCCTTCAACTACACTCGTTTCAGTCTCCAGGACTAAGTGCTTCAATTATTCAAAAATATTTCGTTAACTTCTATCAACAGGACAAGGCTCTGAGCAACCTGATTCAAGCTCAACCTGAAGACTTCTAGAGGTCAGAGAATCATAGAATGTTTTGGGTTGAAAGGGACCTTCCAGGGTCATCTAGTCCACCTCCCCTGCAGGGAGCAGGGACATCTGCAACTAGAGCAGGTTGCTCAGAGCCCCAGCCTACCTAACCCATATGTCTCCAGGGATGGGGCATCAACCACCTCTCTGGGCAACCTGGGCCAGAGTCTCACCACCCTCTTTCTTCTCTCTAGTCTGAATCTCCCCTCCTTTAGTTTAAAACCATCATCCCTTGTCCTGTCACTATAGGTCCCGCTAGAAAGATTGTCCCCATCTTTCTTATAGGCCCCCTTTAAGAAAGATCCTTTCCAACCTGAATTATTTAGTAACTTTCCTTCAAATTTATGGGACAATTTCAACTGGAAGAAAAAGAATGGACAACTGAAGGTGCTAGATATTCATTCAGACTCTGGTCCCATTCCAGTGTTAATGCAAAACGGAAAAGGATTGTAAATAAATAGGGAAAGTATCCCCAAAATATCCTTAAGCCTTGTGAGTACTCTTGAAATGAGAGCATACAGGTTCAAACCTTCTCATATGGAACTGAAGATGGTTCTTCCACACCCTGAAAAAAAATCCTAATCCTGGGACTTTCAGGTGAAGGGAAAAAATAGCACCTCTCTTTCCTCTTTGCCTCCTTTCATTTTCTCCTAAGTAACTGAAATGAAACATTTAGGGTTGAACAAAATAACTTCTATTAAACGCAAAAAGACTGTCTGGAAGGCAAATGAGGTGTCTCAAGAAGAATAAATATTAATTATTATTCAAACTGAACAGAATTATTTTTATGTTTTCAGTTTGTTTGCCAACTTAAACATAACTTCACTGCCACAGTTAAGGCAGAAGAGGTAGGAAAAGAACTACAGGCAGAAACGGGAGTGAAGAATGGAGACAAAATGGGTGATGGAGAAATGCAAGGCTGGAGCCAAGACCTCGAAGAAGCCCTGGGAGAGCTGCTGAGGCAGTGCTTAAGGACTGATGGAGAGGGATCTTCCCAATCTCTCTGGGCGGAATAACGCCAGACGATGGCTATCCAAGTCCCAAACTGAAAGAAAAATAGATTTTGTTCCCCAATAAAATTATATTTTCTTCTCTCAGCTCTGGAGACCCCAACACAAGAAGGACATTGACCTGTCGGAGTAATTCCAGAGGAGGCCACAAAGATGATTTGAGGGCTGGAACCCCTCTGCTGTGAGGCCAGGCTGAGAGAGTTGGGGCTGTCCAGCCTGGAGAAGAGGAGGCTCGGGGAAACCTTGTGGCCTTTCAGTATCTGAAGGGAGCCTACAAGAAAGCTGGGCAGGGACTTTTTACAAGAGCTTGTAGTGGTAGGATGAGGGGTGAAGGCTTCAAACTGGAAGAGGGGAGATTTAGATTAGAAATTAGGAAGAAGTTCTTCACTCTGAGGGTGGTGAGACACTGGAACATTTTGTCCAGGGAAGTTGTGGATGCTTCATCACAGGAAGCATTCAAGACCATACTGGATGGGGCTTTGAGCAACCTGGCCTAGTGGGAGGTGTCCCTGACCATGGTGGGGGGTAGGAATTACATAATCTTTGAAGTCCCATCCAACCCAACCCATTCTATGATTCTTCCTAAAAGTCATCATTACTGCATAGATATATCTTTTTTTTTTTTTTTTTTTTTTTAAGCTGTGATGTCTTTTCCTTCTTTATCCACATCATGGTGAACATGCGTGAACTATTTTTAAAGGAAGAAAGCCCATTTGTAATGCTCTGTTGAATTTTTAAAATTATGTCACGTCCTGTTCTTTAATAGAATCCTGACTACTTGTTCACACAGAAAAAAATCAGTGGTTTATACAATTTTTATAAAGGGTCATGTAAATACATAAGCAGAGAAGGAAAGAGAAAAAAAAATCAGTCTGCAGGATTAAAAGATATGGAGGCTGTTAATCTTGTAGCATGGGTATAGCACCAGAGGGAATAACACCTGCAAAGCAGAAGGCACAATGATACTAAGCCCCCTGAAACTGCTGTGTAGGTGCTATAGGAAGGGACAGAAATGTATATTATCCCACTGATTAACAGTTCCTACTGATTTCCCTGAAATCATTAATCGCTTGCAAAGGAAATCTCCTGCAAACACCCTGCCTGCCTTTGTAGACAGTCACTCCACTGGGAACGTGACACTTTAAAGGAATCAAATCTGGGGTAACAGAGCTGGCCTTTGGGTTTTTTTCACATGGCAATTAGAAAAGTTCATTTATCCTCTGATATGCACAAAAAAGCCTGGAACGTGCCAGCAGGACAGGACCCATAGATACCACACTTGCAGGAAGTTATCGGGTGCTTGTGGTAGGCTGTGCCCTCCTAACGATAGCAATAACAATAACAATAATAATATTATAAGAGCAGGAGGAGATAATATAAGGAAAAGAAGGAGAAGGAGAAAAGACAAAAAAGAATAAACATTTCCAATGATCACAACACATTCATTATCACAGCAGCATCTCTCCATGAGATTAGTCAGGCATCCCAGTGTCATGTTTTATCTCCAAAGCCTTGGGTGTAGGCATAGCACGTGTTCACCCCAGAAAGTCTGATGGATTCCACTTCAAACTGAAAACGATCTATAAATATCTCATTTCTTTAGGATATGCAGTTTGCAAGCCTGCTTTAAATCAAATACTGTTCCCACATCTGCTTATGTTTCTGCAATAAATTGTCCACTGATTAAAAAAACAAGGAAAACAGGTCAGGCAAATGTTTCCTGGAAGTAAATTAATATGGTTCATACATAACAATCATAGAATCATAGAATGCTCTGGGTTGGAAGGAACCTTGAAGATCATTTCGTTCCAACCACCCTGCTATAGGCAGGGACATCTCCCACCAGAGTGGGTTGCTCAAGGCCCCATCCAACCTGGATTTGAACACATTCAGTGATGGAGCATCCATTACTGCAAAAATGTGTTGTGTAGGGCACAGATCAATGGCACTGCTTTCATCTGATCCTCTGCCCAGTGCACCAGAGTCCTGGAGCACCAACGAGCAAGATGTTCTAAGCAGGACAAGGCTTAAAAGTGTGGTTTAACCATAGGACATGGGTTTTAAACTTGGTGACACAATAGCCCATCAAAGAACTGGTTGAAACCTGTCCCCCATCTTCCTTCCCCAGTTATAAAAACCCATCACAATGTTATTCGCCCAATAGCTGCTGCAACAAGATAGAGGAATATATTATATCCTTGATGAGGGGATCAAGTGCACCCTGATGAAGTTTGCTGACGCCACCAAATTGAGCAGGGAAGTGGACACTTGGAAAGGGAGTGCCACCCTGCAGGAAGACCTAGATAGGCTGGAAGAGTGAGACAAGAAGAACCTGCTGAAGATCAACAAAGACAAGTGCAGGTCTTGCACCTGTGAAAACACAATCCAGAAGCGCAGCACAGCCTAGGATCTACCCGCCGGGGGAGCAGCTCTATGGAAAGGGACCTGAGCTCCTGGTGGACAACAAGCTCAATATGAGNGACCTAGATAGGCTGGAAGAGTGAGACAAGAAGAACCTGCTGAAGATCAACAAAGACAAGTGCAGGTCTTGCACCTGTGAAAACACAATCCAGAAGCGCAGCACAGCCTAGGATCTACCCGCCGGGGGAGCAGCTCTATGGAAAGGGACCTGAGCTCCTGGTGGACAACAAGCTCAATATGAGGGATGTTCTGCTGCTGCAGCAAAGAAAACCAACAGAATTCTGGGTCACATCAACAAGGGCATCACCAGCAGAGATAAAGAAGAGTCACTGTCCCACTCTATTCAGTGCTGATCAGGCCATACCTGGAATTTCTGTTCAGTTTTGGTCCCCGCTATACAAAAAAGCTGTGGACGGGCTGGAGAGGATCCAAAGAAGGGCCACCGAGATGATCAAAGGTCTGTGAAGCTGTCATGTAAGGAAAGGCTCAGAGAACTGGATTTGTTCAGCCTGGACAAAAGAAGGCTCAGCAGAGACTTTCTCACTATGTTCCAGTATTTAAAGGGTGGCTACAAAGAAGGTGGAGACTCCCTTTTGACAGGAGTCCCGTGGAAAAGACTAAGCATGATGGAGACAAGTTACTCCTGGAGAGACTGCAACTGGACACAAGATGAATATTTTTCACAAGAACAATCAGCCATTGGAATAATGTCCCCAGGGAAGTGGTGGAGTCCCCAACACTAGATGCTTTTAAGATTCAGCTGAACAAGGTGTGCTGGGCCAGCTTGTCTAGACCAGGTTTTTGCCAAGAAAGGTTGAACCAGATGATCTTTGAGGTCCCTTGCAACCTGTTATTCTATGATTCTAACAGCAAAAGTCCTGGCAATGCTCATCAAATAAATAAATATGAAGTATCTTGTAACATCCCCTTGATGGGAGAAACGTCGCCAAGGAAAGTTGACTAAGCAAAAGGTTGACAGATTCTCAAGGGGATTCTACATAAATAGAGAAGAATAAACTATAAAAACCCCTTCTCTCTAAAGGGCTCTTTATTGAGATGCATTAAATGAGCCTGTATTTTCTGCGACGACTAATACACAACAGCTCATAAAAGTGTGCAGGCCACCATTTTGCTCATAAAAGAACACAATGTTATGAATGTTTTGTTAGGAACACTTGCCCAGATCAACACACGACAGAGCCTACACCAGTTTGTTTTTCTTACCTAAGAAAATAAGAAAGAAAAATTTCAAGGATGACAAAAAGTACTCAATAAACATGTGGGGATGTTTCAGTGAGAAAACTGTAAGGGACACTTGGATGCAGAGATGATCCCAGCGACAGCGTAAGATGCAGGGAGAGAGGGATGTAGATGTGAAGGTGTCCTCACTTTGAAAAATACAGCACGGAACAGAGAGGGCTGATCGTTGAGTTCACCACCACCCAGAAGCGAACAACCCTTCGGCTCAGTGAGAACAGGCTGATGTTTAAGGAGCTGGCTGGAGGGTACCCAACTTGTTCAGGACAAGGGAACATGCTCTGGGAATCCCCTCCAGGTTTCCATCAGCTAGTGGTACAGCCAAGTGAAGGAGTAAAATGAAAATTTAAAAGCAGCCAAGGCAGTGTACAAGGGAGTGTATCCCCAGAAGTGAAAGCTTTGAAAATATGGTATTGGTCAAGACACTTGTGTTATAGCAGAACTATCTCCAAGGTGCAACTTGGAGCAGTTTGCAACTTGGGGCAGCCCTTCTGCTGATGGCACTAAACAGTAAAAAAAATAAACACATTGTGTAGTTTCTAATTTTTTTTCCCCCTAATTACTTCTTAGCCTTAATTGGGGTAAACCAGAAATACTACAAAAGGAAAGATGGCAGCAAAAACTACCAGTGGCAGCATAGCCCTGAGCAAATACATGGGGAAGTGGTGACTCATAAGCTTCATCAACGCTGCAGCCCATGCCAGGCTTGGGGCTAGGCAGGGAAAAAGCTTACCACCACAGCACTGAGGTCTCTCTTCATAGAGAGGTCATCCCTTCACAGGAGGTTCTCTTCCCCCTCTACGCTGTCCTAGTGAGGCCAGTTCAAGAGAGACATTTGGAAATGTCTGGAACTACTGGAAAGAGTCCAGCAGATGCTACAAAGATGCTGAGGGGACTGGAGCATCTCTGTGCTGAGGAAAGACTGAGAGCCCTGGGGCTGTTTAGCCTGGAGAAGACTGAGAGGGGATCTCATCCGTGCTTCTCAGTAGCTAAAGGGTGGGGGGCAAGAGGATGGGGCCAGACTCTTGTCAGTGGTGCCCAGTAACAAAACAAGGGGTATTGGGCACAAATTGGAATCCAGGAGGTTCCATCTGAGCAGGAGGAAAAACTCTTTCTGTGTGAGAGTGCCAGAACCTGGACCAGCCTGCCCACAGAGGTTGTAGAGTCTCCTCTGGAGAGATTCCAAACCTGTCTGGACATGATCCTGGGCAATCTACTCTGGGTAACCCTGCTGGAGTAGAGGGGGTAGGATGAGATGATCTCCAGATGTCCCTTCCAACCCCTACCATTCTGTCATCCTATGATTCATGTCCATCAGCTATGTGTCGAATTCAGGGACTTGGGGCTAGCTGCTCCTGGAGAGTACACGACGGATGCATCTCTGATGGGATCTAAGTACGACTAGGGGTGAGAAACCCCAGCTGCGCTGATGTCCTGCAGGAAACCTCCTCAGTGGGAATAGGAAACAGAAAAGGTGTGCTGACTAGATGGGGCAGAGAGGCGGCATTACAGCCCAGCACTGCATTTGAAGAGGGGGAGATTGTGCCTGCAAAGCCAGCGTGGATGAGCAGACCATGACCAAAATGTAATTTATATGAAGATGTTTTGAATTTCTTCCAGCTACTCCAAAGTCAATAATGCATAACAGCTCCTTGCTGCCTGCGCACAAAGGTTTCTGCAGAGAATACAGTTTGATTATAATTACAGGATAGCATTTAAAATTAATCACCGCAATAGCCCATGTTCAGGTGCACTGTGCAATTTAATTATTACACGCCTTGCTGGCTGTAGCACCTTTTTCAGCCTGCAGCCTACAGAATTTCCATCCCGGCTAGATGTAACTAACTAAAATACATTTGGGGAATAATGATTTTGGTTTGGTAGGTTTGTTTGTCAATAGGACTACAGCTTTCCAAAGCTACAGTTAGCGTGATATAATTTATACCTGTAGAGGTGATATGTAGGGCTGTGATATAACTAAGAGGAGATGGCTTTATGAAACGGAGTATCCAAAACTGGTAGTATGTACTCCATGACTCCATCCAGGCTGCATGAGGAGAGCCAGCACCATTAGCACACGCTGGCGTGGGGATATCTTGGTTCCTGCTTCACCTTCAGTTGTGAAATGGTTTTACGAATGTGGAGTCTCGTAATGGTGTTAATGACAAAGCAAGGGATATAAATGAAGTACCATTTCCCCAAACCCCTTCTCTGAGTGTGAAGAAGCAGGTTTTTTTATATAATTTTTTTGATAAACCTAATTATGATGGTTGATTGCCACTGAGTAAGGCTGAAATTCTGTTTCTTTCCCTGTAGTAAAATGAATTTCCATCCCCAAAGATTTTCTTCTTTTAAAAAGTTGCAACAAATAGATGAAAAAAAATATAAGAAGATCAAATATTTAACAAGCAAACAATAAATGAACCTTAGAGAAGTGTGGTGAGTTTTGCAGCCGTGTGTGTCCTCCACTTTCAAGTCAGTAGGATCCCAAATAAAAAGGCACAATAAGTCCCAATAAATATGCAAATAGCTTCAAAAGGAGATTAAAAACCTTCGTCCTGCTTATGTAACTAATGAGTTTGCGTGCCAGTAACAAAAAGGCCGGTGGCTTTCTTATTTTAACCATTCCTTGAAGGTCAGTTATACTCAGAATTATTCTTTTTATTTTAAGACCTCAAAACTTGTTATATAACACAGGCTAAACATGTGGCCTTCGGCTAGTTTGAATTAGCTCACCTGTACCAACCCCATTCCATCAATACGCACTGCCATAGTAACCGGTTCCTCGGCTGGAATGCTAATTATTCCCCACCTCTTCCAGGAACAAGAACATGAGACCTACAAAAAAAGTTTCTTTTCTCCTCCTCTCATTAACTAGTTTTACTTGTTCAGCACATTAATGCAGAGCTAAGAATGATTATAGAGGGGCAGCAAATGAGCTGCATAAATCTGCTTTCTGTACACATTAGCCAGAGGGACTTGTGGTGCTGGAAGGAAACCCAGCGGTTCTTGTCGGTGGGTTCATGTTGGGTACCACATGGGAGAGCATCATCCCAGCCCCAGGGAGCAAAGGCAGGGACTAAACCCAAACTCTGCCACTGTTGTGAGGTTCTGGGCTTGACCTTCCCTTTCTAAAAATAATCTTGCCACCAGTATTGATTTTAAATGGTGGACAGGTCTTCTGTTCTCCTGAAGGATTGAAGTGACCTTCATTCTGCTGATAAAATGTGTTGGATTGACAGTGCAGGAAAGCAAAGGCTTGTATTCAGTAAGTGAATAAGTATAGCGAGGACAACAATGGCACAGAGCTTGTATGCATGTAGATCCATGCAAGTATCTGGAGACACAAAGCCTTTGGATTTACACCAAGGACAAGAGAAAAAAAAAAAAAAAAATTTTCTCTAAAAATAAGGGAAAAAAACAACTGAACATTGTCAAATATTATGCAACTTGGCTTGGGTTGGAAGGGACCTTTCAAGATCATCTAGTCCAACCCCCCTGCAGGGAGCAAGGACATCTGCAAAGAGACCAGGTTGCTCAAAGTCCCATCCAACCTCACTTGGAATGTTTCCAGGGATGGGGCACTGACCACCTTGCTGGGCAACCGTTTACCAACAACATTAGAACTCATGTCATCCACCAATCTTTCCATCTTGGAAAATGAAAAGTCCTCCTGCTTGGCAAGGGTGGATACAGAAATGGAGGGGGATGCACTTACTTTGGAGAGTTGCTCTGAATGGATATACCACAAGCTTTAACATCCAAGTTCCTGAGGACTGCACATTACTCTTCCTAAAAATATATGAGTTGGGCTCTCCCAAAAGATGACATTTGCTCCCACTTTTCCTTGTGCATGATAAAAAAGTCATGCACTACTTTGCAGCATAAGTCGTTCGGTCTGTCCTGTAGACAACTGACAGACAGGAGTTACTGGATAGTTGTAGTGTCCTGCTTTGTTTCTTCTGAAAGAAAAGATTTTAGGATAAACCTCCTGGGGGAAGCAGGAGAGGTTTCTCCAAGGCCAAAGCAGAGCCAGATGGGCTCAAGTTGCTGCCAGATGGACCTGCAGAGAACCACCTGGACCACCTTGAGCAGTCCATTAGTCAAGGAAGCCCCAGGGACTTTTAGGGATGATTTAACTATTGGTTACTGTAAGAGCTGGAAGGCAAAGAAGTGGACGAGTTGGTGGATAATCAATTGCGGCACATTTGCCGAGTCAGTGACTGGCAGCATTTGATACCGAGCTTACAGCAAAAGCCTCCTGAATTTCCCTTTGCTTGCTTCGTAACAGTCGCACACACCAGTTCCCGTTGCTCTTTTAAACCAGACTACAATAATGAATACTTTTTTCACATGAATACAAGGTCCTTTCCTGCTTTAATACAAAAACCAGAAGCTCCATACACCACCCACTCAGTTCACACAGGCCAACAACCACTTGTCTGATAATCCTCACATCTCAGCAATTGCCAGGATGGCAGCTGAACTGATGATGTAGAGCGGAAAAGCTTCATCTACCATCATTAGTCCTGCATCTATTTCCGCTCCTCTGTTTTTTGAGTAAGTAAGTACCCCAAGGCTGTGTGAGCTGCCCTCATTCATGTCATCAAAATGCTACACTAGGAACAACATACTTGGCGATTAAGACCAGCTTGTATCTCCCTACAGCAAGAAGAAATTTCCCTCTCTAAAAACAAAGTGAAAGTTTTGCTCCTCAGCAAGCTCTGGGAGACTCTATCTCAAATTCATTTAAAACCAAGGATGAGAAATGTCTCCTCAAGCTGGAAATTTAATCTATTATAATTTTGCTAAAATTTCAAGAAGGATGAGAAAAGAAAGTTGCAAATCTTTTATTTATGCTGAGTCTTAAACTCTTCGGAATGAAATGAGAAAAAAAGAGAAGAGAGAACCAAACTGGCCACCTCGATGAAGTGTTGGGTTAAAGATGACCTCAAGTTTACCAGCTCTGATGGCAGAGGAAGCACTTAAGTGCTTTCCATGGAAATACAGAAAGAAGTGTAAGAGACATAAAAATTGTTGTGGGAGAAAGATCTTGAGCTCCAGGTGCACAAAAGGTAAGATGAAAAAGTTCAGATTTTGTAGTGATCAAGAATAAGTAAGTTTAAGCAGAAAGAAAGACTCACAAATCTTCTGTTTAAAGACAGCAGCTTAATTTGTGTCTATTGGTAACATTTTCTGCAACAGAGGCCAAAAGAGAGCAAGGATATACCACAGTGGGGACCCCACAGAAAGTTGGAGGTGGGATAAAGTAGAACCTCTGAACCTCTGAACGACAAGCGGCGACAAAGCCTCCTAAGTAGATAGAGAAAGTGAATCTCAAAGATACATCAAGGAGCCTGAAGGACAAAGCTGGAGGTAGAAAGAGATCACTGGAAATTTAGTTGAGGTGCTTCACTGGACAAGGAGCAGACTGTGCACTAGAAAAGAGCTCATATGGAGGTACAGGAGGGGAATGCTCCTGATAATTCAGGGCTGGGCATTCATCCTGCAATTGCTTGAGGAGAAGAAGTTTAATTGCTCTTGACTCAAGACTCTTCTTCATATATTCAAACCAGAGTACAATAAAATGTCCTTAAACAGACAAGACCTAAAACTGTCAACGCTGAGAAGAAGCCAGGAACCCAACCAGCAACAGAAGTAGGCCACAGTTAAACTGAAAAAATCCCCATGTTATCACAAGGTTACTGTAATAAATACCAGCAATATTTTGGAGGGGCACAAACAACATCATACTTTCATAAGTTATTGTTTGACATTTTCCCTTGTTCCTTGATCGCAAGGCTTCCAAGATTTGTTTATTAGAGTAAAAAAAAAATAATATTTAAGAACAAATTCCTGCTTTGGATGACTTCTTTGGCATCCAAAGGAAAAATTCACCAGTGGCCTGGAGCTGTTTGCCATGCTTATTTACCAACAGAATGAAGCTCTTGCATATTACTTCTGAGGGGGGTTTATTAACAAGAAACATTTGAAATAGCTGCAGATGGCTTACATTTATACCAAATGTTTACAAGTCCATTCTCCAAGCAACTGTCAGTGCTTTCTTGGCAAACAGGTAATCACAGAAAGAAAATCTCCTGAGTAGGTAAGGATTGTACACAGCTTTAAGGAGAAATCACGGAATCATAGAATGGCTTGTGTTGGAAAGAACCTTTCAAGATCATCTAGTTCAACTCCCCTGCAGGGAGCAGGTTGCTCAGAGCCATGTCCAACCTCACCTGGAATGTTTCCAGGGATGGGGCATCTACCACCTCTCTGGGCAACCTGGACCAGTGTTTCACCACCCTCACTAAAAAAAAAATCCTTTATCTCTATTCCGAATCTACCCTACAAGAGAATTCTTCCCAGCTCTTATCCAAGGCTGAATCAAAACTCCTCTCTTGATCCTGTTTTTGGTGCATGTAAACTTTGCTGGCAGCAGCTGCACCCTTGCTGCAAGCCAGGCACAACTGCACTTTGCCAGACTGGGACTGTTTTAGCAACCTCTGAAGGTAGAAGTTTTTTACCATCTCATCAGTCCTGGTTTACCATGACAGGAGGTTTTGATCTGCTGTGCTGGTTGTGGAGTCTGCAGAGAAAACCCAACCATCGTGGCAGTACCACCAAGGGAACATAGAATCATAGAATATTTTGGGCTGATAAGGACCTTTGATTGTCATCTAGTCCAACTCCCTGCAATGACTAGGGATATCTTCAACCAGAGCAGGTTGCTTAGAGCCCCAGCCAACCTCACCTGGAATGTGTCCATGGATGGATGGGGCTTCTATCACCTCTCTGGGCAACCTGGGCCAGGGTCTCACCACCCTCAGCATAAAAAATTTCTTCCTTCTCTCCAGTCTACGTCTCCCCTCTTTTAGTTTAAAATCGTCACCCCTTGCCACCTCTCTTGGCAACCTGTGCCAGATGGACCAAGCCAACATCAGCTGCCTATAAAAACACTCTTTTTTCAATCTTTGTGAAGGAAACACGACATTCAAATGAACTGAATCACTACTCCATATACAACAATATACTAGAAGGTGTCCTTTTTTAAAATTTTAACGGCAAGTGCCTAAGTGTAAAGAAATCTAGATTAATTCATAGTGTCACCTCTCTGCTAACCGTCTCCAGTGCAGCACAAGTGCCGTTCATTATGTCAGGGTAGCCATGCTCACACTCACTGAAGAAGAAGCAAGATAAAAATTTCATCAATAAGTAGTATAAGTAGTAGTTGACATTCAGCCTTGTCTAGCTTTTAGGAAACAGTCCGATGGATACAACCTGGTTTTCAGCTATTTATTCCTATTCCTTTTAATTTCTATTCTAACTGATGAACAGGAGACTCCTATGGATCACATGAGCTGGCTTCTTGGGGAGAAAATAAAAGCATTGGAAAAAAGGAAGCTCATCAAGTAATTTTATTTCTTTTTATAATTGAGGTAATTTGTATTATTGCTTAATGATAAGTTAGTCAATTTTTAGCTGACTGAGCAAATGTTACTCAAGTGAAACTCCCTTTGTAGACGGTTAGAAAGACGGAGAGAAAAATTAATTTCTGTGTAATTTTTTTTCCCCAAACCAACTACGCAGTAACCAAAAACAAATTACCACTTCAAATGTTCGTTCAGGGTCTTCTATAATTTTTCTTTTTCCCTTGTAGACTTTTTTTTCCCAGTGTCCCGTGCAGAATCTGAAGTTTTCAGGCAGAATTTAACGCAACGAGTAGGGCAATACTCAAAAGAAGAATACAGCAAACGTGAATGTTAAAAATCACACAAGAGAAGATAATAAAAGAAGTGCAGATAACACAACAAAGCCGTAGAAAAGCGAACTGTACAGACCATTCTTGCAAGGGCTGACGGAGAGATCAGTTGACCTCAAAGGTCTCTGCCTTTACTGACTTACATACTTCTGTGAGGCTCATTAAAGGCCCTGAGCACAAAGCATCAAACACTTCAAGTAAAAGTTGGTCTCCATGGGAATGGAGGACAAACTAAAAATAACTGGAAGACGACATTTTAACAATTTTGCGGGAGATTGTCATGGCAATGAAGAGAGTTGTAACCTGTTGTCATGATAACCAAAGTTTTAAATTAATGGCAAAGCATTCCACTTCCACTTCATCTTTATTCATAACGGCTCTAGCATCCATGATGGGAGAATTACACATTACTGCCTTTAAGGAACCAGACAGCTGGGGAGAAGCAAGGGAGGGATAATGCATTGTCTGGTTAAAAAAGACATTTAAAAACCCTACAGACAAACTGAAGCACTGATAGGATAGGAAAGAACCCAGTGATGAAAATACATGGGGAAGGGCATGATGCCTTTTTAAAGAGAGACGTTCTCCTCTGCCCTTCAGTGCTTAGATAACGTTATCTTCACTACAGGACAAGTAGCAGAAATGCTGGCAGGGAACAGGCAGGTCACTTGGGCCAACTGCTCTGGCAGAAGCATCAGCAGCACTCAAGGAAGTAGTAACATGATTTATTTACTGTTTCAATGGAGAAAAACTAATTGGACCAAGCTACTGAGGCCACAGTGAACTGGGTTCAGTTTTTGGTCCCTCACTCCAAGAAGGACACTGAGGGGCTGGAGCATGGCCAGAGAAGGGCAACGAAGTAGGGGAAGGGTTTAGAGCACAAGTCTGGTGAGGAGAGGCTGAGGGAGACTGCAGAAAAGGAAGCTCAAGGGAGACCTTCTTGCTCTCGACAACTCCTTGAAAGGAGGTTGAAGCCAGGCAGAGTTCTGTCTCTTCTCCCAAGGAACAAGCAATAGGATGAGAGGAAATGGCCTCAAGTTGCCCCACAGAAGGTTTAGGTTGGACATTAGGGAAAATTTCTTACTGAAAGGGTTGTCAAGCCCTGGAACAAATGATTTCCTCCTGCTGGAAAGTGAACAGATCAACCACAAAATGACTGATATCAAACAGAGAGTGTAACACACATGGACTCTCTTGTACCCTCCATCACTAGCTAGCAGTACTGACCTTCTGGACATAGAAACGAAAATGCATTTCTGCTCTCTCTCTCTCATCAGATAGGGAGACGTCAACCACTAATTTTACAATTTAAAATTGTAAACCCTGCACCTTAGGGTCAGGGGATGGCGAAGAAGAAATAAAGTTACCAGGTTCAAATGGATGCCCCAAGGGCAAGTGCCAGACTGAGGAGCCTGTATGAGAAGCACTGTTATCCTAACCTCTCTGAAGCCAATAGAAAGAATCACAGAATCACAAAATTGTTTTGGTTAGAACAGATGTTTAAGATCATCAAGTCCAACTGTTAATCCAGCACTGCCAGGTCACCACTAAACCATGTCCCTCAGCACCACAGCTACACAGATTTTCAATCCCGTCAGGGATGGGGACTCCACCACTGCCCTGGCAGCCTGCGCCAGGCCTTGACAGCCCTTTCGGGAAAAGAAATATTTCTTAATGTGCGACATAAACCTCCCATGGCACAATTTGAGGCCTTTTCCTCTTGTCCTAGTGCTTGCTACTTGGGGAAGAGACTGACCCTCAGCTGGCTTCAACCTTTCAGAGATAAGTAAGTGCAAAGAATGATCCATCCACCTAAAATATGAATTTATCTCAGATGACTGCAAGACACCCAAGAGTTACCAACCTGCTGCTCATGCATTCAAAGAGGTGCTGTCAGTGTGCATCATAAGTCTGCATCCAGCAGTCCTAAACCCTGAATTATATTAATAGGCTCAAAGCAAACCTTGTCTAAAGACTACATGACTATTACTGTGTCTTCGCTTATGAAAAATTGCTCTATTCACACTGGAATTACTATGATAGTTAATTATACTACTGTTTCCTTAACGGTTTTGAGGTGAGAGAAAAACTGTTCTGGTAACAGAATGCCTGAACAGTACACACATCCTCACCCAGACCTGAAAAACACAGCACAAAATGGTCTTCACCTCAAGACATAGTTACTAATTGGAAAAAAAGAAGCAGCTAGAGGTAAACACAAGTTCAGATGCATACACACTCATATCCTTCTGAAGAAACAACTTGCTTTTAGGCTGCAAAGATCTGCTTTTTTCCCCCCTCTCTGGCATCTTTAACAGTTATCACGTGCTTTGCATCTCCTGGGAATGTCACCAAAATCGACAAATTCTCCTCCCTAGAGATGGATGCTCTTCTCTGCAATATATTAGGTTTCTAATAACAAGAGACAGCAACATCATTTTTGAGTGTAAATGGATGGCAACAAATCAAGCGTAAGGCAGAAGCTGGCTTTGGTTATGTACTAAAAAGAATTCTTAACTATGAGTTATGAAGATCTTCACCTGTCATTACGCCAGTATCTCGCTCTTGTACCTTTCCCTCCAACTCTCACATCCAATAACCATTGCCCACAACTCAAGACTTCCGAGAGCTCATCTTTTCAGTTTGATTTCTTATTTATTCTTCTTTATGAAAACCTTTTAAATTATTTTGTTTATAAAGAGAAACAAGTACGACGTGGCCCCAGGGCAAAGGCTGCTGGGCTGACAGCACTCTAGAACGGACCTGTTGGGGACTAGATTTGGAGGTGAGCATGGTGAGCACTAGGGTGGAGATCACAAGCTGCTGCTCTTCTCTGGAATATTAAAGCACTGGGTTTCTTTCCCCAGGTCACTGCTAAGACAGGATCTCAGCACAGGAGAGACATGGACCTGTTGGAGAGGGGCCAGAAGAGGCCACAAAAATCATGGGAGGGCTGGAATCCCTCTGCTGTGAGGCTAGGCTGAAAGAGTTGGGGTTGTTCAGTCTGGAAAAGAGAAGGCTCCAAGGAGACCTTCTTGTGGCCTTTCAGAACTTCAAGGGGCCTGTCAGAAACCTGGGGACAGACTTTTTAGCAGGACCCGTTGCAACAGGACAATGGGTGATTGTTTTAAACTAAAAGAGGGGAGATTTAAACTAGATAGAAGGAAGACATTTTTGACAGTGAGGGTGGTGAGACTCTGGCCCAGGTTGCCCAGAAAGGTGGCAGAAGCCCCATCTCTGGACACATTCCAGGTCAGGCTGGCTGGGGCTCTGAGCAGCCTGCTCTAGTTGCAGACGTCCCTGCTCATTGCAGGGACATTGGACTAGATGAGCTTGAAAGGTCCGTTCCAATGTAAACCATCCTATGATTCTCTGATCTTCCCCATGTACTGCAATGCTATGGCACTGCCAGTTCATCGTCAGGAGCCTAACCTTGCATCCTGCCACAAAAGCTTCATTTTTTCCCTACTTGAGGATTATGGCTCCTTCTCAGCCTCGCGCAAAGCAACTGCGGGGATTCAAAGGGCTTTACATGATGAGGTTGTTGACAAACATGTTTATCGTCAAAAGACCTGGAGATGGTAATTCCTGCAACAAAACGAACACTTCTTGACATCAGCAGAAACTCAGGGGTCGGAGACAGGGAAGGATCAGTGGGGGTGAGGGGAGGGGAAGGAAAAAAATAGGCCATAACACTAAAGAGTCTTTCAGGACTCATTTATTTGAGCAGTGCCAAGCCCGCTCACTGATGCAATATTTTCTTCCTGCACTCTGAGCCAGGGCTTTGGGATCTAATAAATCATCGCCGGCCGCAGAGACATTAAAATTCTAGCCCAGTACTGCATTAGATGAAATGAGGCCGAATGCCAGTGAGCGCAGGGAGAGGCAAAGGCAGGCACATCCACTTTAAAATAAGTATACGGCTGCGTTTGCATATAAGCAACTCCCAATTTTGGTTGCAGACGAGGCTAAATCTGATGCAAAGAGCAAAGCACAACAGATTAACCAGCCAGAGCCTCAACCGCACCACTTTGGGAAAGCTGATCCCCATTAAACTTAAACTAAGACGTTAGGTAGAAAGCACAGCAGAAAAACAGACTCTGTAATTTACTGAATCGGTACAAACCGGGGAACTATTTCTGAAGCTTATAAAAGTCTTTTATGACCCAGCACTAGCTCACGTTTCTGTAGGTACAGACCTCTGCACTGTATCGCATTGACTGCGCGCGGCGTAAAAAAATAATTGTGCGCCAGGAGAGGAGGAAAATTCAATATTTAATCTACAAACATGTTTCTAGAAGTCAAGCCACAAAATCTTAATTTATCACCTTCAGACTGCAAAAATATAACAAGGATCTAACCACTTATTTGCTGTGCCAGACACAAAATAAAAAAGGGGGGGGTGAGAGGGGAGGAAAGGCAGCAAATATTAAGGAGTTTCATTGGATCATGAGGCAGTATTGGAGCTCATTTTCCATCATTTAATTGAAGCACCTGGGGATTCAAGAGGTATTGAATGGGTGGTGTGCAAGTATGTAGAGAAAAACAAGTGAGGATATGAATTTGAACTGCAAATGACAGGAAAAAAAATATGAAGGAAAAAGCCATCTATTTTAGAGCCACTCAGATTTGAATTGACAATGGGGAGATTCCAAGCTGGCATTGGGGGTGGGGGTTCAGTGATGGGGGACATTTTCTTTCTGTTTTATGAACAAGCTCCATCTCCAATTCACACAATGACAAGGTCACACTCCAGCTCCATGGTGTCCATGGCACAGCCTCCCAAAGTGCGCTGCGGAGAATCACTGACCCATTTAGTGACTGCTGACAGACTTCTGCCAGCCGATGCTGGTGGTCTTCACCTCCAGAAGAAAGGACTTTAAAAACTTACATTTTTCTACAATTTTTACTATTGGAAGGGAGATACCATGGCTTCATGAAAGATATGCTAGAAACAAGGGGAGGGAGGTCCTTAAAATAACCTCTTGGTAAAGGGGCTTCACGGTACATTAAATACCCACATCAGCAGCTTTCACAAAATCACAGAATCTCAGCATGGTAGGGACTGGAAGGGACCTCTGGAGATCATCTCGTCCAACCGACCCCTGCTCCAGCAGGGTCACCCACAGCAGATTGTCTGGGATTGTGCTCAGGAAAGTTTGGAATCTCTCCAGAGAAGGAGACTCCACAAGTTCTCTGGGCAGCCTGGGCCAGGCTCTGCCACCCTCACAGCAAGGAAGTTTTTCCTGTTTGTCTCAACAGCAAGCTGGACATCTAGAGATAGTTACAGGGAGGGAGGAAATAATTATGGGAGTTTGGAAAGCAATGAGGCTGAAATAAGTGTAAGATTTGATGTACAGCGAATCAAGTGTGACTTGGCAACGTGACCTAGAGGCATGGAGGACTGAAGGGCCACAGAGACAACACCAAGATGGCCACCGTGATCCTTCACTACCCACACAGAGGCTCCTGGCCATTCAGTAGCCAAGGGAACATAAAGGAAAACATATGGAAACATAGGGAAAGAAGATTTAAATTGTGTAGAACAATAAACCACGGCCAAAACAAATAAAATAGCTTCATACTGGAAGAGGGGGGATTAGAAATGAGGAAGAAGTTCGCTCTAAGGGTCACGAGACACTGGCACAGGTTGCCCAGAGAAGCTGTGGATGCTCCATCCCTGGATGTGTTCAAGGCCAGGTTGGATGGAGCTTTGAGCAATCTAGTCTAGTGGGAGGTGTGCCGGCCTATGGCAGGGGAGTTGGAACTAGATGGTCTTTAACGTCTCTTCCAACTCAAAACATTCTATGATTCTATGAAAAAGAAGATGGCTTAGAGACGTGCTACAAATTCAAAAAGCCATCAAAAAAACCAAGCTTCATTCTATTAAATACAGAGGCTATGAAAAAAAAGAAGAGGAAAAAAATTACATTCACCGATTCTAATACTCAATACACATTCTGAAAGCCCAAATCACTGGTTAGGATTTGTCTACACGCTATGTAAGACAGAACTTTGGTAGGGTTCATGCTTAAAAAAAAGCTTATTTCCTCCCCAGGTGAGTGGAGAATTTCAGATTATGTGCCGATACTCTACAGAAGTAACCGAAACACAAGAAAATTCTCCATTCACCTTTCATTTTCTTTAAAAGTAGCACTTTCTCCTTCAAAACACGTTTCCAAGGCCATCTTTTTTTTCCACTTCTGTTTCTGTTTTTTTTTTTCCTCTGCCTTATACACATTTCCTGCAGCCCTCTTCAGCCCTAGTCATTTAATCTCTTTATTTCTTTTCCACTACAGGGAAAAACAAAATCAATATTGTAGCCAAGAAATGAGGCAGAGCATAAACCAGTTCCACATATTAACCGAGCACGTAGGATTAAAAGGTACACAATGGGGTCATTCAGGAAAACACAACATGAGTTATGTAAACTGAAAGAGGGTAGATTTAGATTAGATATTAGGAAGAAATTCTTCACAATGAGGGTGGTGAGACACTGGAACAGGTTGCCCACAGAAATTGCGGATGCCCCATCCCTGGAAGTGCTGAAGGCCAAGTTGGATGGGGCTTTAAGCAACCTGGTGTAGTGGAAGGTGTCCCTACTCATAGCAGGGGGTTTGGAACTAGGTGATCTTTAAGGTCCCTCCCAACCCAAACCATTCTATGATTCCATGAGTTTTGTTTGATATTAAGATCTGAGAGTATCATGCTTATTTAGAACACAGAGAAGTTTGAAAGTGTGTAAAACCTTATACAGTTACAAAACAAGGTGTCAAGGATGTTCCCTGAAGTTTCTGTGAAACTGTTTGGAAGGTTGACATCAGTAGGACCAATCTCCAAACTAGATGAGCTAACAAATATATTGTAATGAGATGTCAGGAATGACTTTCTTCAAAGAAGTTATTTTATTTGTTTGTTTGGTTTTCTATTTGTTTTTATTTATTTATTTATTATGCCTCCATTTCTAATACTAAACAGAAAAAGTCTTTTCATAGAATCATAGAATCATTCTGGTTGGAAGAGACTGTGAAGATCATTGAGTCCAATCATTAACCCAGCACTGCCAGTTCACCACTAAACCATGTCCCTCAGCACTATATCGCCACAGCTTTGAAACCCTTCCAGTGATGTGGACTCCACCACTGCCCTGGGCCAGGCCTTGACAAGCCTTTTGGGGGAAGAAATTGTTCCACGTGTCCTATCTAAACCTCCCTTCGTGCAACTTGAGGCCATTTCCTCTTGTCCTACTGCTTGTTCCTTGGGAGAAGAGACCGACCCCCATCTGGCTCCAACCTCCTTGCAGGGAGTTCTTGAGAGTGAGAAGGTCTCTCCCGAGCATCCTTTTCTCCAGGCTCAACAACTCCAGGTCCCTCAGCCGCTCTTCACAAGATTCCTGCTATAGACCCTTCCCCAACTTCATTGCCCTTCTCTGGACACGCTCTAGCCCCTCAAGGTCCTTCTCGGAATGGGGGGCCCAAAACCGAACCCAGGATTCAAGGGGTGGCCTCCCCAGTGCCCAGTCCAGGGGGCCGATCCTTGCCCTAGTCCTGCTGGCCACACTGGTGCTGATCCAAGCCAGGATGCTGGTGGCCTTCTTGGTCACCTGGGCACACGCTGGCACATCTTCAGCTGGCTGCTGACCAACACTCCCAGCTCCTTTTCTGCCACACACTTCCCATACACTCTTCCCCCAGCCTGGAGTTTTGCAGGAGGCTAGTGTGATCCAAGGGCAGGACTTGGCAATTGGCTTTGCTGAACCTCATCCTATTGGCCTTGGCCCATCCATCCAGCCTGTCCTGATTCCTCTGCAGAGCTGCACCTTTTGTCTTGAAACAAAGGTATGCTCCACCAACACTTCTGTCTACCTAGACCTATTTTGCACAGCAGCCTGTGTCCATCCATACGTGTGTGCAGTGAGGTGACCTCTGCGTCCTTTGTCAAACAGCGCTACCATTGGCAGGAGAAACACCCAAATACAGCCTACAGCATCATAGAATCATAGAATCATACAATGGTAAGGGTTGGAAGGGACCTCTAGAGATAGATCTCTAGATCTCGTCCAACACGCCTGCCAGAGCAGGATCACCTAGGGCAGGCCACACAGGAACACAATCAGGAGAGTTTTGAAAGTCTTCAGAGAAGGAGACTCCACAACGTCTCTGGGCAGCCTGTTCCAGGCTCCGTCACCCTCACAAGAAAGAAGTTTCTCCACATGTTGAGGTGGGACCTCCTATGTTCTAGTTTGTATCCATTATTCCTTGTCCTATCACAGTGCACCACAGCAAAGAGACAGGCCCCTTCCACTTGACACCCACCCCTCAGATATTTATAGACATGAATAAGATCCCCTCTCAGCCTTCTCTTCTCCAGACTAAACAGCCCCAGTTCTCTCAGCCTTTTCTCATAGATGAGATGTTCAATTCCCTTAATCATCCTCGCAGAGGGTGGTGGAGGAGAACCTTCCTAGACCTGCTGGACATATTTTTATTAATGCACCCCAGTGTGCTCATAAATAACCCAAACCTCACCCCAACTCCCTCTGCTTCCTTCTCCCCTTGTTCCTCTAACAAGAAATCTTGTCCCTCATTTCCTTAAGGGTTTTATGCTTTTTATGACTTTGAAGAAATCTGTAAGTTAATTTATTACAAAGATGCTGAATTTAGCCATCATTGATCAACCACAATGCTGGATCTAAAACAGCTTCCAACACTGAGAAATTCAACCAGTTGTTTGGAAGTATTCCTGTATGAAAATTATGCATTTAAACATAAAAATAACAAGAGTCTACACAAGTCAGAGCTCATTCTTATCCCAGTCAAGTGTGATTTTCCTGTCTGCTCTATACACACCAATTAATAAACATGAAGAAATGCTAGAGGAAAAATATTCACTGTACCCACTTCATACATTTTTAATCACCCTGAAATCAATTCAACACCCTGAACACAGTTTAAAATCCTTGTTTTACAGAACTGGTAAGCAATGGATCACCTAATTAAATCCAGAAAGGGCATTTTCCAATCGATAGGTGGGGTAGACACCCATGCAGATCTTGTAAGTGGAAGGGAAAAGGAAGGAGGAGAATGCTCCAACCCTGCCTGCTTCAAAGCATCAAAGCCATTTGCTTCGTGTTCCTCGGCACTGTCCACAAATGCGCTGAGGAATGCCAAAAAGAAAGGGAAAAAAGTCAAGTTTATCCTCTTCGTACACAGCAGCTCTGAAAGAACTTGGTTTTCTTGGCCAAAGAACTAATCTGCTATCAAAGGCCCAACCTTTCCAGAGAATAATACACCAAAATTTTTAATTTTAAGTTAATGAGAAAGGCTGAAATCAAGCCTAGAATTATCTTTGTCCCACAAAGAATATGCAAAGGAGGATTAAAAGCCAACTGTAGAAATCCTATTGGAACATTCTTCCGTCTTCTACAAAATTGGAGGCTACCGGCTTTCAACACGCCAATAAATTAAATGAACAGTCAAGCGTAAATCAGGTCAGTCCTCACATGTGTGGTTGAAGTTCAAGAACAAATACAAACTATACAGATTAAGACAGAAACACACACGTGAAAATCACACATCTCCTGGTCTGCCAACAAAACCAGGGACAAGAGGGCGGATGATGCCAGTTCCCTCTGTTAATCATCATGTCTACACAAATGTAGTTTCAACTCAGGGAAAAAAAAAAAAAAAAAAGACAAATCTTAGGAATTTGCAGCTTGGGAGTGCAGCAAACAGCCCGGCTCAGGGATGCATCTCACTCTTCTGGAGTGCGCAAAGGTCCTACACAGGGAACACAAATCACAGGTGGGAAATTTTGACATGCTGGAGGAAGCACTGGAGCTTTTGATAGTCAAAGAGGATGGTGCAAAGTTCGCTCATGAGCACAGCAGAGGTGTAGGGTGTGCTAGAGGAAACTTACCCTCAGCAAGCAGAGCTGGGCAACCTAGAGCCCAGAGCAATGGCTCTGAATCACAGAACCATAGAATCACAGAATGGATCGGGCTGGAAGGGACCTTAAAGATCATCTAGTTCCAGCCCTCTGCCACAGGCAAGGACACCTTTCACTAGATCAGGTTGTTCAAAGCCCTGTCCAGCCTGGCCATGAACACTTCCAGGGATGGGGCATCCCCAACTTCTCTGGGCAACCCATGCCAGTGTCTCACCACCCTCATATTGAAGAACTTCTTCCTTATACCTAATCTAAATCCACCCTCAACTTCACTGCATTTCTGTTCTCAATCTTTCTACAAAGATTTAGACAGAATTAGACTCTGATGGCTGTACAATTTTTGCTTCAAATGTGTGCAGTCAGCCAGTATGGTTCAGAAAAGTAAAAGCATCAGCTCACACAAACCCTTAACCCTGTTGGGAATCCCTCCAAAAGACCTCCAAAATCTCAGACGCACAAGAAGAATGGAGCACAAGTCTTATGAGGAGAGGCTGCGGGAACTGGGTTGTTCAGCCTGGAGAAAAGGAGGCTCAGGGGAGAGTTTCTCGCTCTTGACAACTCCCTGAAAGGAGGCTGGAGCCAGGTGGGAGTTGGTCTCTTCTCCCAAGAAACAAGCAACAGGACAAGAGGAAACAGCCTCAAGTTGCACCACAGAAGATTTAGGTTGGACATTTGGAAAAATTTTGTCCCCAAAAAGGGTTGCCAAGGTGTGGCCCAGGTTGCTCATGGAAGTGGTAAATTCCCCATCCCCAGAGGGATTTAAAAGATGTGTAGATGTGGTGTGGAGAGACATGGTTTAGCAGACCTAGCAGTGTTGGGTTAAAGGTTGGACTTGATGCTCTCAAAGGTCTCTTCCAACCAAAACAATTTGGTGATTCTATAATATAATCTCCACCAATATAAAAAATCTTACCTACCATGTTGAGTCGCATATTTGCCTACCAGCCACACCTATTCTTTGTCACAGTATCTCGTAACTAGAACCACATGCGTGCATTATACCGTAAATTAAAATTACATTACTGTCACATATCCTTCTCAATGCTCTCAAAAATCCCACAGAGAGATTGCCACTTGAAGAAGCAGGAAAATCAATTAAATTGGAAAGCAAATGAACCCAGACCTTGCAGAGAGCATAAAAAAGGTTGATAAGTAAGTGACACAGAGAGACACCATGTTTTATATAGACAAATGATAAAGCTTTTAGCCAGGACTTCTCCTTAAATCATCAGAAATAAGACTATTTTATGCTTTAAGATTAGAAAATACATTCATTCCTTGAGGAAGAATATACAGGGTCTCACAGTAACATCACAGATGAATTGCAAGTGTGATTCAAAGTCTTCCTTGCTTTAGACTACTCCTCTGCTTCCCCAAAATACTTTGGTGAATCTCATGAAGAATAAAACTTGCCGAGCAGCTACTCTTGAATATTTATTTCACATTCGTGTGCTGCAGAGACTCATTAAAAGCGCCTCTGGGCAGTTAATCCACGCTGGAAATGCAGCTATGCAGAACCCAGCTGCACAAAGACCTTTTATTAAAAGACATCATGTTGCTCCTAGAGAAATGAGTCCAGCTCTCCCCGACTTGTGCAGGTGTTTGCCAGTTGGGCCAGGCTGACAGGCTGCAAGACAGAAGGAAAAATAGCTGGGATGGAGCAAAAGACTCCAGGGAATGAGCAAGGCAAGAGGAGAAGGATCAGAAGCGCAGCAGAGGGGCTTGCCTGATAAGATTTCCCAAAAAGACAGGGAAAGGGATTATGGAGGGTGCTACCTTCCAGCCCTCTCCGAGACAAAAAAAATAGGAGAAGTGGCAGAAGATCCCTGGCAGAAACCTAAATGCATGACGGATACAACTCATTAGCAAAAGAGAAAAAGGAATTGAGTAAAGACATGTTTGATTAGCCAATGAGAGAAGGGAATTCCTGCAGCAAAGCCATGAGGAGGCTGGGGACTAGGAAAAGCCCAGGGAGAATCACAGAATCATACAATAGTAGGGGTTGGAAGGGACCTCTAGAGATCATCTCGTCCAACACCCCTGCCAGAGCGGGATCACCTAGGGCAGGCCACACAGGAATGCATTGAGGTGAGTTGTGAAAATCTCCAGAGAAGGAGACTCCACAACGTCTCTGGGCAGCCTGTTCCAGGCTCCGTCACCCTCACAAGAAAGAAGTTTCTCCACATGTTGAGGTGGGACCTCCTATGTTCTAGTTTGTATCCATTATTTCTTCTCCTATTACTTGGCACCACCAAAAAGGGACTAGTCCCTTCCACTTGACACCCACCCCTCAGATATTTATAGACATTAGTAAGATCCCCTCTCGGCCTTCTCTTCTCCAGACTAAACAGCCCCAGTTCTCTCAGCCTTTTCTCATAGATGAGATGTTCAAGTCCCTTAATCATCCTGGTAGCTCTTCATTGAACTCTTTCCAGTAGACCCCTGTCTCTCTTGAATTGGGGAGCCCAAAATTGGATACAGTATTCCAGGTGTGGTCTCACCAGGGCAGAGTAGAGGGGAAGGAGAACCTCCCTTGACCTGCTGGACACAGTTTTCTTAATGCACCCCAGGATACCACTGGCCCTCTTGGCCACAAGGGCACACTGCTGTCCTGTGGAGAACTTACTATCCACTAGGACACCAAGGTCTTTCTGCAAGGAGCTGCTTTCCAGCAGGACGACTCCTAATCTGTACTGGTGCCTGGTGTTATTCCTCCCCAGATGCAGAACTCTACACTTGGCCTTATTGAACTTCACAAGGTTCCCCTTTACCCAGCTCTCTAGCCTGTATAGATCTCGTTGGATGGCAGTACAGCCTTCTGGTGTGTCTGCCACCCCTCCCAGTTCTGTATCATCAGCGAACTTGCTGAATTTATGCTTTGTCCCCTCATCCAGGTTGCTGATGAAGATACTGAACAAAACTGGACCCAGTACTGATCCCTGGGGAACACCACTGGCCACAGGCCTCCAGCTTGACTCTACGCTGCTGATCACAACTCTCTGAATTCTGTTGTTAAGACAGTTTGCAATCCACTTCACAGCCCAATCGTCTACTGCACATTCCTTGAGCTTTTCTACGAGGATGTTATGGTGGACAGTATCAAAAGCCTTACTGAAGTCAAGGTATATGACATCCAATGGTCTCCATCTACCGATCTGGTCATGCCTTCATAGAAGGATATCAAATCAGTCAGGCAAGATTTCCCCTTAGTAAATCCATGTCGACTATTCGTGATAACTTCCATGTGTTTAGAGATGGCCTCCAGAATGAGCTGCTCCATCACCTTTCCAGGCATGGAAGTGATGCTGACCAGTCTGTAGTTGCCTGGGTATTCCAGCTATTTCTTCTTGCCCTTTTTGAAGACTGGAGTGACATTGGCTTTCTTGCAGTCCTCAGGCACCTTTCCTGTTCTCCACGATTTTTCAAAAATGATGGAGAGCATCTCAGCAATAACATCAGCCAGCTCTCTCAGCACACATGGATGCATCCTACCGGGGCCCATGGATTTGTGCGTTTTCAGCTTATCCAAAAAATCTCTAACCCAGTCCTCACTGACCAATGGAGTGTCTTCCTCTTTCCAGTTTTGCTCTCTTACTTCTAGTGACTGGGATTCCTGAGGGCTGGTCTTAAACAAAGAAGGCATTCAGCAACTCTGCCATCTCTGCATTCTCCATCACCGTATCTCCCACCTCATTTAGCAGTGGACCCACTTTTCCCCTCCTTTCCTTTTCTTATTGGTGTATTTGAAAAAGCTCTTCTTGTTTTCTTTCACCTCCCTAGCCAGACTATGTTCCAAGAGAGCCTTGGCTTTTCTTGTTGATTCTCTACATACTCTGGCGGCATTTCTGTAATCCTCCCAATTAACCAGACCCTTTTTCCACATACTGTACATTTTCCTCTTCCATTTGAGTTTTTCTAGGAGCTCCTTGCTTATCCATGCAGGTCTCATGTCTCCTCTAATTGATTTTTTTTTCAAGGGAATATATTTATCCTGAGCTTGGAGGAGGCAGTGTTTGAGAAGAAATAAGGGTATTCACCACATTCAGATACTGCCACTGGGATTCCCAAGCTTTATGTGCAACGGAGGTGGAAGAGCAGGGAGTTCCCAGACTGTATCTTTTCGGATTTCAGGGTGAGAGGCACTGCCTCCTGTGAAGATAAAGTGTTCCAGACAGGGTGACACCAACCTTAAGACATTTCTGGGGAAATCCCTTGAGAGCGGCAGGTTGGAGATAAGGACTCTGCAGTAGCACCCACAAAGCAGCACACCTAGAGAAGAGAACTCCTTATAGACCTGTAGTTGTAGTGGGGCTGCTTACGGCAGCAGGACAAGCGCATTAGATAATAGAATCCTGAAACACATGCTTTCATTTATCAAAACCAGAGTATTAGGTCATTTGAATAATGCCACCCAATAAAAGCTTCTTGATGACAGCAGCTCACATTCATACTTGGTGATCTACTGGTTCCTGAAAGAAACAGAGACTCTGTTATCTTCCCTATGTCCTTTATGAGGGTGGGACCCTCCTTCTTGAGGACTCCTTGCAATTGCTTTCTGCTGCACTGCCCTTGAGAACAGACTGTAGTGATGTACATGAAATGCAAGGATTAGATGACAGCTGAAAACCTTGTATTTGAGAAATGACCGGCCTAGCTGGCCTTCGGTGGGCAAGGTGTTCACATTCTACATGTGGTGGGAGTATAACCCTAGAAAAAGAATTACCACCCTTCCTTGCCCCACATCTCTGAAGATAAGCTTGTCTTTCCCTTGCCACCCAAGAGCCAGGGATATAACCTGTCCGAGACAGAATCTGTTTAAAATGGCTTTTACTGTTTTAGAAGAACTGCAGCAAATATTACAGAGACAAATCCCAGGGAAGAGATTCAAGACCAAACAAAGACCACTTTATGTACATCTCTATATCTGAGTCAGTCATCAATGCACCTTTCAGTATCAGATAGAAATGACACAATTCAGTGGCTCATAAAGTAAAGCAGACCACATAGACGACGCCCTTTTCCTGCCCCTTACCATTAAAGCAGTACTGGGGATCACAGACTCATAGAGTGGTTTGGGTTGGAAGGGACCTTAAACATCATCTTGCTCCAACCCCAATGTCAAGGGCAGGGATGTCTTTAGGGACATCTTGATCAGGTTGCTCTTTCAGTTTAAAGTCATTACCCCTCATCCTATCGCTACACCCCCTGATAAAGTCCCTTCCCATCTTTCCTGTAGGTCCCCTTTAAGAACTGACAGGCCCCAAGAAGGTCTCTCTGGAGCCTTTTCTTCTCCAGACTGAACAACCCCAACTCTCTCAGCTTAGCCTCACACAGGAGGTGCTCCGGACTCCTGATTATTTTTGTGATCACTCATATCCACACTGTAAGTACCTAAAACTGGGCAAACTGATTCAGAATCTAGGTGACCCGGAGAGATCCCAGGGAGGGTCAAACAGTGTGTGCATCAGATACAAAAGTACTGGCATTTCCACAGCAGTGATTTAGGACCAGGGAGTCCGAAATAAAAGTATGGATTTTTGATAGGGAGCAAGTGGAAGGTTGTATGTGGGAAAAAGTGGAGGGAGACAACCACCTGGAAAAGTATCATCAGCAATCTGTGGTCAAAGAAGGAACAGAAAAGAATACATCCATATTGTTTAGTGATTTTTCTTAACGTGAGAAACTAGAAAAACATAACCTGTCCCGTTCCTTTTAAAAATTCAAATAACCTACGAAATAAAAGCATTCTTCCTTTACCTTCAATAATTATGAGGGGGAACAGAAATATTGCTTCATAGCATATAGAGCCTAAGCAGAACTGTTTGTCAAAAGCAAATCAAGGGCTTCCATCAGCAAAAAATTGAGCTGGAGAACATCTCTTCTGAGCATGGAAGCTCCTAAGCAGGCTGCTGCTGCAGCAAGATGTGGGAAGCATTGGCTACTAGAACAGTGTGACACAAATTCCTTGGAAACTCAAATAATCAGCTTCATATACTTGGGCTCTTGGATTTTATTATAATTTATTATTTAATAGTAACTACAACAAATACAGAGTCAGTGTACCAAAGGTTCATGAATCACAGTATCTTATCAGCATATTAATCAGCTTCTGGTAGGGAAAATGATAGTGTGAGCTTTAACAAACACTTTCATAGTTTCACGCTTGAAGTCAAACAAGCTACAGGAAAGACTGATTCTTCATCCCTGATTCCACATCACCAAGCTAATCTATTGCTGCAGGATTCCTGCCTTGGCAAAGGTGGACACAAGAAAATGGGAAGGATAACAAGCCAAAGGAAAAACAGTAGCTCACATTTGGGGCAGGTAAAGTGAAGCAAGCAACAGTCCTTAAATACATTTAAGTTAAACCAGGGCAAGTGTCAGGTCCTGCATCTGGGGAGGAATAGCCCCCCTGCATGAGCACAGGCAAGGGGGTGATCTGCTGGAAAGCAGCTCCACAGAGAAGGCCTTGAGAGTCCTGGGGGACAAGTTCACCGTGAGGCTGCAATGGGCCCCTGTGGTCAAGAAGGCCAATGGTGTCCTGGAATACATTCAGAAGAGTGTGATCAGCAGGTTGAGAGAGGTTTTCCTCCCTCTCTACTCTGCTGAGAGCCCTGGGGCTGTTTAGCCTGGAGAAGAGAAGACTGAGAGGGGATCTGATCAATGCTGACCAATAGCAAAGCGTGGGGTCAAGAGGATGGGGTGATTCTTGTCAGTGGTGCCCAACGACAGGACAAGGGGCAACAGGCACAAACCGGAACCCAGAAAGTTCCATCTGAACAGGAGGTGCCAGAGCCTGGACCAGGTGGCCCAGAGAGGTTGCGGAGTCTCCTCTGGAGAGATTTCAAACCCACCTTTACACGATCCTGGGCATCCTGCTGTGGGTGACCCTACTGGAGCAGAGGGGTTGGATGAGATGATCTCCAGAGGTCCCTTCCAATCCCTACTAAGATGTGATTCATTGATTCTGTGATTTTAAAGTTAAACTCAATTAAAATAACAGCTTACATGAAGATCTAAGTTAATTACAGTCTGTTTTAATTAAATAGCAAACAACACTCAATCACTGTTTGCTGCTGCTATTCTAAAATATAAAGAATCATGAAGTGGAAGCAGTTGCCAGGCAAGCACAAAGAACCAGGACTTGCTGGAACATGAACCTGGCATTGGACAGATGTAGCTCAGCCCGCAGAGAGAATATTCTCTCCATGACACCTTAGTTTAGCTCAACAACCAGCTCATACAACAGCGAGGAAGCTCTGCTAGCAGAAAATGCACAAGGTTTATTCTGTTCTTTCAGCTCAGGAAGGAAAACGAGAAGCAGGTTGTAATTCAACAGATATGGAAGTATTAAGGACCCCAAAAAATGAGACATACTAATTACAAGAGGAACCATTTCTGCATAATAAATCTTTAGTTCAAACAGGGGGAATGTTTCAATAAACATTTCTCTGACAAATTTAACACTTCTGACTTTGTTTTACCTAATAACTTCATGTTAAAATTTCTTCTTTTTTTAACTTCATTATAATTTCCCATAAAAATTCATCTGGTGCAGACTGTGCTTTAAAAATCACTCAGGGAATAACTGTCCTTCACACTTCTTTTAACGAAGATCAAAATGGAAAAATTAAGAATATGAAGAAAAGTATGGTACATCAAGTACTTGAGCATGTGCCAAGGATTTCCCATTCTCCCTAGCACAAGAGCAGCCAATTTGGTACAAAACCAGTTATTTATTTAGAAATGGATCTCTCCCCCTAACCCACCAGCTATTGAAAATAACAAAGAAGTGAGAATGAGAAGCAAATCAGATTAAAACTGGTTATTTCAACAAAAAGCAATCTACTCTATGCAAAGCATTCACATTTAACACTAAAAAAACCCACAAGAGAAGAGAATTCAACATGCCAGTATCCTGATTACCATCCTTGTTTTCTTTCTGCATATATTCCACCTGATTTTTATTCCACAAGAATAGAATCATCAGGGTTGGAAGGGACCTTGAAGATCATCTAGTTCCAACCCCCCTGCCATGGGCTGGGACACGTCCCACTAGACCAGATTGCCCAGAGCCCCATCCAACTTGGCCTTAAAAAATTCCAGGGGTGGAGCTTCCACCATCTCTCTGAGCAACCTGTTCCAGTGTCTCACCACCCTCACGATGAAGAACTCCTTCCCAATGTCCAATCTAAATCTACCCTCCTCTAGTAGAAGGGTAGAAATGTATGGTTTGTGTATTATCTGTAAAGATAAACATTTAAGTAATACACGTGCTGTACTCGATTTGAGGTTAAAAAACCTGCACTCTAAAGCAAACCAAGAATATAGCCCAGGGCTAACACCCTTTATCTCAACTTTATTACACATTAGTTTTTTTTATTGCTCTTTCTTGCCTAATATAAAGCTTGGCATTATTTTTTTTTCAGTGTCCTCCACTACTGAAAAAAGATGAGATTAAACAAATAAATCATATCCTGTAGTGGACAAATTCTACATTGTATCCCAAATTAAGTCTCAAATCAACAATTTAGGCCGTATGTCACCTTATGAAGTGATCGTGGAAACAGTTTACTGACGTGCTACTGCAACTCAGGGGAAAACTCTTTCAAAACTCTGAGCAAACTCTTCTGTTCATGTGCCAATCAGGACCGAGACTCCTGTTAAACCCCAAAGCTGTAATGAGCTCCCAGGACCATGGAAGGGTTTGCAAAGGCAATGGCAGTTGACACACCCTCCAGATCTACCACATCATACGCTTTAGGGATTATTTTCAAATTGATTTGAGAAGACAGTACCTACAAATTCCTTAACTACACGCTCCTCCTGTGAAAAGCTTATTCTGTTTGTCACTATGAGTTCAAATATTCTCCGGAATAGCTTGTGGCTACATTAGAAACTGATAATGTAGCTAAATTGAAGCAAGTTAAAGAACATAAATGAAGTCTAATCATGGAAAGCAAAAAACAGATAGACAGAGCCTGGCACTTGTAATGCAGGAGTCATGTCAGTCTTCTTTTAATAATTGTTGAGACCACCTTAAGGAGTCAACAGGTTACCCAGGTTGTTACCAACAGGTTGTTGAGGTGGTCAAAGCCCCATCCCTGGAAACATTCCAGGTCAGGTTGGATGGGGCTCTGAGAAACCTGCTCTAGTTGCAGGGAGGTTGAACTACATGACTTCTAAATGTCCCTTCGAACCCAAACCATTCTGTGATTCTATACTTAAGTAAGTGCATGGTATAATCTTCATGGTGATTAACCATCACGTTATTTTAGAAGATAATATCCTATTAATGTTGCCATTTGACTTATTCAGAATGCAGTCATGTAGAATTCACTCATCTGAAGCAGAAATCACCCTCTAAAATTCTCCCTCCAGAAAGGTCAAGGTACAAATTCTATCCAACCTGCATCTCAATATTTAAATAAAATTTTTTAATCAAGTGCCAGAAGGCAGCTTCAAAAACATTCAGGATTGTATCAAAGCAGATGTAGAAAATCTACATTGAATAGATATTAAGATGAAGCTTTGAACACATGTCAAACAAACAAAAAAAAAGAGTAAAGTGGGAGAGAAGTAGACCCTTGTCCAAAGTATCCTTTGTGCAGGAATGCACAAAACTGCTGTTCTTTCTAGTGCAGGAAAATAACTGTGCACTTACGAGCTCATTCTATCACCCAAGCACTGCTGGAGTCTGCAGTCTTCTTACAACAGTGATATTTTTGAAGAGACTATTATTCACTGAGATTTACTTTTTCCAAGCCTCTAGCACTTTGACTGTGAGACCAAAGTTCCCTTGAGCTACAGTATCTCCAACAAAGCAGTATGCATAAATTTGATGGGGAAAGAGAATAAAAATGGGGCAAAATGCCTTTGAGGAACTCTCTGCTGCACAGAGTATTTGACAGGTCTCCTCACAGCCACACAGCCCACTCTACCGATCCACCAGCTAAAACAGCTACCAAAGTCCACGAGAATATTTTGTAGATGAAGTAGCCAAGAGCATTTGATGTTCACTTCCATTTGCTGTTGACCGCTCTTCTCCGCAAAAGCACATTCCCAAGCAATTTCACACATTAGGTAGAAGTCGACACACACAACTGGCAACGTAAATAAAAAAGAAGTCTCAACACAACATGACACTTAATAGCTAATTACATTCCACAAAATGTTAGATTGATGTGTCTTCTGAGGCTGATTTATTAAGGTGCTGACAAGATCAGAAGAACACATGGTAAACGCAATCCATGAAGAAAACCACAGATACACCTAAGTTGAGATTTACTTTTTCCAAAGTCCTGTTTTTCTCTGAAATTCTTTCCGGATCAGTACACTTTAGTTCCCCACTAGTTACATAATTATGGTAAACATATTTCAGTGCCTTTTTCAAGTATTAAAGATGATATTCTTTAGGCAAGTCAGTTCTAAAGATGGACTTCAAACAGACATCAGACTTGCTGTTCAGCATAAGATTAACTCAACCAAAGCATACTTGAAAACAAAAAAAACCCAAACCAGTCAATGATGTAATTTAAATCACCACCTCTAACAACAACTGCACGTTCTCCAAATCATGACCTCTCGCCTGTGGGAGCCGCATTTCCACAACAGGATTATTCCAGCACGTGCACCCGAGTCGCTCAGATCATCTCCAGAGCCAAGCCCTCCAGTTCCAATCCGACCCTCACAGCAACTTCTTTGTTGTTTTGTTTCACTAAAGAAATCCCATTTTGATCCTCTTCTTTAGGAATTCTGGGGCATCCTCTTCTTACGAATTCAGATCCATTGCTTCTCACTAACCTTACTGCATTGGCTTTGCTGAAGAGTTTTTCCCGCAAGTCACATTCCCATCTGGCTCCCTGAGAGGAGCTCCTTTTCCCTTCATTAAGTGATTAATCACTTATCAATGATCATCTGCTCTCACCACCAAGAATGGACAATCACAAAACAGCCACTGAACACTGGTCCTACCTGTATATGCCATGTTCTTCGGGTTTCCATAGGGAGCCCCAGGTTGGACGGGGCTGTAAACAGGATTCATGGTGGAAGACCGGGAACTCTGAGGACAAAAGAAAAGCAGAGTTGAGACGACTGCCTTACAGAAACTCCAGAGTTGTCTTCTGTGCAGAGTCTTCCACTATGTCACAGAATTACCATGTTATAATTCAAGACACAGAGAGCTGCGAAGGAAAGGATTTACAATGAGACATTACAATCAGATAGAATATTTAATAATTCAAGTTTTGAATCTCACAGTTAATTCCCCCAACTTCTTCAGCGCTGCATATTCTGCTTACAAATGCATCCGGAGTAGATTAATCTTACACATCCCTGCCTTTGGTGGGGCTCGGGACTTGTTACCCCACTTCTAGCCTGCAATGAACAAAGAGGAGAAGCCACAAATCCAGACAAGGAATCTCCACCTTGGAGGAGCTAATGGTTCCTGGGTGACAAAATCAACCACAATGAAGACCTGACCTGTCAAAAATTAGCAGATAAAAGACTGCTTGCTGTTGGCAAGATCTTAGAATTTGTTTAAGTGAGATGGCCTAGAACCCTGTCAAGTTGTGTCTTAAAACTGGCCAGTGTAGGGGAGTCCATCACTTCCCTTGGGAGACTATTCCAATGTTTAATTGTTCTCATTGTAAAGAGATGAAGAGCAGCAAACATTTGTGAGCTTTCAGTGAGAGCTGACCACAGTAACCTCAAGTCCAGGGCTTGGTTCCTGGGCAAGGCTGCACCCAGTGCCACTCACCATTGTCCCACCACTGCCCAAGACAGGGAGATGCAGTCACGGAGCTAACATGATCAATAAAGTTTTACAGCCCTTCTGCTTCTCTCCTCAATAAAAATAATGAAGAAGTGCCGAGTTAGCTTCTTTGGAGTTTTATTTAGAGGAAAGCAAGCAACTTGGGAATTTGTGTCTACTAACTGTCAGTTAAGCAACTAGCTCAGTTAATTATCTTAATGAAGCACATTCTCCATTCTGATTAATGGGAAAATCAGTCATTAAGCTTTATTAGGCAATGCATTTGTCTCCGCAGCTATCTAGTGACAATTTCACACAAGAACCTAAAATGATCTTGCTTCAAAATGTGGGTTTTGTTTTGTTTGTTTTTTAATGTATTATTTTGGAGTTGTAAATAAAACTGTTCTTTCCAAACAAGTCTCTCATGATGGATGTACAATTTGTTAGATCATTAACTCCTTCCGCTTTACCTCAGGACAGTAAACAAGTCAAATGTTAAATGTTAGCACCAATTGACTTGACAACAATTACTGCTTAATTAATTAGCCATCCCTCCACCCCCAAGTTAGCACAGAGGAGCAATTCTCAAAGCAATGGAAATCATGGTTATAAAGCAAACTGGAAGAGAAAGCTACAAAGAGACACGTATTTAACCGGCAGCTTCAAATACACACGGTGGAGCTCTTAAGAAGATCAAAGAGGATCTTTCTTGGGGCCTATAAGAAAGATGGAAACAGAACTTTTAGCAGGGCCCGTTGCAGCAGGACAAAAGCGGATGGTTTTAAACTAGAAGAGAGGAGATTTAGACTAGAGAGAAGGAAAAAACTTTTTACACTGAGCATGGTGAGACTCTGGCCCAGGTTGTCCAAAGAGGTGGTTGATGCCCCATCCCTGAAGACATTCCAGGTCAGGTTGGCTGGGACTCTGAGCAACCTGCTCTAGTTGTAGATGCCCCTGCTCCCTGCAGGGGGTTGGACTGGGTGACCTTGAAAGGTCCCTTCCAATCTAAACCATTCCATGATTCTATGACTCTATGGTCAGAGCAGGTACAGAGGACCACGAAGACAATTGGGAACCGCTCTGCTGTGAGGCCAGGCTAAAAGAGTTGAGGGTTGTTCAGCCTGGAGAAGAGAAGACTCCAGCAAGACCTTCTTGTGGCTTTTCCGTACTTCAAGGGAGCCTATAGGAAAGTCAGAGGGATTTTTTACAAGGGAATGCAGTGACAGGATGAGGGGTAACAGTTTTAATCTGAAAGAGGGGCAATTCAGATGAGATGTAAGGAAGAAGTACTTTACTATGAAGGTGGTGAGACATTAGCACAGGTTGTCCAGGGAAGCTGTGGATGCTCCATCACTGGATGGGTTGAAGACCAGGTTGGATTGGGGTTTGAGCAACCTGGTCTAGTGGGAGGTGTCCCTGCCCATGGAAGGGGGTTGGAACTAGATGATCTTCAACGTCCCTTCCAACTCAAACCATTCTGTGATTCTACAATTCTCTAATTCTCCTGGACAGGCAGCAGTGGTAGCTCTGATTTCATTTCAGTTTGAACTCCCGGGCTCTGGATTTTGGTCCATGACTGCTCTTTCAGATGTTACACGGGATGCGGGCGGGCAGCTCTGTAGTACAGAAGCAGGACACAACTCAATCTTGCTCAAGGCTTGTTTTCAGGCATTCTATGATTCAAAACCACTTTGCACCAGGAAACAAGAACACAATCCGTCACCTTCAAAGTGCAGCACTGTTCCGAATTACACTGCCAGCAATACATGTAGCTTAAGGGTTACTACAAGTACATGATGCTTTAAGTGACAGATGCCACAAAGAGGACTTGAAAGAAAAAGAGGGAGAGAGGTGTCATAGTGTTGCAGATATTTCCTGGCCATAATTAACTGTTAAGTCAATAACAGGAGTCTTCAAGTCCAGACAAGAAATGCCCAGTGGGACAGGGAATCTGACAGATATCTATAAAAAAATAAATCACAAATGAACTGAAGAAGGTGGAGTGGCAGTAATCATATTGTCACAGAATCACAGAATATTAGGGGCTGGAAGGGACCTCAAAAGATCATCGAGTCCAACCCCCCTGCCAGAGCAGGAACCTAGAGTAGATCATGCAAGAACGCGTCCAGGCGGGTTTTGAATGTCTCCAGAGAAGGAGACTTGACAACCTCCCTGGGCAGCCTGTTCCAGTGCTCTGTCTTTCTCATGCAAGCCCTTCTTGTATAACTAGTTCAAATCTCCCCTCTTTTTGTTTAAAACCACCACCCCTTGTCCTGTTGTCCTGCTAAAAGGATTGTCCCCATCCTTCTGATGGGCCCCTTGAAGTATTGAAAGGCCACAAGAAGGTCTCCCCAGAGCCTTCTCTTCTCCAGGCTGAACAACACCAACTCTCTCAGCCTGACCTCACACCAGAGGGGTTCCAGCCCTTGCATCATTGTTGTGGCCTCCTCTGGCCCTGCTCCAAGAGGTCCATGTTCTCTTATGTTGGGGTCCCCAGAGATAACCATAGTACAACTGTGGGTACATGGCTTTTCATGCTGGCCATTTCAGAAGATCTATAAGCTGATGATGTTCTGCAACAGAGCAAGGAAGTGATGGGTGCATCTTACTCCAGCCCTGTATTCTCCTTCTGACACAACCAGAGCCAGTGTCCTACCCAAATGTGCTGTCCTGCCCAAGAAAAAAAGTTTATGATGGTCCCTCTTTACTCTGCCTTCCAGTCGAATGTGTGTTCCTTCACCCAGAACCCCACAGTGAGAGCTGGACTTGATCTCGGGCAAAGATGGAGTCATGGTTGCATTTATAAAGCGCCTTGTTCAACTCAGTCATCGTTTCATTTGTGCTTTTCCAGGTGTAAAGAGTACAAGTAAATCGTAATTCAGTGAAAATTATCACCTATGTCCGGCTTGTGTTAGGTGTTGTGCCAAATGGTAAAAAGAAACGCTCTTACTGAGAGGGATGAAAGAAAACGTTTTTTAGCAGAGATAAAAAGATGGTTATCACATTAGGGGTTTGTGCATAATATGAGGAAGAGGTCTGTGCTTCCTCCCTGCTTGGTATGCAGGGTGTTATTTCCAGCCAGCATGAAAGAGTCCACGCGAACAGCATTTCAGATGGATGATTTTCTTTCTTTTCAGCATCTAGTATGAAAGCACATTCAGATGAGCTTCCAATACATTCTGCAAGACAATGCCATTCAAAAATACATTTTCAATTCATTACAGGCACCGCATTGTGCTATTCAAAAAGCTACACTGAAATGAGAATAAAATAGGATTAGCAAAATTAAACCTCCTTCACCACAATATCTTGCAGCGCTTGCTTGTGGCCACAAAGGCACAACAAAAGGACTAAAATAAATGAATTATAAATGGACAAACACAAGTATTGCTCTATTGCACGGCGCTTCCACCACTTTCTAATCCCGACGACAGTGATGATCAGTTGCTTAGAAGTTGCTGAGAATCCAGTTCAGGAGCTAAAGGAGTAACTCTGGCAGGAATGTCATGGGAATAAGCTGCTAGCAAACAGTCTTGGGATACTTTCTGGTTGTAACCTGGTTACATTTTCATCTATTTTATCTTTCCTGTGAAAGTGTATGATATGACTCCATCACACTAGGAAATTACATCAAGTAAAAGGCAAAGAGAAATACAAGAGAGGTCAGTCATTGCGCAGCCACCACGCCATCAGCAGGCCAATGCGTCGGGCAAATCGAGTTTGCATAGAGGATGTTCAAGCAGCACAAGAAGGAAGATGAAAATGCTGGTGCCATGAATGCTGAGCTTGAATTTCCTGTGCTATGAAGTGGCTGCAGAGCTACACTCAGGTGCTCTCGCCTTGCTGGACCAGAGCTGAGCTTCATGCTCTGCACTATGCTCTCCTGCTGCTGCCAAGGCAGAGGACTCTGTCCCCCATCCCTAGGGACACCTGGGGATATCCAGTTCTGGGCTCCCCAGTTCAAGAGAGACAAGGATCTACTGGAGAATGTCCAGCGGAGGCTCCAAAGATGCTGAGCGGACTGGAGCATCTCTGTGCTGAGGAAAGGCTGAGGCTGTTTAGCCTGGAGAAGAGAAGACTGAGAGGGGATCCGATCAATGCTGATCAACAGCTGAAGTGTGGGGGTCAAGAGGATGGGACTAGACTCTTGTCAGTGGTGCCCAGTGACAGGACAAGGGGCAATGGGCACAAACTGGAACCCCGGACGTTCCATCTGAACATGCGGAAAAAATTATTTCCTGTGACGGTGCCAGTGCCTGGACCAGGCTGCCCAGAGAAGTTGTAGAGTCTCCCTCTTTGGAGAGATTCCAAATCCCCTTGGACGCGATCCTGGGCAACCTGCTTTGGGTGACCCTGCTGGAGCAGAAGGATTGGATGAGATGATCTCCAGAGGTCCCTTCCAACTCCCACCACACTAGGATTCTGTGATTTCTTTTCCTATGGGAGCATTCAAAGCACTCAAGAACCAGCACAAGTAACACCACCACCTTCAAACCACTACAGATGCAAGACAACAAGAATATCTTACCACCCTGTTTTTCTCTATCGCTAGTTTATTTCGTGCCTTTGAAAACACCACAATTAGCTTTGCTGCTGCCCAAAGTCATTCAGGCCTTGAGTCTTCAAATACTAGTGGGCATCAGCTATTTCTAACACGTAAACAAATCTTAACAACACATGTATTTCTATGCACACGTTGGTGGATCTGGCATCTACGACTCTCCCACTCTGATATACAGAAACGTAGGTATTCACCAATTCTACCCTATAGAGGCAGAGGAAAAGAAAGATGACATCAAAGTAGATTTTTAAAATCCTAAAAGAAAAGAGTAAATCTGACATGCAAGATTCAGGAACTTTATGAATTTTATAATTTTTCTTTCAGACTAGAGTAAGTAAAATCTTTATCAGCAGAGTGTTACTGAGAAATAAATATATTTTCCAGGGTTCTTAAACAGTAACAGACAACTGCACCTTTCAAGTTTGCAAAAAATTAAATAGTAGATCTATACTCAAGTCCAATCACAAAGAAAAGAGTAAACAATACAAATGTGAGGTGTTCTGGATGACAGACGCTTTTCCATCCTGATTCATGTCAGTCCTTGTGTCAAGGTGACCTATCCTTTAACTTCCCATGCCGCTTAGGTGGCAATTTGCCTTCATCTTTTCTGAAAGCGGGATGTAAGTGCTTTTGAGAAATCGGTTCTCCAAGCTTTTCTTTGGAAAGAGAGTAGTATTTTCTACTCTGAGACAAAAATATCTGTACCAAAAAGTATTTATTTCATATAAGGCAGCACAGAGCCAAGCATGAGAGAGCATGAACAAAGAAAAAAGGCAAAGCAAAAAGACACATTTCTTCCTTGATCTGCACATCGCCTCTTTAAATTCACTTTATACAAATCGCATGCTAATAGTATTCAGCCAAAGCCTCCTTGAACATGGAAAGACCTCCTGACCTTACACTGCATTCAAATTCCAATAATTTTCTGACAATTTTTCAGTGAAGTCATTTGAAGTTTGACCCTCACTTGGGATCCAGCAAACAATAATTAAATTAACTTTCAATTCATCTGCCAAAGGTCAACTTAGGCAAGCTACAACGCTATGTCCCACCTTTCCCCAAAAAAACTCTGCAGTGACAGTATATGCGAGCTTGGAGATTCCTAACACAATGTGGGTTTCCAAAACTAACACCTCCTTTTTAATTTACCCCTTTTTTAGCTACACCGTAACTAAAAGTTGACTGAACGCCTCTCACTTGAAGCAAAATATTTCATCTGTTAAGAGACATTGTAAAAGAACAGGTGAAAGCTGACAAAATTTCAATCTTTTATTAATAAAATAAAACGCACATTTAAAAAAATCAATTTAAAGAGGGAAATTAAAGAAAGGCCAGACTCTACAAAATGTTTAAGGCTTCAATTAGCAGTAAATTATTAATGGTAGCTCTTCTTTATGCAATATAATGCTCACTCTCACCTCTACCACTGTACTTCAGCTATATCTTGATCTTTATACAAATTGATCTAGGGCATCATTCCAGAGCCTGAATATTGCTTTTTTTTTTTCCTGCAGTTCTCCCCACTTTTCACTTTCAAAACAAGGCTCCCGCCTTGCTTTGCCTACATAACTCTGAACTCTGTACCAGGAACTCCAGCTCCCCAAAGTCTGCAGCACCCTATTTCATGAGCTTATGTAGCTGATGCAGGTCATCCTGGCCCTCAAACCATGCTAAGGATACACCTATTGATGTTCATATTGCCACCTCTTATGGAATCACAGAATGGTTTGGATTGGAAGGGACCTTAAAGATCATTTGGTTCCAATTCCCCTGCCATGAGAAGGGACACCTCTCACTTGACCAGGATGTTCAAAGCCCTGTCCAATCTGGCCTTGAACACTTCCAGAGATGGGGCATCTACCACCTCTCTGGGTAACCTGGGCCAGTGTCTCACCACTCTCACATTGAAGAATTTCTTCTTAGTATCTAAATTAAATCTACCCTCTTTCAGTTTAAAACCATCACTTCTTGTCCTATTCCTACATGCCGTTGTAAAAAGTGCCTCTCTGGCTTTCTTGTAGGCTCCCTTTAGGTACTGAATGACTGCTACAAGGTCTCCCTGAAGCTAGTCTTCTCCAGGCTGAATAACCCCAACTCTCTCAGGCTGTCTTCACAGCAGAGGTGTTCCAGTCCTCAGATCATCTTTGTGGCCTCCTCTGAACATGCTCCAACCATTAATTTTATTTATGAAGTACCCGTGAAGTGGTAGCGAGTGGCGAAAGCCAGGCAAGAAGCCTTTCTTCTACCCTGAGAACACGTTTGCAGAAAGTGTTTCCACATTTGAACTGCACGTTTGATTTCAGGCTTGCTCACTTGCTTCCAGTCATGTCCTGGGTCATTTTTTTTCTGGGATCATTTCCAATGGAAATGAAGATATGCAGAGAAGCAGTGGTTCAAGAACACTTTAGCAGTTGATGTTACCACAGGCAGGCATGCCTTTGCTGATGTGAACCAGATTTGAGATGGCACCTCTGCATCCCTCACGGGGGTAAAGGCTTGCAGGCATCATCAGTATCCTCCACACACAGACCATCTTCAGAGGAAAGATACGTCGTACGGGTTTACTCTCCAGTCAAGATGTGAACTAGAAGAGCTAGTTTAAATAACGTTCTTGAAAGACGCTAACTTTGAGGGTGTACAGAAAAAGCATGATAGGAAAATATTTGAGGCAGAGTCATCACCTGATGCAACGAAAACGTTCAGTGTACGGACACGGATGGCGTTTTAAGTCAACAGTACAGCTCATGCAGCTGGTGGTAAACACGATATCACTTGTGTACAGTCTTTCATGAGGCTCTGAACGTGACTGAAATGCATTACTCATTAATTACATGGATGATGTATTTTCTTCACAGATACTTCATGTTACGCACCTTCAGCAATTGGAAGGCGTTTGTATCCACCAAGTCCCAAGGGTTCAGCAAAGAGCCGTGGTCCCCTGCCACAGCGATGCTACCAGGAGAGCAGAGACAGGAACAGTAAGATCATGGAATAGAATCATAGAATATCAGAACCATTTAGGTCGGGAAAGACCTTTAGCACTGCCAAATCCACCCCTAAATCATGTCAGCCAGTGCTACATCTAGATGTTAATGACAACTACAGACCAGTGGTACAGTTCTCACCAGATGAAACCCATGCTGTTCAGCTGAACTTGACCCTGATGGAGGAAAATAATTAAACCGACTGGAAATTCCGCAGAGCGAGGGATTTTCACACAGCACTTCATCTACCCCATCTCAAAGACCAGCAAAGGGAAAACAAAACAAAACTGGATTATTTACAGTCCTACAGTGTCTTTCACACAGATCCACTCCCAAACCAGGACAGTAGCACCCATCTGTTCATTAGGGAGACACAGAAGGGTGGCATGGTCTAGTGGGGAGTCACAGAATCAGTGAAACGCTCAATGGTCTGTGTTGGAAAACACCTAGAAAGATCATTTAGTTCCAAGCCCCCTGCTGTGGGCAGAGACATCTCCCACTAGACAAGGTTGCTCAAAGACCCATCCAACCCGGTCTTGAACACTTTCAGGGATGGAACATCGACAACTTCCCCAGGAAACCTGGGCCAGTGTCTCACCACCTACACAATAAAGAACTTCTTCCTTACACCTAATTTAAATCTACTCTCTTTCAGTTTAAAACCGTTACCCCTCATCCTATCACTACACACCCTGACAGAAAGTCCTTCCCAGTCTTTCCTGCAGCCCCCCTTTAAGCACTGAAAGGCCAAAAGAAGGTCTCCCGGAGCCTTCTCTTCTCCAGGCTGAACAACCCAACTCTCTCAGCCTGTCCTCATCGTAGAGGTGCTCTATCCCTCTGATCATCTTCGTGGCTCTCCTCTGCACCCTAGCCATGCTCATAAGGAGCCACATTCCTACCACCTCTTGCCTCCTCTCGCATTAATGACTAAATAAACTCATACATCTTTTTCATTTGAGAAAAGTTTGACATCTATAACAGGAACAAGCCCTTGTGTCTTTATTGTATGAAAAATTAAATGGCTAATTTATAAGCACAAAGCAGCTCTTGACTTTGGAATTTGCTGATGTCAGACTGCCCAAAAATAAATGCTGAGGCAGGAAAAACCTTGACCTTTCATTTGCTGAAGTTTATGATCTATTGAAAAGCCAGAGGATCCAAAAGAATGTGATGATTCAATTACACTAAACAGCATATTAAAAAATAGCATAGGAAACCCTTGTCCTAGGCTAAGAAAGCGAGAGACAAGGAAGACAGGATCACTTGTTGCACTTGGTGCAACGAGCATTTGCTCAGTGAGCCCTAACATGGCAGGGCAAAATATCTGTATTTAGTATTATTTGAATTAGGCTTATAAAAATACCCTTACAGGCCTTAGTAAAATGAGAGACCAGTTACCCACAAGACTCTTTGGCAATGAGGAAAGAAAAAAATGCCAGCACAGCTGATGTTCTGTTAGCTTGTTTCCAGAGAAGGAAACGTCTGTACGCAGACAAATCCTGTGCTGTAAATTCCTGGCTTTCTATCTGCAAGACTGGTGAGTTTCACTGGCAGGTAACCAATAAATCAATGTATTTTCAAAAATACCTAACATATCCGCCCCTGTGTGTCCAAAACCATTCTCCATAGTTCTCAAACAACTTCCTACGTATATTCCTATGAATTTCTTTAACTTGAGGCCTTGATGACTTTTCCTTTTGAAATGAACCCTGCTGTACTCTTGTATTTAGCGCTCTCATTCTGCTCTCCAACTGAGCCACATCCTCCTTCGGCTGATTATTTCAATTCTTTTATCTTCACAATCCTACTCCATTGTATTTTGCTGAAAAGCCTTCCCACGACATGCAGTCAGAAGACTCTTCTCTCTGCTCCTTTTTTGTCTAAAAACGATGGCTTGGGAGATTCAGGTTAGCCATTAGGAAAAGCCTTCTGATTAGGTGAGTACTGCAATGCTGGTTCAGGTTGACTAGGGACTGGTTTAAGCAAGGTCACAGTTGACCCAGCCTGGTGCGGGTGAAAGCCCTGCTGTGAGCACAAGGTTGAACTGGATGGCTCCAGACATCCTTCCAACCAGCATTTCATCTCCAGCTTGAAATAATTTGTGCTGTAACTCATTTTCCAGGCCTCCATCTCGCTCCACAGCCTCAGGCTGTACCTTTGTTGGTGTTAGACGTAATCACTTCCCAAAGACTTTGGATTTTCCTAATGTCTCCCAGTCAGAAGTTTCCTTGGCATTTGGTAGACCACCAGAAACCCTGGAGGGGTGGTGGGGGAGAGGGTGGCATTCACACTTTTTCATTGATGTATAGCTATACTATAGCATGTCAGTCAATAGACAATATTAAGATGACTCAAAGGACCATGAAAATTTACTTACCCTATCAGTAATGATGCGAAACAAGTACGAAATAGTGTCTAACAGATTTATTTTTTTTTATAAACTTACTGCAGACTTTGACCTACCATAAAATTATTGAGGCTTTGGTTAGAAATTTCCCTGGATTACAAACATCTATCCTATAACATCATCCAGTCACTACAATAAAAAAAAAAAAAAAGAACAACAAAATAATATTCTTATATATATTTCTTACCTGACACTTCTTGAGCTGCTTCAAATCTTTAGAATCATGGAATAATTTAGGCTGGAGAAGACCTTTAAGATCATCCAGTCCAACCATAAAAGTGACTTTCTCACAGTCAATCACTGCTCCTTCTCCTAAGAGGAGCTACATTTCAGTAGTAGACATAAAAATAATATTCATAAAAAGAAAATTTATGTTACTAATAAATATAAGCTTCCTCTCTTCCAAGCTCTTTAAAAATATTAAATAATCCATCACCACTGCAGCTTCATTCTACAGATGCTGAGATGTCTGCAGGAGAGCAGTGAGACGATGAGCTCATGGTAAGCAAGACCAAAGTGCCCAGACCGAGATTCAGTTCCTGAGCATCAAACGTGCTGCCATCGGTAAATTGTTTTCACTAGAGAAGACTCAAGTATTTGAGTATGTTTCAGAGATGGAGGCTCCCATGTCAAACTGTTTAAAGCATAATTTAAAAATGAGATGTGCTCAGCTAAGGAAACACTAGGTTGAAAAAAGAGTTGAAGGGAGCTGAAAACACAGACTCTTGGAAACGGCATATCCAAAGCCCACCAGTTGTAAGAACTTGTTTTGTTATTTCAGGCTCTGGTATCACATATTCTTTTCTTTTCCACTGGGCCAAACTAAACTGTATTAACTGATTTCTAACAAAAATTTCAATACCAGAAAAAGTCACATTACCTTCAAAGACATGCTTTAATTTGTGGTTTTGCTCCAGAATTTCCAACTGCTACTACTAATTGCCTTCCTTCCATTTTCACAATTACTCCTCTCAGTATGGGAGAATCACCTTCCAATCATACCCTGAGTATTGAAAACATCGCTCCTTCCCACGCACTGCAATAGGATAAAGATCTAAATTTGCTTCTGAGCGGATTACACCGTACAAAGTTGACACACCAAAAATACAATACTCCTGGAATTGAAATCAGATGAGGACAGAGATGTCCTTTTCATAACAGACGGGTCACAATCTTCTCGGCTTTACTTGGTCGGCATTCAAATCCACTGTGCCGCAGGTTTTGACTGCGTGATTTATGACTTCCAGCCATGGTTGTTCCTCATTGCACTCTAACAATCTCCTCCCAGGTCCTGTTTTTGGGTCACAGGCTTTCTGCTCCAGTCAAGACTAGAAACCCAATGCAGGGTTGAACAGCAGAAGGATGATGGAGCCGTATTCCGGCTCCAGCCCCCTTCCCCTGACAGGCAACACGGCAAATCCCTCCCCACTCTCTATTGTTATTTTTTTGGTCACGCTGATGCATGGAAGAAGATGGTATATAAAGACTGGGAAAAATGAAGATTAACAGTACAAATAGAGGGGGTCAATTCTCTATAATACTCCCTTCTTCCTTAAATATTTTGCTTTCTTTGTTTTAAAACAAAGCGGTACCAGGCAAGACCAAGGAAAGCACAGGCTAAATCTGTTAGTGGAAAGGGAGCTTTGGCAAGAGGTCTGTTTATCATCCTCTTTCTGTAATTTCATGTTGGCAAGAGGTACCGTATTAACAAGCCCAGGAGACTGAAAGTCTTTCCCACCCATAGGAGAGGCAGACGCTGGCATCCGTTCACTCCATTTGGAAATCAACCCGCACGAAAAGGAGAACAACAGATCCCAGATTTACGCTGGTCTTGGCATATCTGGTGCTACTAAGGACCACCAATACCTGGCTAATGTATGTGGCAACTTGTTACCTCTTGAACGATAAGCAACAGAACACTGTGGGCTTTTTCAGGTGAAAGTGATGAAATAACAACTCAAGTAAAGAAAATAAGATATTCGCAACACTCACAGGCAGAGGTCAGCAGGGTTTTTACTTCCTAAGGAAATATGGGACAGTCCAGGCTAAAAAACCAGGGATGCATACCCAAAGGCAGTGGTGTTACAACTACTATTACAAACCATCAAAATAAAGAAGATTCAAACTGAAAATATGAAATTAATTAGTTGATTTCAATCATAAAGACTTATTTAATCACCTCCACCTCTCAAACAAAGAAGTGGAGTGGGAGACCAGGTGTTCTACAGATTGCTTCCCTCCCCTTGCCCAGAAAAACTTTGTGTTGCTTTGGCTGAAAGTTACACAGCGCTGGTGGGGATCACTGTCTGATCACCAGGTCCCATACATCTCATTAGCTGCCTAAACCCAACTGCCTCCATGACACAAACCATGCTGTGCATCTGGATGGCTTTGGGTGGGTGAAGGAAACCAGCACTGTCTCTCCCTATCACAAATGTGCATCTCCTACTGCATATATGTCCTACTGCTCTAGTACACGTTCAACTCACATCATATATGAATCTTAATACCTTTATCAACGATCTGGACATGGGGATGGAGGCACCTTCAGTGAGTCTGCAGATGACACAAAGTTGGGCGGGAGTGTTGATCTACTTGAGGGTCAGGAGGATCTACAGAGGGATGTGGACAGACTGGATCAATAGGCTGAGGCCAATGGGATAAGGTTCAACAAGGCCAAGGGCGAGGTCCTGCCCTTGGGTCACAACAACTCCAGGCAGTACCCCCAGCTGTGGCAAGAGCGGCTGGAAACCACCCAGTGAAAAAGAACCTGGGAGGGTTGGATAACAGGCAGCTGAAGACGAGCCAGTGTGCCCAGGTAGCCAAGAATGCTATCAGCATCCTGTCTTGAATCAGCACTAGTGTGGTCAGTGTGGCCAACAGGACTAGTGCAGGGATCGTCCCCCTGGACTCGGCACTTGGGAGTCCGCAACTTGAATCCTGGGTTCAATTTTGGGCCCTGACTCCAAGAAGGACATTGAGGGGCTGGAGCGTGTCCAGAGAAGGGCAACAAAGATGGGGAAGGGTCTAGAGCACAAGTCTGGTGAGAAGTGGCTGAGGGACCTGGGGTTCTTGAATCTGGAGAAAGGGAGGCTCAGGAGAGACCTTCTCGCTCTCGACAACTCCCTGAAAGGAGGCTGGAGCCAGGTAGATACTGATCTCTTCTCCCAAGGAACAAGTGACAGGACAAGAGGAAATAGCCTCAAGTTGCAGCTGGGGAGATTTAGGTTGAACATGAGGAAATATTTCTTCCCTGCAAGGGTTGTCAAGGCCTGGCTCAGGCTGCCCAGGGCAGTGGTGGAATCCCCATCCCTGGAGGGGTTTCGAAGCCATTGAGATGTGGTGCTGAGGGACATGGTTTAGTGGTGACCTGGCAGTGCTGGGTTAACGATTGGACTCAATGATCTTAAAGGTCTTTTTTCAACCTAAACATGAATTCTTTACCGCTCAGTATTTCTTCTACATGCTCTGAGCCTAAGACTCTGTGAGTGGATACTGTAAAAATGCACAGTAAAACAACATATAACCAGCATTAGAGAAAGGAAGTTTGCATCAGATGATCATGATCAATCACTTGAAATCTTTAAATGAAGGCTACGTATGTTTATAAAGCTGTACCAGGTGTCAAATATCAGTTAAACATTCAATACAGAAATTTGCGAAGGTTAGTTGCAGACACTATACAAGAGACAGGAGGCCGAGATCTATGAATGTATCATATGACTCTAAAATGAATGCAATATGCAATCAATTAGCATAATTGTTTCATAATCACTGTAAAAGCCAAGAATTTTTCAGCCTGCCATTACAGAGCATTTTACAGTGCTTTTATTCACCTAAACACTCATTCAGGTTTCCAGTGAATACACCCAGCCCAGGAGGCCAAAACCAGGAATGCTTCTGCAGTGCACACAAAGAAAAGGGCTGAAAGGCCACAGCAAGTCAACAATTAACACTTTTCATAGATTTCCGGACTTTCTTTCCCAAACTAAAGAGTGGGAAGAGATTCAATGAAGTCTGAAGGAGCTTACGGCTTGCAGGGTTTATATGAGAAAAATAATAGAATTGCTAAATCTACGGCCAATGCTTCAGGCTGGCCAAACAACCCAGCTTTGCTTTCTTGTTTTCAAGCTGGGAGGATAAGGCCAGGCTAGGGATTGCATGGCACAGCAGAACCTAAAAGCAGAGCAGTCATCCACTTCTTCCTTAAAATAACAGTGTATATCAATGTTAAAATACAACTAAAAAAGTCTTTGAGGTCTCTCAGAAACGTTGAAAAGGAAAAGCTTACTCTGAAGCACCTAAGCAAATAGTGGTCTTCACACAAGGGGCCTTTAAGAAAGACGGGGACAATCTTTTTAGCAGGGCCTGTTGCGACAGGACAAGAGGTTTTAAGATAAAAGAGGGGAGATTTAGACTAGAGAGGAGGAATACATTTTTTACACTGAGGGTAGTGAGACACTGGAACATTTGCCCAGAGAGGTGGTCGATGCCTCAACCCTGGAAACACTCCAGGCCAGGTTGGCTGCGGCTGTGAACAATCTGCTCTAGTTGCAGATGTCCCTGCTCCCTGCAGGGGTTTGGACTAGATGACCTTGGAAGGTCCCTTCCAACCCAAACCATTCTATGATTCTATGATTCGATGATGGGAACATTTCTGCTTGCCTCAGATTGACTTCTCCTGTGTCTAAGATCAGGGACACGTAGACATTCAAACAACCACGTCTTCAGCACCCACGAGTAAGAAAATAAAACAAATTCTAGTGTTTTGTTTGAAATATTAACAATGCAATACTCATGCGAATCCAGTATGAACGATGCTCTCGGTATCTAAGACTGAAATAGGATTTCCGATCGCAACTGCCAATACTTTTGATAAAAATGCCAAAAAAATTAACACATCGAACTTGTTGAAGGATATTACGCAACATTAAAACTCAAGAGGATATCCAGCAATGATACAATTAGTTCAGTCCATTAATTTGTCATTCACATTTGCTTTTGGCTTGAAGGATGCCAGAGTCTCCACATCGAGAGCTACGATACCTTATTCAATAGCCATCAGATGGAAAAGAGCAGACTAGACACAACGCGATGCAGAAGGACGAAGAGGCACGGGAAGGTGACTTTGTCAATGATGTCAACTCAGACTTGCAAGATGGACCAGAGGATGATAAATATTTTTACTTGCCTCTTAATTGCCAATAACTGGCGGCACAGGTTTAGCTGTTCTCTTTCATGTTCAGTTTTCTATTTCCCCCCTCGAATGTCTGCAGAAGATTTTCAAAATCAGATGGCAGCACTGAATTGCAAATCAGGAGGATTAGCATTTGTATCGAACACGCTCCAGCAGAAGGAGATTACAAGTCCTGGGTCAGCCGAAAGCAAGAGCTCAGGAGCGTCGCCATGGAGCGGGTGCTGCTGAATGGGAGGAGAAGGAGCAGAGTTGGGTGGCATCGGCCACCTGATATTCTGCTCCTGGTCCTTCTACAAAGCTGCCTTGATGTCTTGCTTCTGCCGAGATACCATCTTCTCCTATGGAAATGCTCGGAGGCTTCACCTCTCCCTGCAGAATAAAAACCTTCAAAAAATGTCATCCCTGTTCTTCGGTATCGTACCTTTCTTTCTCTTTCAGCCAATAGCAAGGATTTGGCATCAGATAAAAACCCAGCAGAGGTGCAGCCACACGCTTCATCTTTTTACAGACGCTTTCTGTGTAGGCTGATCTGAACAAAGAAGGGATGTGAGAGCAGAGAGCATCAATGGCAGCTTCGCCAAGAGGTGAAAAAGGCCCTACTCATCCACACCGTGCCCAAGTCTAAAATACCTGAGGTTTTGTAGGCACTCAGCGTGGAGTCATGTTAATTTGAAAACTAATAGCGTCAGCTGGGGGAAACCTGGGCTTCCTCTGCAAGGGGCTTAAACACATCCGCTTAATTGCTTGCCTGTGGCAAACAGATTGCCTAGGGGCAAAATTAAAGTGCTACTCCTAAAAAGCTTTCTAATTACGTTTCCGTAGCCTTCAGCCACTTTGGGAGGACAAATCTGACACTATGGTGCAGATATCTGAATCTAGGCACTGTTGCTTAATTATTTCCAGAGAAAATGGAGGGGTGTGAAGTGCACCTTCCTCTCCGTGTGTCGCGAGTCTTTCTCTGTAATTGGACTGGGAGCGGTTTGCACATTGATGGCCCCAGTAACGCAGGGACCCCTGTGCCCTGGGAAACTGGTATTGAGACACTTTATGGGGTGTCACTCCCTGTGCTCTGCACATGCAGCATTCTGTCAAAGCGTGTTTATATATGTAAAGAAATTTAAATATAAAACATATATTTATAGAATACTTAAATCTATCAACATTATTATATCTAAATGTTTAAATATATATTATGAATTCAAAAGGAATAAACAGATTATTTTATAGTCATTGAAAGAAGTCTACGTGGAGGGAAAAAAAAAGGAAAGAAAGGGAGGACCTTGAGGAAGTGTCTTGCTGTGTAACACTCCTTCTTTATGAAGTCTATATTCCCAGGCTCTCCAAATCGTAGAGGTCATGATTGCTCTCACAATTTGCCCTCCTCTTCTTTCCAGCAAGGACATTTTTCTTCCCCCATGTTGCCTGGCAATTCATGTGAAGATCGCTTAGGTCCTGCCCTATGCTCTCCCTCGGTTTTCTGTGTCGGTCACATTGTCAAGTGTCTTTCGACTGGTGTTCCAGAGGTTGCACATCCAACCTGGTTTCTGCCTTATGAGTTGGGGCTGTGGGGGATTTTGCTATGCTTACTATATATTTGATTCTTCTTAGATCCCAGTTCCTTATTTGCTCTCCTGGCATCATTCTTCCTTGCTGTTGGAGTCATCTCAAAACTGAATTAATATTTGAACTAAAATCAGAAACTCATTTTCTGTTGTTTTTTTAAGGAAAAAAAAAACAACAACCTCGTGCTCCCAATGTTTCGCAAAACATTGCCTGGGAATATTGAGCTTATTTTTCAAACATGTGAAAACAAACCTGTGAATGGTTTAAAAACTAGAGTGAATCTCACCAAAATTAGTCCCCTGCCAGGCTGTGTATTTCATCACAGGTAATATTAATTTGGGCATTGTCAGAGTTGAGAAAAATTGGGAGAAAGGAAATCTCTCGAGTAGGTGGTGTGCACCTGTTTGTATGATTGATGGAGTTAATTTAAGACGCCAATTGAATTGTTATGGAGACTGATGGCAAAAGGGTTATTATGTATAGAGACGATGCTTATCAGCATGAAAATAAATGTGTCACGAATTGGTGGCAAATCAGAGGTCTGATTGTTTTTCTTTTTCAAAATGCATAAGTAAGGGGTGTGCATCTGTAAACCGTGTAATCGTTGTCTAACGTATGCGAGAATCTTCACAGAATATACAAAAGGCCTTGTTCTGTGGAGTTTATAATGTAAAGATTCGAGGCTACAGACAACTCTGGGTGCTGAAACCCAGGTGGGTTGAAGCATGTCTACACCCAAGCGTGTTGTGAAATAGCTGCAGCACTGACTTCTAAGAAATGGAATTCACAGAATTCTAATTGAAGGCTGGAGAGTTGGGAGGAGAGGAACTTCATGAAGTTCAAAAACGGCAAGTGTCGGGTCCAGCACCTGGGGAGGAATAACCCCCTGCACCAGGACAGGTGAGGGGTGACCTGCTGGAAAGCAGCTCCACAGAGAAGGACCTGGGAGTCCTGGGGAACAAGCTGCCCATGAGCCAGCAATGTACTCTTGTAGCCAAGGAGGTCAATAGTCTCCTGGTACACAGGAAGAAGAGTGTGACCAGAAGGTCAAGGGAGGTTCTCCTCCCCCTCTACTCTGCTCTAGTGAGGCCACAGCCAGAGTATTGAGTCCAGTTCTGGACTCCCCAGTTCAAGAGAGACAAGGAACTACAGGAGAGAGTCCAGCAGAGGACATGAAGCTGCTGAGAGGACTGGAGCATCTCTGTGCCAGGCTGAGAGCCCTGGGGCTATTTAGCCTGGAGAAGAGAAGACTGAGAGGGGATCTGATCAATGCTCATCAATAACTAAACGGTGGGGGTCAAGAGGATGGGACCAGACTCTTGTCAGTGGTGCTCAGTGACAGGACAAGGGGTAACGGGCAGAAACTGGAACCCAGAACAGGAGGAAAAACTTCTTTCCTGTGACGGTATAAGACACTGGCACAGGCTGCCCAGGGAAGTTGTGGAGTCTCCTCTGGAAAGATTCCAAATGTGCCTGTGTACTATCCTGGGCAATCTGATCTGGGTGACATTGCTGGAGCAGGGGCATTAGACAAGACATCTCCAGAGGTCCCTTCCAATTCCTACCATGCTGTGATTCCGTAATATTGTGACAATCTTAAAAATCCTAGGGTTCATAGGAAAGTCATTTAAACTGAAGAATGCTACTTGAGGAATGCAAGAGGACTGGATTAGAAACACAGGCGGGGGTGGGGGGGGCCGGAATTACAGGGGCGGAGAAAAGTGTTACAAAATGCAGAGGCAGCATGTGGTTCTCAAAGTCCAAACCCAGGAACAGAGGAGGCTGAGTCACAGCAGCTATATTTGGTATAAATCCAGAAGAATCATTCCTAAAATAGGTTAAGAAGGAGAAAAAGGAAATTCCATCTTGAATATATAGAGAAAGACTTCATCTCAGAGAGTTTCATGCAGCAGAAAAAGCTCTGGGGTCACCACGATCCAAAGGTAACAAAACACTGGTGTAGCTGAAGAGGATCTTTGTTAAAACATAATCCTGGAATTAAAAAAGAGCTATATAAAAATACGACTCTATTTCCAACTTTGTAATGCAGTATTTAACACTTGCTTTCACTAGAAAACAAAAAGCACCCTGATGATTGGTTGTTTTAAGGCTGTTCAGTGCTTTTTAAAAAAAAAAATAAAAAAAATAAAAAAAACCACAACCCACAAAAATAAGGCTTCAGATGACTGTAGCTCGAATTCTGGTGGTTTGCTTTCCCAGGGGTAATGAAGACCAAGAAAGTCTGTGCGGCCCAGGAAAAGTTTTGGAACAGTCGATATTCCCCAAAAGATGGGGCTCAACAGCTGCCTCAGCAGCCTCTGCCCTTCAGGGGTGGCTGTTTTAGCAAGCAGAGGCTGCTGTGAAACAACCCACGACGTCCCATAATTTCCTGTAAAGCTCTTCCACTGCATCATCTCCAAATACGTCGCACTTCGTATCCTGCACGACTTTGGCAAATCACTCAATTATCTCGCTGTTAATTACAGCTTCGTTCTCAACATCAGACTCTTAGCAATTATACACCTTATTCTGCTTTAGTTTTGTTAACCTGACGTCTACACCCACATCCCACGTCTTGAGAGAGGGCTGGAAGTTCTGTTGCATCTAGGGCAGGTTTACCTCCCTCACGACCAGTTGAGATGATTTTGAGGTGATTTGGTTAATGAAGTGATCTGCTGGTCCATGCCCTCAATATGCTACTTATATTCCCGTATGCAGGATGGAGACTTTACATGGGTCTGCATAACTCCCTGACAGATCCGTCACCGATCAAACCAGACACCAACTACCAGAGGTTTCAGCTTAAACCAAGTAACTCCACATAATTAAACTAGCCCCAATTCCTGAACTATGTCCTGAAACCTTTACAGGGGAAAAGACACACACTAAATTAAGAATACAGATCTCTGTGAAGCACATGCCCTCATCTGCCTGGAAGCTACAGGACTGATGTCCCACAATCTGGTTGAGGAAAGCCAGCTTAAATGCACTGAGCAAGCCCTTCAAGTCTCTAAAAACCCATTGTAACCTCTGTACTCAGCACTGCGGAGATCACACCTCAAATCCTGGGTTCGGTTTTGGGCCCCTCACTCCAAGAAGGACATTGAGGGGCTAGAGCATGGCCAGAGAAGGGCAACAAAGCTCGGGAAGAGTCTAGAGTACAAGTCTCATGAGCAGCGGCTGAGGGAGCTGGTGGTATTTAGCTGGGAGAAAAGGAGGCTCAGGGGAGACCTTCTCGCTCTCTGCAACTCCCTGCAAGGAGACTGGAGCTAGGTAGAGATTGATCTCTTCTCCCAAGGACCAAGTGACAGAACAAGAGGAAATAGCCTCAAGTTGCACCAAAGGAAGTTTAGTTTGGACATGAGGAACAATTTCTTCTCCACAAGGGTTGTCAAGGCCTGGCCCAGGCTGCCCAGGGCAGTGGTGGAGTCCACATCCCTGGAGGGGTTTCAAAGCCGTGGCGATATGGTGCTGAGGGACATGGTTTAGTGGTGACCTGGCAGTGCTGGGTTAATGGTTGGACCTGATGGTCTGAAAGGCCTCTTCCAAACAAAACAATTCTATGATTCTATTAAATCTGTTCAGCAGGAAGGCTGAGGAAAGCCTCCCCACATGGGGAGCAAGGGACCGTAACTGCCTGCTTCTCAGCAGCTCACCCACGCTCACTGTCAGCGACTGTCAGGGCTTGTTCTGCTCCCTAAGTTGCAAATGAGCTGAAGATGAATCATTATGGATCCGTGGACTTTCAGAACAAAAGATCATTTTTCCAGCACCAATCTTCCGTATCTTTTGGCTGGCTGGACTAGCAGTACTGTGCCAAGAGCAGGTATTTCACCCACAGATACTACAAAGACATTTACAGGCTTGGATTCAGTAGAAGGATAACAAGAAGTGCTAGTTCTTCACTCAGCATCGCCCTGAAATACATAACGTCTCAAAACCAGCATGGCTTTTAAACCGTCTCCCAAAATAAACCACCCCATGAGGAGTAGTCAAGTTCCTGTAATTTTCAAAGCACAACTCAGTAATTTCTTTCGGTGAGTTTTGCTGTATGCTGATGAATGTTTTTCATTTGGTTCCAAAGCTACGAACAGTAACTTTTTCCTTGCTAATGTCTGGATTTGCACTGATTATTAAATGAGGCATCAAAAGCCCAGTAAATCGCACTTATTCAGGTTTGCATCAGCAGAGTGCTCTCAATCGCAGTACTAGAGCACTGTGACAGCTGTCACACACAAACCACCCACCAGCTTTACCGGAGACAGCTGCTGAGTATAAAACAGGGGAATGCAACCTGCATTAGTTGTCGTGCCCTGGCAGTATCATAGTGAAGGAGATACAACCGAGGAGCAAAGGTAATAGTCCTGCAGGTGGCTAAAAGCAGCTCTTAGAATCACAGAATGGTTTGGGTTTGAAGGGACCTTTCAAGTTCATCTCGTCCACCCCCACCTGCAGGGAGCAGGGACATCTGCAACTAGAGCAGGTTGCTCAGAGACCTGGCCAACCTGACCTGGAATCTTGCCAGGGATGGGGCATCAACCACCTCTCTGGGCAATCCAGACCAGTGTCTCACCATCCTTAGGGTCAAAAATTTCTTCCTTCTATCTAGGCTAAATCTCCCTCTTTTAGTTTAAAACCATCACCCCTTGTCCTGTCACAACAGGCCTTGCTAAAAAGTCTGTCCCCATCTTTCTGACAGGCCCCTTTAAGAACTGGAAGGCCCCAAGAAGGTCTCCCCAGAGCCTTCTCTTCTCCAGGCTGAACAACCCCAACTCTCTCAGCCTGGACTCACACCAGAGGGGTTCCAGCCCTCACATGATTCCTGTGGCCCTGTCTGACCCTGCTCCAACACGTCCCTGTCTCTCCAGAGCTGGACCCAGCACTGCAGGGGGGGTCTCACCAGAGTGGAGCAGAGGGGCAGAATTCCCTCCCTCGACCTCCTGCCCACACTGCTCTGGATGCAGCCCAGGATGCCACTGGCTTCTAGGCTGTGAGCGCACGGTGCCAGCTCATGCCCAGCTTTTCACCCACCAGCACCCCCAAGTCCTTCTCCACAGGGCTGCTCTTCATCTCCCAGCCTGTATTGATACTGCTGGTTGCCCCAGCACAGGTGCAGGATCTTGTACTTGGCATTGTTGAACCTCAGAAGGTTCACAGAGGTTCCCTTCTCAGTCTTGTTCAGGTACCTCTTGATGGTAGGGGGATGGCCATCAGGGCAGCAAGACCCTGACAAAACCAAATGGTGAAGAGAGAGGAGGAGAGCTGACACCGAAGGACAACTGGAGGTGGATAACATCCTCTCCTACAGACTGAGAAACAACACAAATGGCAAAGGAAGGCTGTAAAGGGCTTATGTGTGAAAAGACTGAGGAGAGGAGGCAGTAGAAGCATGTAAACAGAGGGATGACTTGGTCAAAGGACAACCAAGTAAATTATTTCTGTGGTCCAAAGGGTAGATAGCACCTTACAGAGTCCTCTTCCAGCCTATCACCATGACAGAGCACCAACATTAGCCCATTAGTTAGCAGATTTGAAACTCAGTAATTTGGAATAGACAAACAAACATTATGATTCCTTCCCCATGGGTACAAACACGCTCTATAAAACCTGCCCAGCTGAGAGGAGAAGTGTCACCTCCCTTGCACAGACTTCAAAACATCCTATTTACAGAGGAATTGGTCAGCTGAAGGTAATAACATGCACATCATCATCCAAATGTCCTTGCTATAAAACCTTCCAAGATATAAGGTCCACCTCTACCAGAAAACGTACAGAACAAGGATGATTTACAGTTAAAATACCGAATTATGTCCTAAAGAATCTCAGTCTAGTTCCCAGAGGTAGCTCTGATTCTGAGAAATGGAAGCTTTTTTTTTTCAGGAGATATTAAGAGTACATGGAATGGTAGAAGGCGCCACAGCAATTACTTATGGACGTACCCATCTGAGTGGTCAACAGACCTGGAGCTCCAACAGTGTCCATCCGAGGCTCTGCTGGGTTTTGTACCAGTGGCATTAATGGATGGCTCAAGGCTTGTAACCGGTGAACACCTTGTAAAGAACTCACTCACCTCCCGAAATTGCATACAAGCAGTTTGGGAACAGAAAAGGGTGCATGGAAGGAAAGTGTGGTCCGCAGGTTGAGGGAGGTTCTCCTCCCCCTCTACTCTGCCCTACTGAGGCTACAGCTGCAGTATTGGGTTCAGTTCTGGGCCCCCCAGTTCAAGAGAGACAAGGAACTACAGGAGGGAGTCCAGCAGAGGCTCCAAAGATTCCAAGGAGACTGAAGCATCTCTGTGTCAAGGAAAGGCTGAGAGCCCTGGGGCTGTTTAGCCTGGAGAAGAGAAGACTGAGAGGGGATCTGATCAATGTTGATCAATAGCTAAAGGGCAGGGGTCAAGAGAATGGGGCCAGACTCGTCAGTGGTGCCCAGCGACAAGACAAGGAGCAACGGGCAGAAACTGAAATCCAAGAGGTTCCATCAGAACAGGAGGAAAAACTCCTTCCCCGTGAGGGTGCAGGGCCCTGGACCAGGCTGCCCAGAGAAGCTGTGGAGTCTCCTTCTCTGGAGAGATTCCAAACCTGCCTGGAGACGATCTTGACCAACCTGCTCTAGGTGACCCTGCTGTAGCAGAGAGTTTGGCCTAGATTGTCTCCAGAGCTGCCTTCCAAAACGCCCATTCTGCGATTCTGTGATATTGTGGAAGTTTTTAGACTGACCCCTTTCAAGGGCAGTGCACTTCTCCTGAGGGTAAACAGGAGTATGAGAACAATTAAACTGTTTTGGCCAAGGAGATTAAACCAGTAGGGCAGGAGTTTTCTGGGTGGTCAGGATCTCTCCCAACCCCATATCTTCCATGAGAATCTCAAGATCCAGAAAGAAGTTCACCACTTATCAAGCAAAGACATCGGCTCTGTGGACCACTTCTGACTTCTGCCACTGCACAGACACAATCAGCATCACCAGGAGGGCACTCACACAATCTCTCATTGCCATACCTGGAACAGGAACTGTCAATGCCAATCCTTGAGCAAGAAGGAAACAAAATTATTCCTCCTTTAAACTGAGAAGAAAAATTCCACTCCTTGCTTTAGGAGTCTCAGCAGCTGTGGCTGCACCCAGATAGTCAGGGACACAGCAGCACAATATTAGATATAAGGAAGAAATTCTTCACTGTGAGGGTGGTGAGAAACTGGAAGAGATTGCCCAGAGAAGTTGCAGATGTCTCAACCTCGGATGTGTTCAAGGCCAGATTGGATGGGGCTTTGAGCCACCTGGTCTAGTGGGAGGTGTCCCTGCCCATGGAAGGGGGTTGGAACTAGATGATCTTCAACGTCCCTTCCAACCCAAACCATTCTGTGATTCTACGATTCTCTAATTCTCCTGGACAGGTAGCAGTGGTAGCTCCGATTCCGTTTCAGTTTGAACTCCCGGGCTCTGGATTTTGGTCCATGACTGCTCTTTCAGATGTTACACGGGATGCGGGCGGGCATCTCTGTAGTACAGAAGCAGGACACAACTCAATCTTGCTCAAGGCTTGTTTTCAGGCATTCAAAACATGTGTCCACAGCCATTCAGCAGAAGCTCTGGTGGAACCTGGAGGAGCTTGTAACAGGGGCTGAGGCTACTCAAAAATGGTGTCCTAAGCCAAATCTATCTGGGAGTAGGGTACAGTTACTGCTTATTAAGAATGAAATGGTAATTGAAGTGATCTCTGTGAGTGCAGCACCAAGTGCCTGCTGCTCTTCCCATACAGTACTAGCCAGGCAGAGGTTTTGGAGGACATGGAAATCACACGCTTTGCTAGGCCAACCTGAAGCATAACCAAGGGTTAAGCATCCTTGATCATGCACTGAGAGCTCAGTGAATGACATCTGCTCGTGATGAATCTCAAGGCAGGGAAAACAGGAATACATAAAAACCTAAGAATCAGACCTAAAAAATGAGACACAAAAAGATAACTTCAACTGGCATCCTACCTCCAACACAGGCCAGGCATGTAAGGACACATGGAAAGGCCAAGTGTGCTGTGCTGCTCCCTCAAGCAAATTGCTGTTCACAGATTCCGTGAGAAAGAAGGATTCAGCAGCCCTTGAAGACAGAGGTCTGATGAGACCTTCTTATGGCCTTTCAGTACTCAAAAGGGGCCTGTCAGAAAGATGGTGACAGACTTTTTAGCAGGGCCTGTTTTGACAGGACAAGGGCTAATAGCTTGGAACTAAAAGAGGAACATTTAGACTAGAGAAAAGGAAGAAATTTTTTACTCTGATGGTGGTGAGACACAGGCTCCAGTTGCCCAGAGAGGTGGTCGATGCCTCATCCCTGGCAACATTGCAGGTGAGGTTGGCCAGGTCTCTGAGCAACCTGCTCTAGTTGCAGATGTCTCTGCTCCCTCGAGGGGGGTTGGACTAGATGACCTTGAAAGGCCTCATTTCATCCAAACCATTCTATAATCTTAAGAATAAAGTATGGCTAGATGTCGGCAAACATGAGCAACCTATTTTAAAAAAAAATGATTGCGTCAAAGAATATTTTTAGAGCCGTTTGCAACTCAAGTTCCTTAGCCAGTAAAGAAGGGCATTCATTAAAGCACAGCCACAGCAATATCCCAATGATCTTTTTCTCTTCAGTCACTTTTGCTCAAGTTAAACCTCACGTTCAATCTGCTACTGAGCTTTTACCCAATGAGGCATGGATTAGGTAGTCCAGTCATATTTCTACCCCAGTTGTCAACATCTCCATCAAAAAGAAGCCTCCAAATGCATTAGATGTCATTGTAGGAAGAATATCAACCCACTCTGTGGACACATGCCAGGCTTGTTCCACTTGGTATCTCCTTCACCAAGCAAGGAAAGACATTCTTCAGAATCAGTAGCAGTTTCTGCTGTGATTCTCTCCAAGGTTTTCTGTTGAATTGCAGCTGCTTTTAGCAAGTTGCTCACAGCATCTGTTGCTCTGTGAGCTATCGAGAGCCTTGTTCAGAGGTCAGTCAACAATTATTATTGATTGCTTCTTACAGCACCCAAAACTCCACTAAACACCACACAATACAGATAAAAATAGCAATGAACTTTGCTCCCAGAAGAAAGAAAGAACAAACACCACCCAGCAAGGCGCCACAGCCCTAGGGGCTAGTTTATGCCCCATAAAGCAGATGGGTCTAATGAGTGACCGTGGTGCAAGTGGGAGGATCAGCTGACTCTGGAGTGGCTGCTGCAGACTCTCCTTCCCTCCTCTGCCTCAAGACAAACACACCTGAAATGCATAGAGCTTTATTCCCCCATCCCTGTTTGCAATAAGAGCAGAGCCTGCAAGAGTTGAACCAGTTACAGCTGGCAAAGGACTCTCAAGAAAGCTGCTCAAAAAAGGAGGAAGCAACAGAGCTGGGACAGAGCCTGTCCCAGCTGTGGACAGATGTGGAGCTGCTCTGCTTATGCTCAAACCACTCAAAGCTGCACGAATGTGGCTAGAGCAGCGCCTCCTCCCACCATGGCATTTGCTCCCCAGACTGCACTAAAGGCATCAGCATGTTTTCGGTCGGCTCTGAGCATGGGCAGTGCAAAGTCATGTTGGCTTAGGAATGGTGGAGTCCAATGCACTGGAAGAAACACCTGCTTTGGAGGAATAACTCCATGCACCAGTACAAGTGAGGCGTGATCTGCTGGAAAGCAGCTCCACAGAGAAGGACCCAAGAGTCCTGGTGGACAACAGGTTCACCATGAGCCATCAATGTGCTCCTGTAAACAAGACAGCCCATGGTCTCCTGGGGTGCATGAAGAGTGTGACCAGCAGGGGAATGGAGGTTCTCCTCCCCCTCTATTCTGCCTTACTGAGGCCACGGCTGGAGTATTGGGTCCAGTTCTGGGCTCCTCAGTTCAAGAGAGACAAAGAACTACTAGAGAGAGTCCAGCAGAGGCTCCAAAGATGCTGAGGGGACTGGAGCATCTCTGTGCTGAGGAAAGGCTGAGAGCCCTGGGGCTGTTTAGCCTGGAGAAGAGAAGACTGAGAGGGGATCTTCTCAGTGCTCAATTGCCAAAGGGCGAGAGGCAAGAGAATGGGCCAGACTCTTGTTCGTGGTGTCCAGTGACAGGATAAGGGGCAACAGGCAGAAACTGGAACCCAGGAGGTTCTATATGATCAGGAGGAAAAACTTCTTTCCTTTAACGGCACAGGGCCCTGGACCAGGATGCCCAGAGAGCTTGTGGAGTCTCCTCTGGAAACTTTCAAAACCATCATCCTGTGCAACCTTCTCTGAGTGACCCTGCTTTGGCAGGGGGGCTGGACGAGGTGATCCCCAGAAGTCCCTGCCAAGCCCTAACATGCTGGGATTCTGTAAATGATGGAGTGCACAGGGCTCCTATCTCTGACAGTGCCTCTCACTGCAATCTATTGTATAAAGAGGGGCACTGAAGGAAGGAGCAACTGAAACTTCCATAAGTTTATAAAAGACAGCCTAGCATGCAGGTTTTGCCCTTTGAGAAGCACCTTTTTTCCAGCCTCTGTAATAGAAGTGCATCCTAAGGAAGAATTTGAAAGCCGTAAGAACTAAGGCTTCACAAAATCATCGCGGAAAAGGCTCACAGTGCCCAGAAAGCTGCAAGAAAAGCAATTTAAAGGTCACTTCTTACCAAGTAGGAGTGATGATAAAACTCACCAGCCTCATCTGTAGAGTAGAATAGGTGACTCAAACAGAAGCACAACCAGATAAACAGGGAAGTAAAAATAATAAAAAAACAAAACACTAAAGAAAAGGACTCTAAGGCTTTGGGTTTGTGCTCCCGACACGGAGTCTTAATTCATACAGAGATAGCTTCAGAGCAGCCCATCTGGGCTAACTGGTTTCTGTAGATCTGCTGAGCTGCTTGTGCTGAATGAGCAATTAAAGTATAAGAAAACAGATGGCTCTATTTGGCAACTTCTTTAAAAGTGTCACTTTGAGACTAGCCAGGTCATATCACAACTAAATTACTCCAGATTAACTGCTTTCAGGCGACCTGTAATAAAAAGAAACTATTTGGGCAACAATCTCTGAGATTGCCAAACTGATTGCACCCATTCAACTACTATCATATTTTATCATTATCAGCAGAGTTGATTCTTCCTTATTAATAGGATCACAGAATCATAGACTGGTTTGGGTTGGAAGTGACCTTTTAAAGATCTTTAATCATTGCAGAAAAGACGGGCGCATTTATATGCTGAGAGTGTCCTTTTTTTTTTTTTCCTTTTTTTTTCTCAAAATCCCAAAGCTTTTCCACATAAGGAGCAAGAATCCTAAAACACCTGTGGGACTGAATAGGGATGCTACGGGGCAGCAATCCCAACTGAGGACTGAAGAAAGTTATGGATTATATTCTCACATATAAAAATGTAATTCCTAGTATAAATCTGATCTGCAACCCAAGATCTAAAGTACCTGTCCACCACTGTCCCATCAAACTTCCTTCACTGCAAGGGTGGTGAAACACTGGAAGATATTTCCCAGAGAAGCTATGGGTGCACTATCCCTGGAAGTGTTCAAGACCAGGTTGGTAGAGCTTTAAGCAACCTGGTCTAGTAAGAGGTTTCCCTGCTGACAGTAGGAGGCTGGAAATAGATTATCTTTAAGGTCCCTTCCAATCCAAACAGTTCTGTGACTCTGTGATTCTACAACATACGCATTCAACATGAAAGTTGACAGAAGTTCTGGTGGCAAATCCCCCACTATCTCCGTCTCCAATCAGTTTGCTGAAAGTGATCAACAGGAGCTTAGTGAATAATTCTGTTGGGATCACAAAATCACAGGATAATTTAGGTTGGAAGGAACCTCCAGCAGGAATCTTCTCCAACTTTCAGCTGCAAGTGGGGACAACTTCAAAGTTAAATATGTCCCTGCTCACTGCAGGGGGATTGAAATAGAAGACCTTTAAAGGTCCCTTTCAACCCAAACCACTCTATGATTCTATGATACGATTCTATCTCTGAGGACAGAGACTCCCATGTACAATATTAATACAATTCATTCTCACTCTTGATTCAGATCTTGATTCAGAGTAGAAAAACAAGGACAGAACATTTACTTACTAAATTAAGCCAATATAATCTGAAGACAAATTCAGCCAATAGCATCATTGTCAAGTTCCAAATTTCAGAAATCAGCTATAATTTGAGAAAGAACTTGGGGCTGTCAAGGCTTTTTTGGACTTGTCTCTGCCTGAATCCCTATTAGCTAAAATTTCTACATTACATCCAAGATATCATCTTGGGCAGGATAACGTTTCTTTGTGCTTTGCCGAGATGTCAGTTCAGAATAGCTTCAAAGTGAGTCCCCCCCTTGCCCAGTGCTGCAGCCCCTACTTGGCCTGCAAGAGCCTCCCTATGTTAGAAGTATTAGACAGTGGTTTGAGCAAAATAAATAGTCAAGGCTTTCCAGAATGAAACCAGTTTTGATGACAAGTAAACATTATACTTTTCAACTGCTGCCAACATAAGATTTCAATGTCCAATTTTAAATCCCCAAGTACAATCTGAACTTCCAGCAACGAAAAAACACATGAAGGAATTTTCAGCTTATGTTTTTATGTTCAGTAGTTGCCCATTTCATACAAACTACCAGCAAAACAGACACCACTACTCAAATCTATCTTTCATTTATTCATGTGTAGAATGGGACTGTAAGCTCATGACTAATTTTAAATCCAAACCTACTGCTTACAATTCAGATGCGAGCCCAGTAAACACATTTTTCAAAAAGCATGAATCCCACTTTTGCCTTTCAGTTTAATCATAAACTCATAGAAGGGTTTGGGTCGGAAGGGACCTTAAAGCTCATCTAGTCCAGCCCCTTCCGCAGGGAGCAGGGACATCTGCAACTAGAGCAGGGTGCTCAGAGCCTTCTCCAACCTCACCTGGATGTTGCCAGGGATGGGGCATCGACCACCTCTCTGGGCAACCTGAGCCATTGTCTCATCACCTTCAAAATGAAGAATTTCTTCTTAATATCTAATTTAAATCTACCGTCTAATCATAGATAGGTCCGCTTGGGGGAGGGGTAATTATTTTTTTCTGGAAGACAGTAATGACATTCCATGCAAATTCATGTTTTAAAAATACTATTATAGGCTACATGTGTAAATGAAGTCTGCAGTTTAGTGAAGTTGCCTCAGAGAATGCTTCCGATCAAACCCATGGCCACCGGGTAAGTTCTAGAAACTTGTTTAATGCAGAACTAGAAGAAAGCTGGATTCTTTAACCTGAATTTAACTATCCATAATTAGGTTTTAACTGCAAAATGAGTTAAAGATGAAAACTGCCTAAGCCAATTTTAAAATGTAATTTCAAGAACATATTTTCTTAGGCATTTTTCACTGTTCCAGCTGTCCAAGGCTGGCTCCCTATACCAAAAGCATGTCTTGAAGCTCAATACCAAGATACACCAGGAGGTTTCTAGTTATTAACAGGATCCAGTGGAAAAGAAAATCTGATCTGACAGTTCCCTTTTTGAAGGTTACATGAAATCCAGGTGAAAGAGCTGAGAGCTATTCTAGGATAGGAACTTAACAGTTCTAGGGAAAAGGGAACCCCCAAAGGCAAGGTACTAATTTCTTTGTAATTTTTTTTTTTTAAATATATGCATGTGCTATTTAAATAGATAGACATCCAGCTAGCATTATTTTTTAAAACTGATCCTTCACATGGTCTAATTGCATCGGTAGCTTTGAGTCATTAGTCTTAACACTACCAGTGGACCATCACTTCATGGGGCTTACGAAAACATGATACTTATGGGAAAATAATGTTTCATCTAAGTGTTATTTTTCTACCACTTTAAAAAAAAAAATTAAAAAAAAAGATTCAAGCTCTTATAAACAGCTCTAGACCACCCAAATTACCGAATCTTTTCCAAGTTCAGTAATAGCAAGAACAGATATATTTCTGAGTTTGGCATATCTGATGCTCCATAGCGGAATTATCTCCTTGTATAATACAACCAGTGTGATGGAAAGACCTCTTTCCCCAATATACTTGTATAATTTAAAAATTCAGAATTAACACTGCTAGAGTTACAGAAGGCATCCTGCAGCTCAGCTTTTATCAGCGCTAAGAGACTTTGCCAGCCAAAAGCAAAAATGTTACTACAGCAGCACTCACTTACCACTGTCAGTGAGACCTGGCATGGTGTTTTCCTCAGTTATTCACATCACTATCACCTCAAAAATGAGGAATTTTCAGGCTAAGAGAGGAAACAGGGTCCAGTGGTTTAAGTTACTTCAAATTTTCCTTTTGTTTCCCCAGCTTCGCCCAGATTTCTTTCACTATTTCCTCTCTAGCCAAGAGCAGCGGATGGAAAACTGCTCCACATCCGTATGAGATAATGATCTAATCCAAGTGGAAACTATTTCCTTATACTAGAAGAAAACAGCCATCAACAAGACAAATAGGTGGAATTGCTCATTTCTAAGTGTTTCCGGATGAGTAGGAAAAGGAAAACAAAAAAAAAATAAAATATTCTGGCTCTCCTTGAAATGCGTCTGAACGGTATCGCTTCTCCTTACATCCCAGAATCAAACAAAGTGTCATTAAAAGCCACGTGAGTTGTTCCTAACCGGGGAAACATTGTAGGCTCCCCAGGGTTTCTCCTGGATTTCTTATCTATTTTTCAACAGCGAGAACCATCTTCACCACAAGGACTCAGAGGGCTGAGCAGGCTGTCAATCATCCGTAAATTCTGCTAACAAACAGCACTTCAGATCTTCACCACCAATAATGAAAGCTTATTGGGGACAGGGAAAAACTGCAATTGAAGCTGTTTCCAAGGACTTTCTGGTTGGAGTGACACGGTTACATTTTTATGACATAACTTATCTTGTTATATCTTAAATATCTGCTCAACTACCCTCTTTTCAGAAGCATCTCATGAGTTGATTTCTGTTCTCCACAATTCAATTCTTGTGCACAGGGGAATTTTGGGTATGAAGCAGTATAAACTGACACCATTTTAAAACTACAATTTAATTATTTTTAATTTATTTTTTTTTCTTTCCATGTCTCTCCTGAAACCTGGCTGAGCTTCCATCTGCTGAGCCCAGTCTATGGGATCTGGTGGGCCAAAGGTGATCATCACAGCTGGAAAAGGCCACCTGCAGCACTTCCATGTGCAGAACGTTTCCTGGACTCTTCCACTTCTAAGAGCACTGGTTCTGCCTTTGCTCTCTTTTTTTCATCTTTCCAAGGGTCCGATCTCTGATTTATACCTACCTGGACCAAGCAGACTGCAAAATAGTGTCGACCACACACTTCCAAAGGCTGCGTATTCATTGTCTCATGGAGGTGACATCGGAGAAAGACCAACCAGCGTGTGGACTTCACGATGGACAACACAAGAGAATCCATGATCAGCTCTGATCCATCACACTGGTCTCCAAAGTATTAGAGAGTTTGTCTTTTTCGTGGTGTCTCTACCTAAGCAGATCCTGCAGCATGTAAGAACAAGACTTTTTTTTCTTCAATGCCACAAGCTGGTTATTGGAAAATGAACTGCTCGTGGTCTGGCAATATCCAACTGGTTGACACGGGAGGAGGTAAATGGTGTCAACTGTCACAGTGGAGTTCAGAAAAGCAATTTCTCCGTTACTTAAACATTTTTTCTTGACATAGCTATTCCTATTGCATTTAAGAATTGAGGCTACTTTCATGCAATGTCCAAAATGACATAAATAACAAGACTGGATTTGAAAATATCAACAGTTGTGGTCACCAAGTACCATTAGTCACCATGTCATGGAAGCCAATGTTTTCAACTACAAATGAGCACAGCGGAAATTCAATGCATTTGTTTACAGCAGGATTTAAAAATAATAATGTGGAAGAGCCTTGAGTCAAAAGGTGAGAAAAACAAAATTGTCAGACTCTGTCTGTTGTCTACCTGAGGAGACATAACAGAACCTTCAATGGGAAGAGAAGAAGACAGCAGGGAGGAGAAGGCTTGTCGGAAAATGAGATTATGGGAAGCAAATGGGTCAAAATCCAAACCAAGTGGAGCATAAATATACAAACAACCTCACAAATGCATATGCCAATTACAAGGAACTGGCTGTTCAGAGAGGTTGCGGAGTTTCCTTCTCTGGAGAGATTCCAGACCTGCCTGGACACAATACTAGGCAACCTGTTCTGGATGACCCTGCTGGAGCAGGAGGGCTGGACTAGATTATCTCCAGAGGCCTCTTCCAATCCCTACCATTCTGTGATTCTATAATTGTTCAAGTATATAAAGATCAGGCATCTCCAGAGAGCTATTAGAGAAATACAAGATGGAAGAAAAAAGTAAATATATACTAAAATCAATAAACCCAAAGATTGTTCACATAATTCAGGAAGAACGTCGAATGACCTGCCCATAATGTTTACAAAAATACACTATCATAATAAAATCGCTCATTGCATAACAGCAGAAGATTTGTACTTATCTTTAATATGTGTATTAAGGATTACCATGGAATTACCCAATGTCTTGTGTCACATGAAGCAAACTGGCAGTAATGATGCATTGCCCTATGCCACACAGATAAACAGACACAGCATGGGAAACAAAACTCAGACAAAAACTTTTGATCGTGGCTATGTAGCAGCGATTAAAGAGTCCACAACTGGGGGGAGGGGTGGGGAGGACAACACAGGATCTCAAAAACCAATTAATAAAAGCCCTAGCAAGACACTATTGAAAAAGTCCTAAGATGAGGAAAGGGGACTGTCATGGATTTGAAATCAGCTAAGCTACAGGAAACAGTTCAGTACTAAGAATTGGATTTTCTGTCTCCCAAAAAGGTAACAGCAAGGTGCTCTAAGATCCTTTACAAGTATTTCATGTACGGTGCAGAAACTGGAAAAGAAAGCGAAAGAAATAAGGTAGTGTTTGCAGAGATTAAATTACATTAGTCATAATTAAGTTGGGAGGCTCAGAGACCCCTGACAGCAGTGCAGCCAGTGAAATCATCTGCTAAGGGATGAAAGGTAGAAGAGAATCACAGAATTTTTTTGGTTGTAAAAGACCTTTAAGGTAATCAAATCCAACCGCTAGCCCAGCACTTCCAGGTCACCACTTAATCATGTCCCTCAGCATCACACCTCCGTGGCTTTGAAACCCCTCCAGGGATGGGGATTCCACCACTGCCCTCAGTAGCCTAGGCCAGACCTTGACAACTCTCTCAGGGAAGAAATTGTTCCTCGTGTCCAACCTAAACCTCCCCTGGTGCAACTTGAGGCCATTTCCTCTTGTCCTGTCGCTTGTTCCTTGGGAGAAGAGATCAATATCTAGCTGACTCCAATCTCCTTGCAGGGAGTTGCAGAGAGCAAGAAGGTCTCCCCTGAGCCTCCTTTTCTCCAGGCTCAACAACCCCAGGTCTCTCAGCCGCTGCTCACAAGTCTTGTGCTCTAGATGCTTCACCAGCTTCACTGCTCTTCTTTGGCCAGATTCCAGCCCCTCAATGTCCTTCTTGGAGTTAGGGGCCCAAAACCGAACCCAAGATTCAAGGTGTGACCTCACCAATGCCAAGCACAGGGGGACAATCCTCGCCCTAGTCCTGCTGGCTCACAATATGTGGAGTATGTGTGTATACTGAATAAAATAATATACCCTGCTTATATATAATGAGGACTTCGGCTATGTAAGAACAACTTGGGTGGCAGCCATCTTCTAAAATCTCTTCAAGCTGAGCACACTAGTGTACGCACAACACTGCTTCTTGACTAAACAACTGAACATCCTAGCTGTTCATGAAACGTGGATATATTGAGGCAATCAGAGCAGGACAGTGATGTGCATGGCAAGGAAAACTCCCTTGAAAGCTGAATGACACTGCATCTCATTGCCCTTGTACTCCCTTGTACCTCGGAGTTCAAGCTGTTCTAAAGGTCAAGTGTTCAGACAGTCTCTGAAACACATGGACAATAATCCTCCTACGTAATACTGGGCTGCACTGGCAGCTGTCAACAAATATAAAGGACTCAATTATATTTTCTTTCATAATTTCACAAAAGGTTTATCCAAATATGAAGACATTAAGCAATGGTGACAAGAAGAACTGGATAAAGAATATGGAAGACAGCACAAAGGAGCCAAATAACTCCAACCAGAGAAGCTGCATAATGTACTGATCCCCAAAGCACCCACATTTCCCCCTACCCTTCTCCCCTACCTCTTCCCCTTTTTTACAGTGAGGCTGATGAGATGACTTGGACGCTAGGAGAAAATTACCCAAGGAAAGAAACAAAGGTTTGCATCGGTTTAAATTCAAGAGAAAAATACCGTGCATGAAAGCGGCACCTTAAAAAAAGACAGTGAGAAATGAAATTAAATGCTGCTATTTACCTACCCCATACACTACAGGAATAAGAGAACAAAAAAAAATTCAACAGCAATTTACTCCAAGTTTCTAAAACTCACTACTAAATACTGTGGACAATGGCTTAGAGTGATTCGAGAAGATATTAAAGTTATACATGAATTCGCACAAACTTCAAGGTGAAAGATCTGAAGTATCAGGACTTACATATATCAAATAAAATATATTAGAAGGCTCCTCTAGAAGCAGGTTATTCCAAAGTCGCTTGCAATGGGGCTTTTTGGCTCTTTCAGTGAATGCTGCAATTTTTGTATTCACACAATAAAAATCAAATGGCCAGATGAAGGACTGGTTAAAAAAATGCATTAAAACTTGCACTTCATTTTTTCAGAAATTAAGACCATTTCTGCATTGAATTTGTCACTGCATGAAACCCATCATTGCCCTGAAGAGCCTGGGAAAGAACGAAGGACAGGAAAGGGACCTTCAAGAGTAAGTTTGCCCCTATAGCTGTTCCTGCCTAGTTAGTCTGGGCAGCACCATAACTCTAACCCAGAAAAATCACATTTCTTCTCTTATAATTTCTCTCTCCTGAAGATATAACACCTGAAGGTTTTCACAGCCGTGCTTTATTACAGAATCACAGAATTATTGAGGCTGTAATAGACCTCTGAGATCATCAAGTACAGCCTATGAACCCAACACCACATCAACTAGACCATATCTCTAAGTGCCACGTCCAGTCTTTCCTTAAACACCTCCAGGGATGGCTACTCCACCACTTCCCTGGGCAGTCCATTCCAGTGTTTAACCACCCTTTCCATGAAGAAGTGCTTCCTAATATCCAACCTAAACCTGTCCTGGCGCAGCTTCAGGCCATGCCTTCTTGTCCTGCCACTAGTTGCCTGGGAGAAGAGCCCGACCCCCACCTGACTATGACTTCCCTTCAGGTAGTTGTAGAGAGTATGAAGGTCCCCCCTGAGTCTCCTCTTCTCCAGGCTAAACAACTCCAGCTCCCTCAGCCTCTCCTCATAAGACTTTCCCTCCAGTCCCTTCCCCAGTCTCGTCGCTCTCCTCTGGACCCGC
>VWZK01006901.1:245297-328627 GCA_013396935.1 Baryphthengus martii
TTCAAGGTGAAAGATCTGAAGTATCAGGACTTACATATATCAAATAAAATATATTAGAAGGCTCCTCTAGAAGCAGGTTATTCCAAAGTCGCTTGCAATGGGGCTTTTTGGCTCTTTCAGTGAATGCTGCAATTTTTGTATTCACACAATAAAAATCAAATGGCCAGATGAAGGACTGGTTAAAAAAATGCATTAAAACTTGCACTTCATTTTTTCAGAAATTAAGACCATTTCTGCATTGAATTTGTCACTGCATGAAACCCATCATTGCCCTGAAGAGCCTGGGAAAGAACGAAGGACAGGAAAGGGACCTTCAAGAGTAAGTTTGCCCCTATAGCTGTTCCTGCCTAGTTAGTCTGGGCAGCACCATAACTCTAACCCAGAAAAATCACATTTCTTCTCTTATAATTTCTCTCTCCTGAAGATATAACACCTGAAGGTTTTCACAGCCGTGCTTTATTACAGAATCACAGAATTATTGAGGCTGTAATAGACCTCTGAGATCATCAAGTACAGCCTATGAACCCAACACCACATCAACTAGACCATATCTCTAAGTGCCACGTCCAGTCTTTCCTTAAACACCTCCAGGGATGGCTACTCCACCACTTCCCTGGGCAGTCCATTCCAGTGTTTAACCACCCTTTCCATGAAGAAGTGCTTCCTAATATCCAACCTAAACCTGTCCTGGCGCAGCTTCAGGCCATGCCTTCTTGTNTCTGTCCAAGCAACGGGCTGCCAGCTTTTCCAGGAAGATGCCGTGGGAGACTGTGTCCAAGGCTTTGCTGAAGTCCAGGTAGACCACATCCACAGCCTTCCCCTCATCTATCAGCTGGGTCACCCAGTCACAGAAGGAGATCAGACTGGTTAGGCAGGACCTTCATTTCCTAAACCCATGTTGGGACTATCATCTGTGTCACCATTAGCTTGCCCCTCTACCTCCAGAGCCTCATACCCATTCTGTAAATGTATCTTAGTGGGGAGTGTAGGAAGGGAAGGGAGATGCCTGTGACCTCAAGCAGGAACCTGCTTCCATCTTCCCTCACCTTCTTGTTTGTTTTCGTTAGCCTGGTGACAGGAGGGCAGAAGACTCTTTTTTTCTTCATCTATCTCCTGGTGTAGCTGCCTCAGGGATGGCAGAGTACGACTACACCAATCTAACTCCTCCTCAGAGTCTCTGATACTTTTTAAACTTTCAACGTCATCCTGTAGCTCAGCCACCATACAGAGCAGGTCATCTACTTGTTCGCACCTTGCACACTTGTTGTTAATGCTATCATTTTCTTCAGCATGGATGACAAATCCCTGAGCTCCCATCATACTCTGGTGTGAATAACATATACTCTTTGCGAGGCAGGAAAACAGCCACAAAGGAAAACTCAACCACGTAACGTCTTCCCATACTGAGTACTCCCAAGAATAAATACTGACTGGGAGGTGGTTTGGTTTGTTATTTTGATCAGGTTGCGTCAGTGGAACAAAGTTAATATGAGAGAACAGCGGCACTTGAAGCTCCAATCTGGTTCTTATAAAACTGCCTGTAGCTCAGCTCCAGTAAAACACAATCAGTTCTTCCAGATATGAGACACCCTTTCTCAAATGCATCATCTTTAAATTTTAAGGGGTCTAGAGCACAAGTCTTGTGAGGAGCAACTGAGGGACCTGGGCTTGTTGAGCCTGGAGAAATGAGGCTCAGGGGAGACCTTCTCACTCACCACAACTCCCTGAAAGGAGGCTGAAGTCAGTTGGGGGTCGGTCTCTTCTCACAAGGAACAAGTGACAGGATAAGAGGAACTGCGCTGAAGTTGTGCCAGGAGAAGGTTAGGTTGGACCTGAGGACAGATTTCCTCCCCATAAGGGTTGTCAAGGCCTGGCCCAGGCTGCCCAGGGCAGTGGTGGAGTCCCCACCCCTGGAAGGGTTTCAAAGCCATGGAAATGTGATTCTGCAAATGATGCTATGATTCCAATTCCTTCTGCTTTAAATATTTCATCCTGCAAAAGCATTTAAGAGCCAGTGAAACACGTTTGTGTGCATTCTGAGGCCGACACTCATTTGCGAGCCATGGCAGATCATAAAACAGATCATAAATCCGGCATTTGGGTTTTCTGTTTTAAAACCACACCTACTTCACAGGTGGGATTGAAGAAAATAAAAAAACCAGATGGGCGCCCAAGACAACAACAATAACAAGAACTGAAGGTTCAGCTACATGTCTGGCTTTCAAAGGAAAAAGTAGAAATCAAAGCAGCTGAACGGAGGAAGAACTCTTTAAAAAATACATAGAGTCAAAGGCAGAGCCACAAGGCATCCTGGAATGTTCTCCTTGCCTCGGTGGCAAGGTCTGGAGTTGGGGGGTGATAACAAGAACAACATTATTTTTCCCTCACTTTACCACCACAGTTATTTCTGCTACGAATTGGTTTAGTTAAATGACCAGGAGGAAAGTTCTGATTTTACTACGGCCTACACTACTCACACTATCACCCATCTACACCCCTCGGTGAGGTATTAAAGGCAGCACATCAGAACAGTTTCTTTAAACAATATTTGAGTGATAATCTCCTGTGCCCAAGCAATTCTGATCCTGTTTTTTTAAAAAAAAAATCAACATTAGCATCAGCTGATTCCTACACGGCATTCAGCTGAGATCCTGCAGACACAAAACCTTCACACAAAAAAAGTAATTTTTTTTCCCCAACAAATTATTTTAAGGCAGAAAAAGGAATATTTTTTTCCCTTAATGCAAGTTGTATTTCTGTTTGAGGAGAAAAATTTAACATGCATTTCCTCTGGTGTAGAAAATATTCTGATTGCACCACAGAGAGCTATACTCTGCTGATACACATTCAGCGTAAAATAACACTCAGGAAAATGAATTTTTCAAAACATAAAAGCCAGTAAAATAGACACATGAAGAGCTTGGAATACCTACACCCGCTCTGTAATCCCCAGGGCTAAAGCCACCAAATTCATACGCTTGTAAATTAGCTCTCGTTGCCGGCCACATGTAAAAATGAGCAGCCTTCCTGCCACCGCGGCAAGAATCTGCAGTCAGGACGCGTTTTATCATCGTATCAGCTGCAGCCACCGCCGGCCCTGACAACAACTGAACGGTTTGGCCCAGTGCCTCAAATTACTGCCGACTAAAAGCACTTTAAACCGTCCTGCTGGAGCTCGACATGACAAGTAAAGCAATGATTCATAACTGAATTACAGCAGGGCGCTCTGGAAGGCACCGAGCAGGCACGCTGCTGAGAAGGACTCGCCAGTCCTCCACGCCGGCAGCTGGGGGAAGGGAGCCCGAGGATGCTCCGGTGACATGTCAGCGTTATCAATCTGGCTGGAGAGACCGCTAAATGGAGGGGAGGCATCGAAGGAAGCGAGTGATGGTAAAGAAGGTGCACTGGTGTTCTGATACAGCATCATTACACTCAATTACTTTCTGTAGTCTGTAAGCTTTCTGCCTGTAATCCTTTTTTAAAATCGTCAAGAGAACTGGCGACCGATTCGGAAATCCCACATTATTTGAACATTAAACGTAAAATGTTTAGTAACCCAAACCCAAGTCCACCATATTTATAAGCTATCAGCTTATAAATCCCCGTCAAAACCTTTAATGAACTGACAAAAATAATCCTCGAGCAGTACTGTGAAACAACCGTCACAGCCCATCAACAAACCATTTTCTTCTTAACTTGTGACGAATAGGAAATCTTTCACTTCTTAACCAGACATTTTTTCTGAAGAAGTACCTTTCAAACCTGATCTGCCCATACACAAAGCAATAGCATCTTTTCGAATGGAGAGTGCTGCCATGATTATTTCCACAATCACAAAATCACAGAATGGTAGGAGTTGGAAGGGACCTCTGGAGATCATTTCATCCAACCCCACTGCTCCAGCAGGTTCACCCAGAGCAGGATGCCCAGGATCACATCCAAGCGGGTTTGGAATCTCCCCAGAGAAGGAGACTCCACAACCTCTCTGGGCAGCCTGGTCCCAGCTCTGGCACCCTCACGGGAAGTGAGTTTTTCCTCATGATCAAACAGAACCTCCTGGGCTCCAGTTTGTGCCCGTTGCCCCTTGTCTTGTCGCTGGGCACCACTGGCAAGAGTCTGGCCCCATCCTCTTGGCCCCCACTCTTTAGCTATTGATCAGCATTGAGCAGATCCCCTCTCAGTCTTCTCTTCTCCAGGCTGAACAGCCCCAGGGCTCTCAGCCTTTCCTCAGCACAGAGATGCTCCAGTCCCCTCAGCATCTTTGGAGCCTCTGCTGGACTCTCTCTAGTAGTTTGTTTTCTCTCTTGAACTGAGGAGCCCAGAACTGCACCCAATACTCTGGCTGTGGCCTCACTAGGGCAGAATAGAGGGGGATGAGACTCTCCCTCAACCTGCTGGCCGCACTCCTTCATGCTCCCAACAAAACGTTCACAGTCTATCAAAACATCATTTTATTGCTAACTTGTGATGAATAAATAGAAAATTTTTCAGTTCTGTTCCAGGCATTTCTGTTGAAGAAGTAGCTTTCAAACCTCACCTGCCCATACATAAGCCAACGGCATCTTTGCAAATATAGAGTGCTGCCGTGATCATTTCCAAAATCCCTGTTTTGAAGTCCTTTCAAAAACAAACTGCAGCTAACATCATGGTAATATATGTGTCTTGTACGGCTTTTGGAGGATAGTACCAATGACCAGATTTTCTTCATCAGGCAAGACCTAAGTCCTCTCAGTGCCCACTTTAAGAAAAGAGAAATAGGACACTGGACACCTGAAAGAGGTTCAAAGCCAGTCTATGACTCCTAGATAGAGTATTTGCTGTATGATATTTGCTTTAGGTCGTTATAAAGAAAACTAATTTTAATTTATTAACTTAAATAAGCACGTGCAGATTCAACAGTAGCCACTAATGCAGGCAAAACTCACATGGTACAGCTTATCTCTCCTAACTATGTCCACTTAAATTTTTGGTATCTAAGTTATGTTAATTTGACAGAATAAGAGGAAATAGCCTCAAGTTGCACCAGGGGAAGTGTAGGAACCGGCTGCCCTGGGCAGTGGTGGAGTTCCCATCCCTAAAGGGGTTTAGAAGCCATAGAGATGTGGTGCTGAAGGACATGGTTTAGTGGTGACCTGGCAGTGCTGGGTGAATGGTTGGACTCGATGATCTTAAAAGATCTCTTCCGATTCTATGAGTCTAGTGGTCCAGATTCCTCCATCAGCAATGGAAGAAACTTCAAAGGCAAATTCCTCTTATTTTAAATCAACTCTCTATAGCAGGTGAGATCACCGTTTGCTGCAGACATCCACGTGTCCCCACAAACTACGAGAGAAGCCTAGACAAGAAACCAGATGCTTAACTTTTAGGTAGTTAAAGTTATAAGAAATTAATTCCTCCAAATTTGCCCTAGCCCTCATGATGCTTTGCTGAATGATGCTTTGAGAGAAGGAAACTTGGACAGAAATATTGTTGATAAAGACCCATATAGATCTAGAACAGAATGATGTACAGCCCTGTTAAGCTTTCTGAACTTGCAATCTTGACGTTAAGATGTCTTTTATTTTTAACTAGAATTTACACACTCAGCTGTATACAAAACACAAAACACGTTTCTCCTTGTCCCCAGCTGTGACATCCAGAAAGACTGACAGGCAGGCAAGAGGAGAACACTAAGGTGCCAAGGAAACCAATTTGTCTTCCGTTTTCCCAAGGTTTTTGTACCTGACCTCCCTTTCATTACGTAACTAGACCATATCCAAGGGCAAAGAGGATCCTAATGATCGCTCATTAGCTAAACTTCTCAGCAGAACACTTTCAAAGAGGAAAAAAAAAGGTCAAAACCTGCCATCAGTAGAAGGAAAATTTCAAAGGACAGGGAAACCAGCTAAGTTGTTAGCTTTTCCTACTCAAAATCTGTAACTTGTAAGGACCTGCTCCCCCATTGAAAAGCTGTACAACGTGGACCCAAGGAAAGGCTGTTGCATTGAGGTCTAAAAGGTTAAAAGCAGCTGTTAGCTGTTGTGTAATACCTCGTGAGTGAATATGGCATTTGATATGGGGAAAAAAAAAAAAAAGTATGTTAAATGACAAATGCTTAGTCCGCACATCACGAGGGCCACCAGTCAGAACTCATCACATCTTGCTTCACTGACTCTGCTCCAAAGGAGTGCAGATCACCTATTCCCAAATTGCGCTCTTCGGTCCCAAACTGCACGTGGCATTTCATCCAATGGTGGTAGGCTGGGAGGCTTTGGGGACTATTACACGTGATGAAAAGGAGAAAGAGGGAACCCTCAGCTTTGAATTAACACATGGGGAAAAAAGCAACTAAAATCTTTCCAACACCAATGTCTAGACAGTGATGACGTCTTTGTCTTTGGGAAGAGGGATTAGGACACGAATCTGGTCAGACTGTTCCTCGTTTGATACGAAAGTTAGAAGACACTTTGGGCTAAAGGCCTGGCCCTGTTCCAGAAATGACTTTATTATGAAGCAACTGAAGAAAAGGAGGTCTCTAAGACAGGAGAGTAAGATTTCTGCCTAGCAGTCACAGCAATTAAGCAAGCTGTCTTGATGAAGAGGAAAAAAACACTGGAATAGAACCCAAAGGCTCAAAAGAGCAGGAGAAAGTAATTTTGAGAGTAGGTCAAGACTCCAGAGGGGATTACCTTTCCATTTTGAGACTTAATGCTAGAGACAGGCTTCGAAAAGCTGACCAGCGAGATTCTGCTGATACCATGGATGACCCCATAGTGTTTACACGCTCAAGCACAAGGCAAGGATTAAAAGTGAATGTTGAAAACTGTGTAAGGTAGGATCAAAACCAGCAGAACTTAGAGGGTTCCTTCTCCTTCCTTCCACTTACATCACAAAAAACTCATATACTTAAAAAAAACCAAACAGCTATATATTTTGTATACCTGGCGTTATTAGGTTATTCAACAACTCAACTTAAAAGCAGCAATCTAACCACAGATCTCTGGAAGAAGGACAGAATGGACTTATATAGAGGGTCTCTCCTCCTGTATTTGAATCGGTTCCAGTGTAGCTTGGACGCGGTTTTATTAGGTATTGGTATGACTCCACTCCCCCAATTACTTCACTATCTGAGCAGGTAATAGCTTTAAAATTGAAGGAAAGGCTGCTTATAGTTGCTGGAGCTGAAATAGCTAGTAAGATTCTCCCAAATAAAATCCCTGCTATGAAACTGCTGGGTAAAAGTGGTCTAATCAAATCCCCACATCATATAAGAAACTTCAAAGATTCACTTCAAAGTGCTACTTCAGCAAACAAAGTAGTTGAGTCAATTTAATGCTTCTCATACTGGAAAGAATCACTTCCTTCAAGTGGGGAAGGAAAACAAATGAGGGCAAGTCAAAGACTGAAACGGTCTCTAAAGAGAGGAAGGGCTCACTTTCCAGGCTGTATATGGTACATTGTACCACGCATCAGTAGTCCCAACATGTTGGACTTACTTCTAAGGATGTTCTGACTGAGAGCGAAAAACAAAACAGAGCCACAGAATAATTTAGGTCAGAAGAGACCTTTAAGATCACCCAGTCCAACCGCTAACCCAGCACTGCCAGATCATCACTAAACAATGGCCCTCAGCACCACATCTACACAGCTTTTGAAACCCCTCCAGGGATGGGGAACTCCACCACTGACCTGGACAGCTTGGGTCAGGCCTTGACGACCCTCTCAGGGAAGAAATTGTTCCTCATGTCCAACCTAAACCTCCCCTGGTGCAACTTGAGGCCATTTCCTCTTGTCCTGTCACTTGTTCCTTGGGAGAAGAGACCAACCCCACCTGGCTCCAACCTCCTTTCAGGGAGTTGTCCAGCACGAGAAGGTCTCTCCTGAGCCTCCTCTTCCTCAGACTCAAGAACCCCAGGTTCCTCAGCCACTCCTCACAAGACTTGTGCTCTAGACCCTTCACCATCTTCGTTGCCCTTCTCTGGACACGCTCCAGCCCCTCAATGTCCTTCTTGGAGTCAGGGGCCCAAAACTGAACCCAGGATTCCAGCGGTGGCTTCTTCAGTGTCACCAAGTCCAGGGGGATGATCCCTGCCCTAGTCATGCTGGCCACACTAGTGCTGATCCAAGCCAGGATGCTGCTGGCCACCTGGGCACACGCTGGCTCATTTTCAGCCATCTGTCAACCAATTCCCTCAGGTCCTTTTCTATCAGGCAGTTTCCAGCCACTCTGCCCCAAGCCTGGAGCATTGCCTGGGGTTGTTGTGACCCAAGGGCAGGACCTGGCACGTGGCCTTGTTGAACCTCATACAGTTGGCCTCAGCTCAAACGTTTTCATTCTCACCCAAAAATCTGTCTGCCAAACAAAGCAGACCCAGCAACTCGCTACCCTGAGGACTCGGATGCGTTTGGGGAAGACAGAAGAGCATACAGCTCTTTCAAGCAAATAGAAATGTTTTTACCTGTCAGAAGCCGAGCTCGGGCCCAGAGCATTTTGCTTATTCTCCAGGCAGGAGCATCAACAGCGACTGCATCAGATCAAGGATCCACATTCTTTACCCTGCTTCAAGCGCTAGGGATGTTATCAACTGTAGCAGCCGAAACAAACTCAGGAGCCTAAACAAACTGACAGGTAAGTGAGGGAAAAACCAGCTCTTAAATATCTCTGTGCTCCTGAAGATACTTGTCATTTTAGATCTGTGTTGCCGTTAGGAACCAAGTTTTGCTAAAAACGCAGTTTAATGGCAGTTTCCATCTTCCAGAATATGGAGAGGATGTTTACAGTTCAATACTCCAAAGTCCTCCACAACCAACGTCACCCCTCGAGGTGCATAGCTGGATTCCCAGATGTGTCATTTTCTCTATTGAGCCACTCAAACACAGCCAAAGGTTTTCTTCTAGGGTATAGACACCCTATTATTTTTTTCCAAATTGCTTAAACTTCAGTAAGTATGTAAATAAACCCCAACCAAAACCAAAATCAAGGCAGAGAGAGTTGCCTTCTCTCTAGGTTCTCTAAAACCTGTTACAACAGCTTCTTAATCCTGCCTCCAGTCCCCCCTAATCCCTTCACTACCCTAATTAAAATCATTAAACACAATTCTGGAAATTCTGTTTCTACTACTCATTCTTGAAGAGAACCGGACAAATTGCCAAGCAGCACATCTCAGTTAGAGTTTTTGCAGGAAAGTGAAGAACAAATACCTATTTTAAAGTTTTTTTCAAGAGATGTAACACTTCTGCAATGACATGCAACTACCACACTCCTAGCTCTCGTAATATTACATCACTCAAAAAACTCTTTTACCTTTTTCTCCAGGGGGGGGAAAAAAAAAAAAAAGCCTAAAGATATATGATGAATTGATTCAATGACACAAAAAAAAAGCATCCCAAAGGAAAGAGAAACCAAGAAGCAGCTTGAACAGCTCCCCTGGAGCTCTTTTCTCACACGGACTGACTTTGGTCAAGTGGAAACTCAAAACAAAGCTTCTCCCATGATAGGGCACTTATCAGATCACTGAAGATTTTCTGCCACTTTGTGTGTCACCATCCCTGGAGGGATTTAAAAGCCATGCAGATGTGGTACTGAGGGACGTGGTTTAGTGGTGGACTCGGCAGTGCTCGGTTAATGGTTGGACTCAATGATCTTAAAAGTCTTTTCCAATCAAAACAATTCTGCCATTCTAATACATGTTGCCACTTTATCCACTTACAAAAAGTCCTCTTCCTTTATACTGCAGTGTTTTCATAAGACCTAGAAGAATTTAATCCTCTCCAAAACTTCTACTTCCCTTATTCATAAATCTGCAGAACAGAATCGCTCACACAGAGGACCAAAAGCAAAAGTTTGATTTCCACAGGATAGTAGGTTTTGAAAGAAATGGTTAAATTCTAATTACTGTTTTAGTCTAACTCCTGCTTCTAAATGAATCTAAAACTGAACTCCCTGTAGAATTGCTCTGCTTTCCCTACCACCCAGATCTGCAATTTATTTGAAGAAATTAGGTTAGCAACATTTACCAGGTGCCTGAAAATAAAAGCATCTTCCTGCCAAGACTCAATCCTAGGACCTTTTCACTGTCCTTCGGTCCGCATCCCGCCTACACAGTCCTCTTCTGACTTACACATTTCTCTATCCCTGTTAAAGACTGGCTTTTCCCCAAACACCAATAAATGAGCCCAAGTTCCTAGTTTACCTCTTCTACTCTGGCTGATGAGATTCTGAGGAAGGGGGAAATTTCTCCTGCACAGCTCCCTGAGCATAACACATACCTTCACTAAAAACTATGAGCAAACTTAATATGCTTGAGGTTCAGGAGGCTTTACAGAGGGTTCTGGACAGACTGGATGGATAGGCCAAAGCTAATGAGATGAGGTTCAACAAGGCCAGGTCCTGCCCTTGGGTCATAACAATGCCCTGCAATGCTCCAGGCTTGGGGCAGAGTGGCCGGAAACTGCTCAGAAGAAAAGGACATGGGCGGTTGGTTGACAGCTGAAGATCAGAAAATGTGTGCCCACATGGCCAAGGCAGACACCAGCATCCTGGCTTGGATCAGCACTAGTGTAGCCAGCAGGACTAAAGCAGAGACTGTCCCCCTAGACTGGGCACTGCAGACACTGCCTCTCTAATCCTGGGTTCAGTTTTTGGGCCTCTCATTCCACGAAGGACATTGAGGGGCTGGAGCGTGTCCAGAGAAGGGCAACAAAGATGGGGAAGGGTCTAGAGCATAAGTCTTGTGAGGAGTGGCTGAGGGACCTGGGGTTGTTAAGCCTAGAGAAAAGGAGGCTCAGAGGAGACTTTCTCACTCTTGACAGCTCCCTGCAAGGAGGTTGGAGCCAGGTGGGGGTTGATCTCTTCTCCCAAGGAACAAGCAACAGGACAAGAGGAAATGGCCTCAAGTTGCACCAGAGGAGGTTTCGGTTGGACATGAGGAACAATTTCTTCCCTGAGAGGGTCGTCAAGGCCTGACCCAAGCTGTCCAGGTCAGTGGTGGGAGTTCCCATCCCTGGAGGGGTTTCAAAAGCTGTGTAGATGTGGTGCTGAGGGACATTGTTTAGTGGTGATCTGGCAGTGCTGGGTTAGCGGTTGGACTGGGTGATCTTAAAGGTCTCTTCCAATCAGAACAATTCTATGATTCTATAATACCTGAAGCAGAAGTATAAGCTTTAAAATCTTTCTGAAAAGCAAATACTGCAGATTTGACAAATTATCGTTAACATCTAACTGATTGGGCAAGGAGAAATCATTTTTGTTATAAAGCTCAGCCTGCCTCATGAAAAACAGGTCTTCAGCTTTTGCCGGTATTTGACAGCAGTGAAGGAAGGAACCATTAGAAATTGTTTACCTTATGAAAGAAAAAGCCCAAGCAAGAGGGAACATGATGATAACAAGCGAGAGAATGATACTCAGCAGGCAAGTGCTAGCAAAAATCCCTCAGGGGCAAAGATTAATTCTGTGGTGAAGCAGCACTAACACAGGTATATACTTGGACAGGCCACGCTTTTTATTTTAATTACAACATCCTGGTCTGAAAATCCTTCTTTTTGCATCCACCTCGGAGCAAACACAAAAATCCCACCCAAGCACAAGTAGCAGCTCTCGTCACTAGCCTCACTGAGCGGTGCAAGCCTCTGTCCTGCTGCAGAGGACACCGCAACGCAGAGCATCTGGGGACCCACATTGTCTGTTTTGTCCCATTATCTCCATAAAGGACCTAGAAACCTATGATGTAGCATTGGGTACCGAACATGTAACACTCGGTTAAATGTTCAGCACTTTAACAGTTTGTGCAGCTGATTTTTAAATCAGAACTTGTAAAAAAATGAAAAAATATAAAAACAATCCTAATCTATTATTTAACAAGCAATACAGGTTTACTTCTAACCCCGAGCCTACCTCTACCAGGCCAAACGATAATCACAAATCTTTGCAATGGCTCTCTCCATTTCCATGGATTCAAGCAAGGACTCTGAAGAAGAGGAAGATGATTTAAAAAATTCCCAAACTCACCCTGGCATTGCCTTACAACTTTGCTAAGATGCCAAAACCCAGAGGTCTCTTTCCACTGTCACTTAGGGAAACTTCGTTATTTAAAACAGAAGGAAATTTTCCATAAGGCTGGTAAAAGGCACCACATTGACAGCAAACTGTGGGTCGTTGCTAGTTTATAGTCCAGCAGCTTCCAGCCACGGGGCCTGAGGTAGCACATGAACACCTTTTGAACAGTGCACCAGAGATTTCGTAGCTGAGCATAAGGATACAATCGTTTCGGCTGGAAGAAACCTTCAAGATCATCAAGTTCAACAGTTAATCCAGCACTGCCAGGTCACCACTAAACCATGTCCCTCAGCACCACATCTACACAGCTTTTAAATCCCTCCAGGGATGGGGATTCCACCACTGCCCTGGGCAGACTGGGACAGGCCTTGACGACCCTCTCAGGGAAGAAATTGTTCCTCATGTCCAACCTAAACCTCTCCTGGTGCAACTTGAGGCCATTTCCTCTTATGCTATCACTTTTTCCTTGGGAGAAGAGACTGACCTCCACTCGGCTCCAACCTCCTTCCAGGAAGCTGTCAAGAGTGAGAAAGTCTCCTCTGAGCCTCCTTTTCTCCAGGTTGAACAAGTCCAGGTTCCTCAGCCACTCCTCACAAGACCTGTGCTCCAGACCCTTCCCCAGCTTCGTTTCCATCCTCTCAACACACTCCAGCACCTCAACACCCTTCTGGGAGTGAGTAGTATCTGGAAAGAGATGACAGCTCTCACTGTGTCCTAATCCCAGGCAGATGCCAGAAGGTTCTCTCCACCAGTAACCCGTGACATCTTCTATTAAAACCATCATTATCATCTACCTGCAGAGAAGGTCTTTAGTTGTTACTGGGTTTCTACTGGCATAATTAATGGTGAAAGGAGGGAACAGCATACACTATTATGCTTTCAAAGCTGCTAGACTCTGAACTGGCCTATAGAGAACACGAGCCAACTTCACAGTGCACACACCTTTTAAGATACCAATTACAATAGAAGACATCAGAACATCATTATATACATCTAAAACACTCAGAAAACCAAAAAAAAGTTTTGTTAAGCCAAGAACCTTCAGATGTATTCCACCATTCTCCCTCATGGAAGGACTTGACAGGACAAGAGGGCACGGCCTGAAGCTGCGCCAGGGGAGGTTTAGGTTGGATATTAGGAAGCACTTCCTCACGGAAAGGGTCGTTAGGCGCTGGAATGGACTGCCCAGGGAAGTGGTGGAGTCGCCATCCCTGGAGGTGTTTAAGGAAAGATTGGATGTGGCACTTAGTGACATGGTCTAGCGAGGTGTTGTGGTGTTGGGTTCATAGGCTGGACTTGATGATCTCAGAGGTCTATTCAGCTGCAACAATTCTGTGATTCTGTGATATCTTCTGTGAGCTCTGATGTTCCACAGTGGGAAAGGTGGAGTTTTTCATAACTGGTTGGATATTTGCATGTTTAAAAAACATTTCTACAGTGGGTCATCATTAACTTCTAAAATACACACAATGTCATACAAAGGAAATTAAGGCAGTATTGGAGGTATCACACTGGGCAACCGTAGGCTCTTTAATGACAATTATTAGCAAGTTTGGATTTGCCCCCAACATTCTTTTTATAGAGCAGTTAATGTGATAATATCTAAGACAGAAAGAAACTTTATACGGACAGAGGGAAATCTTAATTCACAAACAAACCAGAAGTAATTATCAAAATTACACCAGTGGTGTTCTTTTTTTGCAGTCAAGCATAATTCATAGAATCGTAAAATGCTTTGGGTTGGAAGGGACCTTTTAAAGCTCATCTAGTCCAACCCCTCGAGGGAGCAGAGACATCTGCAACTAGAGCAGGTTGCTCAGAGCCCCGGTCAACCTCACCTGGAGTGCTTCCAGGGATGGGGCACTGACCACTTCCCTGGGCACCTCGTTCCAGTTTCTCAGCACTCTCAGAGTGAAGAATGTCTTCTTAATGTCCAATCTAAATCTACCCTGCTCTAGTTTAAAACCATTGCCCCTTGTCCTATTGCTGCATGCCTTTATAAACAGCCCCTCTTCAGCTTTCCTGTAGGCCCCCTTCAGGTACTGGACGGCCACTATAAGGTCTCCCTGGAGCCTTTTCTTCTCCAGGCTTAACCATACCAGCTCCCTCAGACTGTCTTTGTAGGAGAGGTGCTCCAGCCCTCCAATCATTTTTGTGGCCCTCCTCTGGACCTGCTGCATCAGGTAAATGTCCTTCTTATGTTGAGGGTCCCAGAGTTAGATACAATACTCCAGGTAAGGTACCAGAGCAGAGTGGCAGAATCATCTTTCTTGATCTGCTGGCCACACTGCTATTGATACAGTCCAGGATGCAATTGGCCTTCTTAGCTGCAAGTGCGCATTATTGGCTCATGTCCAGTTTTTCATCCACCAGAAACTCCAAATCCTTCTCAGCAGGGATGCTGCCCATCCCTTCATCCCCCTATCCCCCAGCCTGTATTGATAACAAGGATTGTCCCAACCCAGGAGCAAGACCTTGTACTTGGTCTTGTTGAACCTCATAAGGTGCACATGGGCCCACCTGGCTCCAACCTCCTTGCAGGGAGTTGTCAGGAGTAAAAAGGTCTCCACTGAGCCTCCTTTTCTCCAGACTCAACAATCCCAGGTTCCTCATCCACTCCTCACAAGACTTGTGCTCTAGACCCTTCCCCAGCTTTGTTGCCCTTCTCTGGACACGCTCCAGCCCCTCAATGTCCTTCTTGGAGTGAGAGGCCCAAAACTGAACCCAGGATTTGAGGGGTGGCCTCCCCAGCACCCAATGCAGGGGGATGATCCCTGCCCTATTCCTGCTGGTCACACTAGTGCTGATCCAAGCCAGGATGCTTGTGAGATGTAGGGGAAAAGAAAAAACTTTCGTGCTACCTTCAATGCAGTTTACAAAACTTCCATTTCATTTACATTCTGCTGAAGTACCGCACAACGGGCAAATCCGAGGCTCTTGAGAATACATCCTTTCTGAGGTCTACCAAGAGTGTCCAGAGCTTACAACAAATCCTCTGGATATCGTTAGTGCAAATCTAACAATACCAAGTTATCACATCCACATGTTAAAAAGAATATGTCTCTTAAAATATATGTAAAGTTTGGGCCAACTGCTTTACAATTTTATTGCTTGTAATTGTGCAGGGCTCTTGCTCTTCAAGCCCAATCCCTGTATTTCACACTAAATTCTAATTATACAATCTAGCACAAAAAAAAGCCAGAGATACCGACCCTTTAACAAGCTCTGGCAAAAATCAAAGGACCACAAAGGGCTAAATCAAAAGCTGGCTCACACCAACTCCATTCTTTGTGCAGTCAACCAAGACTAATTAATGCTTTTAATGTCAGTTTACCCCTTTTGGCACTAGAAATCAGAACACGCAGCTTTTATGAGTTAACAAAAGGATCTGCGGAAGGTGTCGCTTATTAACCAAACTCACAAATTCAAATGCACTTAATCAGAAACAGGTACATTTAGCAGTATTGTACTCAACCAGCAGAATTATCTGCAGGCTGTACACAGAGAACATTCAATTTATCAATACAAACAAGGCTGACACACCAGGAAGAGGTGCTTCAATTATACATCTGAAAGAAAGGCCACTGCTTTCAGCACGGCTTTTGTGAGAGGAGAAATGTGGAGCAAATGCTGCAGGAAGGCGCTACAGAAAGGTGTAGGGAACAGACTGGATGTTTCCCTGTAATCTCACGGCAGCCACAGAGACGGCAAGAACTGAGTGCGCTACTGCCCTTCTTCCACAGGAATAGAAAAGCAGCCCTCAAGTAAGTGTTTGGGGCCTTTGAGTACTTCAAGGAGCCTATAAAAAAAGATGGGGACAATCTTTTCAGCAGGGCCTGTTGTGACAGGACAAAGGGAGATGGTTTTAAACTAAAAGAGGAAGATTTAGACTAAACAGAAGGAATTAAATTTTGACACTGAGGGTGGTGAGACCCTGGCCCAGGTTGCCCAGAGAGGTGGTCGACGCACCATCCCTGGAAATATTCCAAGTAAGGTTGGATGGGGCTCTGAGCAACCTGCTCAGAATTGCAGATGTCCCTGCTGCCTGCAGGGGGGTTGGACCAGATGACCTTCAGGGTCCCTTCCAACCTAAAATATCCTGAGATTTCATGATTCATGTCTCCTACCCTTGCTCACTTTGCTAGGCCCTTCAGCAGCTTCTCTGTAGTGTGCTGCACTCGTTTCAATGCACCGTTTGAAGAGTTTTCATTAGGGTTTTGTTTCTTCCCCTCGTCAGGAGGATCTCCATTTCTGTGTAGTTTCTGAAACCAAATTTGCTCTCCCTGCAGTGGCCAATTGGGACTTGCACTTTGCAAGTCTGCTGGACATCAATCAGGCTTCTGAGAGAAGCAGCTACCACAGGGCTACAGAAAGATACCCACAAGGTAAACCTCAGCCCAAAAAGCAGTCAAGGCCACAAAGCTTTAAAGATATATACATGTTTTCTTAAGAAGAGGTGAAGATATAACTCACATTCTAGGCTCAGAGAAAGAAAAGAGACCTTAACCATGTCTTTCTGGCCGAGCAGACAGACAATGAGTATTTTGGTGCACTCTCCACATATGTCAGGGCAATATCTGCACACACTTTAATATACCACATAAGCTTATATATCAAAAGTTGAAAGTCAGTCCAGAGTACCTTGAAAATAAATAAATAAATAAATAGATAAATAACTAATTTAAAACCTTCCTTTATTTTAAAATTAGTTTTTGATAGCTGACTTTTTTTCCTTCTTATGGGAAATGCCATCTTCCTAACGATGTCTCACTCCTCTAACAATTACCGTATATCAGCAGTATTCAGCCATAAAGAATCTCGAAGGTGCCTTCTCAATGAAATAGTTCCTCTGTACCCCAAACTAATCATCGTGGGATGTTCAGGCTACTGTTCCTGTCCTGACACTTGATTACAATGCATCCCTGTGCCACAGCATCTATCATGCACCACAGACAAGCAAAGGACACCACAGCTTTCATGTGGAGAACTGCAGTGGGTCTGGGAAATGACACAGCTCAGCATCTTCATAGCCTCCACTGGACTCTCTGTAGTAGTTCCTTGTTTCTATTGAACTGGAGAGACCAGAACTGGACCCAGTATTCCAGAGGTGGCCTTACCAGGGCAGAGTAGAGGGGGAGGAGAATCTGCCTCGACCTGTTGGCCACACTCCTCTTCATGCACCTCAGGAGACCATTGGCCTTCTTGGCCACAAGGGCCCATTGCTGCCTCATGGGCAACCTGTTGCCCAGCAGGACTCCCAGGTCCTTCACTGCAGAGTTGCTTCCCAGAAGGCCATCCCCTCACCTGCACTGGCGCAGGCGGTTATTCATGAGATTCCTCTCCATTCAACTCTCCAGCCTGTCCAGGTCTCATTGAATGGCAGCGCAGCTCTGGTGCATCAGCCACTCGTCCCAGTTTTGTACCATCAGCAAACCGGCTGAGGGTCCACTCTGTACCTTCATCCAGGTCACTGAACGAATGTATTGAGATATGGCTTAACTATCTACATTATCCACTGTGGACCAAGAGTGCAATATTCCTCTTTCTTCCAATATATGGTAAGAAGTTGCTGGACAAAATCCAAAGCAACAAGAGCAGAAGAAACGCATCACGGGGTTTCGCTCTCAAAGCAGCCAACCCAGGTCGCTGCAAGGAAATGCCGACACAGGTTGCACACTCCGCAGATTCGGTGATGTGGTATGGTGGAAAACACCGGTCCTCTGACCTACCCTCATAACAAAACCTATATACTCCACAGACCACAGCAAGCTGTTTCTTCCCTCAGTCCCACCACCTGAATAGGAAAAACAGCAACCTCAAGGTAAGCGTCTCAGTAGCTCTCTCGCCACATCCTTGCTTCAGCTCTTAGACTGTAAGACTGAAAAACATCTCCAAATTCAAGAGCTCTGAAGCAACAGGCAATACTCCTGAGCCCCAGTTTATACTCCGATCATCTGCTTGCACACTACTGCTGTGTAGATACAGTCACACCAAGTCATGCAGATGAGCACTGTGCTCCTAACTCAGAGGGATGTTCACAGACAATTTTATCATGAAACACAGGGAAATAAACATGCTAAACCTACATGTCCAGATCAGATAAAAAGTTTAAAATATCATTAATGTTCTATGAGATATTTCCCTCTTCTAAACATGACCCAAAGGAAAGAAGGGAACATGAACCACTGTCCTTGCTATCATCATCATTAGACTCCAGTAGGAACAAGGAACAGGGATCTCCTTTCACTCTTAAATAACCATATGATGTCTCATAGCATCCTGCAACCTACACAGTATCATAGAATGGTCTGGTCTGGACTGGAACGAACCTTTGAAGATCATCTAGTCCAATTCCCTTGCTGGGAGCAGGGACATCTGCAACTAGAGCTGGCTGCCCAGAGCCCCGGCCAATCTGGCCTTGAACCTTTCCAATGACGGGGCATCGATCACCTTTCTTGGAAACCTGTGCCAGTGACTCACCATCCCCACAGTAAAGGCTTTCTTCCTAGTAACTAATCTGAATCTACTCGCTTTTCATTTAAATCTTTCACCCCTTGCCCTGTTGCTACATTCTCTGATAAAAAGCCCTCCTCATCTTTTTATAGGTCCCCTTGAAGTACTGAAAGGCCACAAGAAGGTCTCCCCAGAGCCTTGTCTTCTCGAGGCTGAACAATCCCAACTCTCTCAGCCTGGCCTCACAGCAGAGGGCTCCCAGTCCTCAGATCATGTTTGTGGTGGTCTCTGAACCTGCTCCAATAAGTCCATGTCTTTCCGGTGCTGAGGACCCCAGAACTGGATGCAGCACATCACTTTACAGAAATCACCTTCCATGTTCTCTGAAAGGAAATTTATTCTCCAAAACAGAGCCGGCAATTCAAGAAAACTTAACTTCTGTGAACAAAGGATTTCCTCAAGTAGTAGAAAAGAAAACCACCAAGTCAGGTCCCAAGAGAAGTATCCACCACCTGCTGGCAAGACGCTTCGCTTCATCTCTGGATTTGGTGCATTCCCAGCCCAATGACCCCATCAAACTGGCATCAGTGGTCAGGAGCCCAAAGATCAGAAATTTTCCATAGGAGTTCAGAAATATAGAGGTGAAAGGAGCAAATACATGAAGTCCAGGTCCAGTTAACCACATGCCAAATTCCACTCACACACACTGTATAGAAACCAGCCTAATGTAAAAGCACATTTAAAAATATTTACATTGAACCGAATCATTACACAGATAAGAGAGGTATTTTTAGATACACATGGCTTTTACACGCACACAGCGATTAACTATTTAATTCCTGGAATTCCACTTAGGATTTAGGGGAGTGTGGCACTTTCTGAGGGGGAAATAACCTATCCCAAGCAAATGAAGTTAAGAGGCCAGGTACACACACATTCAAGAGTTTAACTCCATTTCTTTCACCTTTTGATTTCTGAACGCTGTTTACCATCATGAGTCCAAAAGGGGGAGGTTCAATCCAAGATAAAGACGCTCAAGAAGTAAATGTCTGAAGTGCCTGGTGGAGTCACAGCTTGGAGAGCAACCCCAATCAGCTTGAGGACAACTACCAGCCATTGGCTCCACCAATTCCACTCTCAAAATCTCCAGGAATCAGGCTGGGAGCTCAGACATGCAGTATACACAAAGCTGAAACTGAAATTTCTTAATATGGAGTTGAATTAGACCAGAAGCCCCTTGGACCAGAAGCTCTCTTTCTCACACAAAGCCAACACTTAACAATGTATTCCGCTTTGAAAAAAAAAATTCTCATCTTCCAGATGTTCCATCAACAATAGTCCCACTTCCGTTTGAGTAACTCGGCCCCCACATCTGCCTTGTTCCTACCTCACAATCCATCAAATGTGCACCCTTGGCTTTGCCTCTCTCTTTTGCAGCCTCAGACCTCTGTTTCTCAGACCCAGAAAAAACAGCGTAGCCCCCATCATGTCTCCTACTGTGGTTTCAACTGGGGAGATATGGGGGTAGTGTGCAGAAAATGAGGACAGAAGGAGTATAAATGACTTTTTTTTTTTCTTTCTCCATTTTTATAGCATGATACTCAACAAAAAGAGGAAGAGGAAGATGGAAAGGGGCCCACTGCTGTTGCTTCAAGATTGGTACCAGTAAAGGCCTAGTAAAGCTTTGCTGAAATCACAGAATCATAGAATGGTTAGGGTGGGAAGGGACCTTTCAAGTTCATCTGGTCCAATTCCCCTGCAGGGAGCAGGGACATCTGCAACTAGAGCAGGTTGCTCAGAGTCCCATCCAACCTGACCTGGAATAGTTCCAGCGATGGTGCGTCGACCACCTCTCAGGGCAGCCTGGGCCAGGGTCTCACCACCCTCGGTGTAAATCTAAATCTAAATGCTTGGTGTTTTCTGTCCCATCCCACCTAAGATGGGTTGAGTTGCTGACGTTGGGATGAAGAAAAAAACAATAGCCTGGCTTCATCTGTACCCAAAGAGCAGACATCTAATCAGGGCAGGTATTTCCCCAAGCAGGGTTGGAGCACTTCTGCGTGCTAAAATATTGGGAGGATAAGGGTCACAGCACACTGAAATGTTCGCGCTCGGTGCAGTGGATCCAAGGGCAGAGCGCACCCGTCAGCACTGTTGCTGTCTGTCTGCATCTGGTTTTCAGCAAATCTGACTTGAGTGGGAGCAGAACACTCAGTGGGTACCCTGGCAGCTGGCATTTAAAGTTCATGTTACTAAGCACGCAGGAAAACATAGAATATGGAAGAAAAAAAACCATATAAAATCAACCCTGTTTTTTTCCATACTCCTGCACAAGAACAGCTGGATCAGGTCAGGCTGACACTTCGGCCAGCCCAGTGTCTTCTCTGCAGCACTAACCAAGTGTGAATAATACCTAGGGCAAAATTTAAGCCCCGGGCAGGCGCAGAGTGACGTTTGCCTGGCGCACGTTCCAACCCGTAACCGGGAGCGGCACAAGGATTTCCTGAAGTGGTACGTTCCTATTTAATAGCTCCCTGTATGTCACGTTATACCACTACTGTCACATAGCTGATTTTCTTATACATAAATGCTTGGAGAGCTCGACCCACTCAGGTCTCAGAAGGCCAGGCATCGTGTACAAAACGGAATAGTTAAGATAGAACCTGCCCCAACCAATCTACAGACCACACTAGGCTGCAAAGTTTATATTTAAAAAAAATTGCTTCTGGCTTTCTTTTATGAAAGGCTGCAACGTGAACTATTAGAATATAATTTGCTTGTCTACAGGTAAATGACAGAAATTCATACCAGGAACTGTGCCTTTGCCAGCTCACTGATTCCAACCCAGCTAGCAAACACAAGCCTTCTTTTTAATACAGATATAAATTATTTACTAAAGAGATATTAAGACTAATAAACACAAAAAAAACCCTGTAATTCTCACGATTCTTTACAGGAGAAGCACATACCTACTGTGTGTTCTACTCCAGTGTACTGATTACCTCCAGTTTATTAACTTTATAAATCAACATAATAAAAGACAGCAGACATACCAGTGTTGCTGGAGTTTCAGCTCATGCATTTCTTGAACCAGAAATTACTTATTTTAAAATGGAATGTGATTCTGTACCAAAATTCATTTAATATAAACAAGGATCCTACCCACACCAAACACCAACACTCTTTCATCAACTCTTGCCCTCTCGGTGGCATTCATAGATTTTCCTGTCTGTGGAAGGAGCAGCGAAAAAAGGTGTTTGGAGGAGTTGTCTAAACTCAGCTGAAGGGTACACATAGAATGTGAATTGATACCTCTTGAATATGAGCTTCCTTGGGATGGAGATAATCCGGAGAGAAGTCTGCCTATGGCTGGAGGGCAGTGAGTCTTCACAGCATTCCACAGTTCTGCAGCAGCAACCAACAGAGAGAAAGAGAGAGACCCGTGAGGCTCCGCGGGCAAACCTGTCAGGCAGAAAACACGACTCTTTCCAACAAAGAGCCGTCTTTATCTCCACCATAGCAGAAGGAGGAATGGGTACGTGTAAGAAATGCAGGCAAAAGAGGAGGAGCAACGGAGATACAGGGTAAGAGGAGGACAGGGAAGGGATACAGGAGCTGAGAAGGTGAGCAGTTTTAAAGAAGACAGCACAATGTCAATGGTTTGCAACCCCTTTTAGTAGGGGCTGTTGTGACACAAGAAGGGGTGATGGTTTTAAAGTAAAAGAGGGGAGATTTAGATTAGACATAAGGAAGAAACATATTACACTGAGAGTGTTGAGACCCTGGCCCAGGCTGCCCACAGAGGTGGTCAATGCCCCATCCCTGGAAACGTTCCAGGTGAGGTTGACTGCGGCTCTGAGCAACCTGCTCTAGTTGCAGGTGTCCCTGCTCCCTGCAGGGGGGTTCAACTAGATGACCTTGAAAGGTCCATTCCAACCCAAACTGTTCCATGATTCATGTTTCCTACCTGCTGGTGTTCAACAGAGTTTTATATTTACTGCAACTCTCCTAGAAACAGATATCTCAATTTGCCTTCCCCTAGAAATACCAAGGATACATTTTCCATCACCAGAGGTACACGAGGAAAGACAGCAGAAATTCAGTATTTGCGCCTTCAAATCAAGACCTGAAGTCTTTCTGCAGCTCTATGCCCCAGCTCAACGGCTTTGGGTGCACTACTCACACAGCACGTCTTCCACAAAGTCTACATCAACTACACTTTGCCTACACACTGCTGAAGAACTGTGTAGAAACTAGAAACAAACAGCATCAGGAGGGGATGAAATCAGAACTAGTATCTTCTCAGCTTCCAAAAGCAAGAAAACAAAGTTCAAGCTTACATTTAAATACTTGTTAAACAGCTATCCGTCAGAATTTGGGACTAAACAGGCCAAAGAAAGTTTTACACTTTACTCCTACATCCTCCCTTCCCAGCTGACACAAAAGCTCAGGGAACTGAAAACAAAACACCTCAAAATAAAGCACAGCACACAAAAAAAGCTCTCAAGCAGCTCCACATGCTTTCTGCATTATACATAGGAACAGAAAACCTACTGTTCATAAACCAGGACCAGTGCTCCTTGTAACAGTTCTTTATTTTAATCAACCCAGGACCAAAAGGTTTACATTAAATATTTTTTCCACTGCGTCTAATCACTGATCCAGTATTAGTTTACATTCACTCAAAAAACACTCTCGTGGAGAAAACAGGATGCAGAAAACACTGAATCAAGTAAAACAACTGAGAGTTTCTTTGAGAAAGCTGATCCATCCCACCTGCCCTGCAGCATTATACCAAGAGGGCCTTCAAGCCGAGCAAATAAAATCGAAAATGAACAGGATTTAGAAGAACAACAAAAAAAAAAACAAGCAAACAAACAAACAAAAAAGGACGTATTTTTAACTTTACTGCACTTCCCGGAATCATCTACTGCAGGAGACCACCACCATGTACACTGAGATGTCATTCTTTGAGAGAAGGTGAAATCCACCACGCTGATGCTCAAACATCCAGATAAGCTCAACACTGTTGCTACCAAGAGCATGAGCACACTCAGGGGAAAAACTTAGTAATATTTATGGATGGATCGGCTGGGGTCAATGGGATGAGGTTCAACAAGGCCAAGGGCCCCTGGGCTACAACAACCACCTGCAAAGCTCCAGGCTGGGTCAAAGTGGTTGGAAACTGCCTGGTGAAAAAGGACATGAGGTGTTGGTCAACAGGTGGCTGAAAATGAGCCAGAGTGTGCCCAGGTGGCCAAGAAGACCACTAGCATCCTGGCTTGGATCAGCACCAGTGTGGCCAGCAGGACTAGGGGAGGGATTGATCCCCTGGCCTGGGCACTGGGGAGGCCGTGCCTCAAATCCTGGGTTCAGTTTTTGGCCCCTGACTCCAACAAGGACATTGAGGGGCTGGACCGTGTCCAGAGAAGGGCAACAAAGCTGGACACGAGGAACAATTTCTTCCCCATAAGGGTTGTCAAGGCCTGGTCCAGGCTGCTCAGGTCAGCAGTGGAGTCCTCATCCCTGGAGGGACAGAAAAGCCATGGAGATGTGGTGCTGAGGGACATGGTTTAACGGTGATCTGGAAGTGCTGAATTATTGGTTGGACTTGATGATTTTAAAGGTCTTTTCCAACCAAAACGATTCTGTGATTTTGTTTCCACCTGTTGTACTGGTGCTTGGTTTCTCTATTTCTGCCTTACAATAAGCATATTCATTGCTTTTAATTTAATCCTGGTTTTAGCCTTGTTGACTTGCCTTTATTGGACCCCTATTTCAAAGACATAACAACTCTAAAATATATAAGCGCACATCTTGAGGAAGGGAGAAGAAAGTGTAAGAGAATTCCAGCAGAAACGACGACTTGACAGATCTCATCACATCAAGCTCTGCAGTGGCAAATTAGTCTCTCTCTGAGCACATTTTGTACTCAAAGTAGCCTCAGTGCTTCAGGAGGTACCAAATATAACACAGCCCCATTTTAACTTCCTTCCAGGAATACACACAGTCATTTATCAAGAAGACGTGGGCTGCAGCTTCAGTCCAACAGCTTCAGTAGCATTTTGTAAAATTAAATCCATGACTCCCCTTTTGTGGCAAGAAAGTAGCAGAAAATAATCTGGGTGCAAGTAAATGGGGGAGAAAATCGCCTCCCCCAAGTCTTCCTCCCTGTTTCAGCAGTTTTGTGAAAAACACGCCTTGTCAGATACACCAAGGCTCAGCAGCCACCAAGGGATTAATGATCCTTCTTTCCACTGCTTTTCCACCTTGAATCTCAATATTTTCACCATTCCTACTTCATTTAGCAGGTTTGATAGCTAAATTTGCTTCAAGTCCAAGTTTTGGTACATTTTTACATCTTTACACCTGTACAGCCAAGGAAGTCAATAAGCTCTGCTTAGCAAATACTAAAGGTTCCCTGTATGTGCCCACCACCGCTGCGTGTGCTGAATACATGAGCGTTTCCAAGCACCACCTCGATTTAGCAGGAGGACAGGATTGCAGCAACCTTTCATGCCAGGGGATTATCACAAAGTTCACCTTTTTGTTCATCTCGAGCTGCTAAAGAGCCAGAGAGAAGAACTGTGCCCACCTCCCATTAACCTTGTTGGTGGGATTTTTCTTTAGCTGCTACAGCATCAGTACCTTCTTGTATCGTGCTGCCACACAGACACTCAGTAGAATCAACCTTGTGGGGTTTATTTTTTGGTGTCTTTTCTGTTTTTTCTTGACCAGAAGTCAAAACAATTAGGGTCACAATAACTGGATGCTGCCACTGCAGAGAGAAGCTGGGATGAACTGTATGGAGATGGAGCTTATCCAACTGCCTACACACACACACATCACAGCCCTTCAGTCACCACTAAAAAAATCAATCGTAAACGGTCAGAATTTAAGAGAAACCATTCAAATGAGTACGAACACAAAAGAAATCTAGTTTCACGTAGATCTTTCACTTCCTAAAATGTTCCAAACTTTAACACTTCCTAAAAAAATTCCTAAAAGCAATTGTGTCCGACACATCACCACACTTTTTTGCTTCAAGCTGTACTCTCAGCTCTTCCCAAGCTTTTGGACAGGCTTGAGCACTGGGTCTGTGTGAACTTCACGAGGTTTAACAAGGTTAAAAGCAAGGTCCTGCATATGGGTTAGGGTAGCACCCAGTATCCATACAGGCTGGGGCTGAAGGGATGAAGAGCAGTCCTGCAGAGAAGGACTTCGGGGTGCTGGGGAATGAAAAGCTGGGTATGAGCCGGCACCGTGCGCTCACAGCCCAGAAGCCAAAGGCATCCTGGGCTGCATCCAGAGCAGTGTGGGCAGCAGGTTGAGGGAGGGGATTCTGGCCCTCTGCTCCGCTCTGGTGAGACCACCCCCTGTAGTGCTGGGTCCAGCTCTGGAGTCCTTAGTACAAGTAAGACATGGACCTGTTGGAGCAGGGCCAGAGGAGGCCACAGCAATGATGGGAGAGCTGGAACCCCTCTGGTGTGAGTCCAGGCTGAGAGAGTTGGGGTTGTTCAGCCTGGAGAAGAGAAGGCTCCAGGAAGACCTTCTTGGGGCCTTTCAGTATTTAAAGGGGCCTGTCAGAAAGATGGAGAGAGACTTTTTAGCAGGGCCTGTTGTGACAGGACAAAGAATGATGGTTTTAAACTAAGAGAAGGAAGAAATTTTTTACCTTGAGGGTGGTGAGGCCTTGGTCCAGGTTGCCCCATCCCTGGCAACATTCCTGGTGAGGTTGGCTGGGGCTCTGAGCAACCTGCTCTAGTTGCGGATGTCCCTGCTGCCTGCAGGGGGATTGGACTAGATGACTTCGAAAAGTCCCTTCCAATCCAAACTGTTCTATGATTCTATGATCTCCTACCCCTCTTTAGCCGGAGTCCTGAGCTGCCACTTTATCTAACCAGAGTAGTGTGAAACACAAGCAAAATTTAGACATATTTGCAGAAATGCACCCAGTCCTAATCCAGGCCTTCAAGTGGAAGTAGGAAGACATCCATTAGGGAATGAGAAAAAGAAAACAAATTTTAAAGAGGGAAAACATGACATGTGAGGAAGTATTAATTTAGAAAATTTACAGAAACAGCACAACATTGGAAAGTTCTGCTGGCATGACCATGTCCATTAAGAGTATGATCTGGCTTTAAGCCCCTGATGCCATCAAAGTCCCACCTATTCAATATGCTGGCGCAGCTCTACCAGCAAACCTTGCTCTTCTGATCCAGCAGGAGAGAAGCAGCAGCTGAAGAAACCTCAGCCTCTTGTGGAAAACTGAATAAATCTGCAGAAATCCCTTTCATGCAGGTCAGGAGCAGGTTGAAAGGGAAAAGTTTGCTTTTCTGTAAATTAACAACCAAAAAATGCAAGCAAAGGGAATCAAATTGGTTTAGTGCTGAAGACTATCACAAATACAATGTATCTACGGTGGATGTTTAAATTGTAATATGGCAGTTTTAATTACCAATCTAAAAATTCTGGGCAAGGTATTAAAAGTCCTTCAGTACACACCTGAAGAAACTATGTGCCACTCCCTGAAGAGCCAGTTGGAGCTTTCCTGTGAAGCATCTAGAAATCAAAAGGAGCAGTTACCCTTATTAAGTAAATATTGTTACTGCTTCCTTGGGAAAGAGCAGTAGGGAAGAAGAGGGCTCTTCCTGTCAGCAATTATATTTTTCCCCCTCCGGTTGTCTCTAAGTCCAAACCTGGTTCATTGTTCCACCTACTAAAAGAACGAAGAAAGAAAAGGGAGCAGGGAGCAAAGACTTCAAGTATAGAGAAAAAACAACCCTATCCTCCCTGAGAGATGCAGGTTTCCCACTCCTGCCACCCCGGCGGGCTCTTGCAAGCTCAGGTTCATTGCTGACAGAGGTATCACCATCATCCCCTTGAATCACAGGAAGCCAAATGCTGATCTCACAGCGGCAAGCTCAGGCATGGTGAACAACAACGGAAAGCTGGAATACACCTCCTTTAGCAAAGGTAGAGCACCAGCTCCCCTAGTTATTGAGTTGATAACATTACTAGAGCTAGGACAGGCCAAAAAAAAATCACACAGACTTTCCTGAAATTAAATATGGAAAGAAGAAAAAGATAAATATTCATTAACTAGAAAATGCTTTCACACTTCATGTTATTGTTTTTTTAGTTAAAGTTACGATCTGAGTATTAGAGGATCTGGAAGAGATACTGGAACCGTCCTCACCCACCCATCCATCACCTATGGACAGGGGCACTACCAGTCACAAACAGCTGAGATGTACAAAGAAGGTACCTGGATGCCTTATCGAGTTTGGGAGGTGCTTGTTTCCCTCTGGTGAGGGGTTTTGTACAGTTCGGGCTTTTTAGAGATACAGGACACTGCTAAACCTTCTCTCTTCGGCCCTCACAGATTTTTGCCTTCTTGGCTTGTACAGTAGATTTTTGCAACTGCAAGTGGAAAATCATCTCAGTTGAGAGTTAAGACTCTTCCAGCTCCCAATTACTGTGTTACTTTTCCTACCAATCCTTGTCAACTCTTTTTCTAGAGCCAAAGTTGCTCCCAATTGCTGAACAAATTAATTCACATAGAATATATTTTGCACAAGTTTCCCATTAACTTCTAATTTCCTAATTATTAGATTACGTGCTCTGGCTTTTAAAGTACTTTATCTCTATGAGGTTGAGCAAAGAAACCTAACAAGGTTCCTGAAGCCTACTCCATAATGATGTTCTCCATCCCCTGCCACGTTCTTCTTGGTGCAAAGAAGTTTAAATCCCTTAACATTTCTTTATAAGATTAATGAAGCTACTTAATAAGAAAACTGGTTTCCTAATATCTTCATCAACTACATGTGGTATTTCAAGCAGGGTAACGATATTTTTCATTTTAAATCTATCCTCTCCTCCTTTGACCAAAATTTAGTTGGTTGGTTTTGTTTCAGTAGCTACACCATTATTTCATTCTTCCAGAATTCCCCTTTTTTTATTCACTACTTTTGTTCTTCTTTCTGTAAAACTGGACTCCAGTGGTAGGAGCTGGGTACATAGATTATAAAATAGATTAAGAATTAATTAGAACGTGGTAATTAAAAAAACCTGCCTTGGTAGATCGCAGATTGTTCTGATAAAATAGTGTTAGCATAATTCATTTAAAAATACACTCCACAGCTACTTATCAAATGAAGAGAGAAACATTAACTGTCTGACATGCTGGAGAATAAAAACACAGCATTCTCCACTGAGAAAACAAATGCAATCAGTTGGACAGCACTGCAAAACTTTCCATCTCAAAACCTTCCATACCACCTGAGCCCCTTGAATTGCAAGGCCATCCATCGGGACATCCACCAAAATTGGGCTTTTTTAAGGAAGAGAAAAACATCAGGAGCTACAATCCAACTGGACAAGGTCTATTAACAATTGTCTGGAGCCAGGCACCTTCCTTTAAACCCTATTCCACAATGGTTTGTGTTTAGCCCTCTGAGTATCCAAACCCAGCAAAACAGAAAGGGATCTTCTGGGCTCCAATGAATAAAATTAAATTGACTTAGACTACAGACTAGGCTTCCCTTGGGGCAGCAGGGAGGGTTGACACTGAGCTTGCGTAGCCTCGTACATCGAGCTCACCCTTGTATCAAACATGTTTCTAATTCCAGCAGGAAAAATTCTTCAATAGTAGATGTTGAAGTCATTTACCTCCTGTTTTCATCCGTTTTTCAAACTAGTTCTTCAAGTATTGATTCTGGATTAGTTATTCTCAGTTGTGCAATTTATGTATTATAAGACACTTAGAGGTTTCTAAGTCACAGGCAACTTTGTAGGCAAAAGAAAACAATTTAATTATCTAAGATTAGTGTTAATGGAAGGAAATGATTTATTGTACTACTGACAATGCTCAACCTTCGGAAAGTTTCACTGTGAAAAAATTATATGCAGTCATTGTCTTAAAACTAAAATTAAACCTTTCAGCGATAGCAGCCTCAAGTTTGACCTTTACCTCTATGAAAAAAAAAGAAATCATCTAAGAAAAACACTCTAACAGAAGCTTTCACAGCATTACAAAAGAGGGATTAACGAGAACATGACAGACAATCTATTCAGACATTAGGAAAAGCACTGATGGTGTTTTGTCCTGAAAGTTAATTACGATATCTTTACTCACATATTGAATATAATTAAAGGACTATAACTTAAAGGCAATAATAAAGGGTGTGGTATTGAGTTGGGAGCAAGGACATACCACAAAGAGGACACCAGAGACATCAGTTATAGAGCCTAACAAATTCAATACCTAAATTAAGGAAGAATAGGGCTAAGTGTTAACAAATATACACGGATTATCTAGAATGGAGCCGAGGTCAGTTCGTCTCGGGGCTTGTTAAAAAAAAAAAAGAAAAATATTCAAAATTAAACTCTGAGAAACCAGAGGTATTGGCATAAAAAAATATCAGATGAGATCCACCTGGAGGAACTGGAAGCCAAAATCTGTGAAAATACCTCGCAGGAAATAAAAGCATGGAAAGAAATAAATTTGGAAGGTAGAAAACATGGCAGGAAACTGCAGGGACGTTACTGGCTGGAAGCATCTTCCCATCTTTCCTCCCATCAAAAATTGCCAGTTGCCTTTGTACCAACACGGCTGCTATGGAGCTGTACAGTGAACCAGATTAGTGCACTGATCTGGGTTAAAAATAACCTTTTTTTTTTTTGCTGTTCACTGATCTGGTTCACCATATGGCCCCTCAGTACCAGCACAGTTAAGAAAGCCCGGCAATGGGAACAGGCAGAGGAGGAGTGAAAGTCCCATGAATAATGCTTCACCCCGAAGGAAGAAAATACAAGACCCAGCCCAGAAAATTTGTGCAGAGTGAAAAAGACAAATAGAAATTCACCCCTCGTCTCCTCAAATGCTACAGTGTGTTGGTGATGCTCAGGAAAAAAGGGCTACCAGGACTGCTTGTATCTCCTGAGCTAGCCCCGGTCAAGAGCAGGGCAAGCAAAGATCCATCCATGACACTCGGCCTGTCCAACTGGTGGAAGCAGGTTGGGGATCACCAGTGATGACTTCAGCCAGTCTGGAGGGGAGAGGTTTTGGAAGAAAGGAGTGAAAAAGGATTGTAAGCAGAATAGAAGCACACACACATGCTTCACTAGCAACGTCATGGGCATCAATGAAAACTCAATGTCAAGATACACGACAACTCAACAGCTCAAGGTGTATAACACAATTCTAAAAGGAAAGGGTTCTCTCAACTCAAGAGTATTAGATACCACATAGAGCCACCTTTTTTTGTACAGACAGAATATAAGTGTAAACTAGAGATGTAAGAAAAGCACAGAAGTCATAAAAACTGGCAAGGCTGGGCATCGTCCTTCCTCCAGGAACACCCTGCTGTCTTGCCTTGCAAGAAAGCCAAGTGACTAACGTCGGTTTTCATCTGCTGAGTATCGCTCCCGGCCACACCTCCCTTATACAGCATTTCTTCCGTTGTATTGTCAGAATTACTTTTCCTGCTTGAAGGATGATGTATTAAGGCTAGAAGGCCAGAGCGAGATTAGGAAAAGCAGCAAATCTCATCCCCAGTTTTACCTACTGACCAGTTACTGATTGAAAAAAAAAAAAAAGCCTAATCCGCTAGAAAACTGGAGGGGTTGGTTTTAGATCCAAAGATTGATAAAAGGACAACTGCTACTGAAGTATCAGCAGCGTTTTTCCCAGGCAGCTCAGCTCCCTGCTGCTGTTGAGCTCTGGATTTCAGTGTCGGAGATGATTCAGGTGCAGAGCTGGGAGCCGACACAGCAGCAGGATGGGTGGACTCAAGATACTGAAGTCAGCCACTCTAATCTGAACTCACATCAGTAGATAAGAGAAATTTAAACAAACAGCAAGAACTGGTTTGCTTTATTGAATGATAGAATGGTTTGGGTTGGAAGGAACCTTAAATATCACCAAGTTCCACCTCCCTTGCAACAAACACGTACGTCTTCAAATAGACAATGTTACTCAGAGTCCTATCCAACCTGGCCTTGAACACCTGCAGGGATGGGGTAGCCACAACCTCTCTGGGCACTCTGGGCCAGAGTCTCACAACTCTCAAAGTAAACAATTTCTTCCTTACATCTAATCTAAATCTACCCTCTTTCAGTTTAAAACCATCACCCTTCTTCCTGTCAATACCTTCCCTAATACAGAGCCCCTCCCCAGTTTTCTTCTAGGTCCCCTTCAGGTACTGGAAGGCTGCAAGAAGGTGTCCCCAGAGCCTTCTGTTCTCCAGGCTGAACAACCCCAACTCTCTCAGCCTGGCCTCACACCAGACGGGTTCCAGCCCTCCCATCATTGCTGTGGCCTCCTCTGGCCCCACTTCAACAGTGAAGTCTTCAAAGAGAATTCCGGCTGCGTGTAAAGTAGAAACAAATTCATATTGGGGGTTAAACGGCAGTGGAAGGGATACCCAGAGAGGAGGTACCATCTCCATTCTTGGAATCTTCTGATCCAGCAACCTGATCAGGTTGAAAATATCCCTGCTCATGGCAGAGTGGTTGGGCTAGACAATCTTTGAAGGTTGATTACAACCCAAACCATTCTACAGCTGGGTTTTAGAATGATTTTTTCATTGATACTCCTTTAACATGCCCAAAGGATGTTGGAAGAAATCTCCCAGTGGAGACTCACCTCTTGGGAGAAAAGTAGATGTTTCCTTTAAAAAAAAAAAAAAAAAAAATACATGCTTTCCAAAACAAGGCATGTAATTTGTCAATCATAATACTCTCTTTGGCACTGGAGAGACAGCACCTTAAATAACCATGTTTAGTTTCGGGCCCCTGACTCCAAGAAGAACATTGAGGGGCTGGAGCATGACCAGAGAAGGGCAATGAAGCTGGGGAAGGGTCCAGAGCACAAGACTTGTGAGGAGCAGCTGAGGAACCTGGGGTTGTTAAGCCAGGAGAAAAGGAGGCTCAGGGGAGACCTTCTTGCTCTCAACAACTCCCTGAAAGGAGGTTGGAGCCAGGTGGGGTTGGTCTCTTCTCCCAAGGAACAAGTGACAGGACAAGAGGAAATAGCCTCAAGTTGTGCCAGGGCAGGTTTAGGTTGGACATGAGGAACAATTTCTTCCCTGCAAGGGCTGTCAAGGCCTGGCTCAGGTTGCCCAGAGCAGTGGTGGAGTCCCCATCCTTGGAGGGGTTTCAAAGCCATTGAGATGTGGTGCTGAGGGACATGGTTTAGTGCTGAAATTGGCAGTGCTGGGTTAACGTTTGGACTTGATGATCTCAAAAGTCTCTTCCAACCAAAATGATTCTATAATTCCATGATTTAGGGACAGATTTATAATTCTATGATTTAGAACAGACCTGCACACACCTTTCACTACTTCTCATGGTTTTTGTCCTGTCTCTTAAAACCAACTAATGTCTCGAAGTCAAACTTCAAAACAAAATTACAGGTTAGGAATAGACCTTAATCTCTTCAGGATACTTTGCTAATACAGCTACGCAAGGCAGAGGTATATTCTTTTCTCTGCTGTCCTCATGACAACAAAACCAAGGCAAAATAATCAACCGGCAGATTGTCCCACTGACAAAGAAGCTTCTTGCTGTAGCTACTTCCATTTGAAAAAGCAGCTAAGCGACACTGATGAAATCACTGATTTACCAGTATAAGTTATGTCTTGACCAAATGATTTTGCTAGCAGCCCTTTTGTCTCTAGAAACAACATCCAATTCAGATCAAAAGAAGTGATTCACAAAAGTAATTTTTTCTTTACTTATCCATACAGTTTCCTAAATCAACAGTTGACTATCACATCTTCTGTCTTCTGTTATGCCCAAAGCATACACCTGTTGATATATCTGAGGAACATCCCTGCTCTGAATGACAATCTAATAATTAATTGAGCTATTCATACAGATTAAGTAGTAATATAAATCATTTTAAGGTGGATAACTGCTTTTCCATGAAGGTGTTTCCAAAATTCACCACAATTTTTCAAGGACTTCAATTATTTGTCAATAACAAACTCACTTCTAAATCAGCTTACAAGCAATTAAAACCGAGTTAAATCAACATTTGTTTTACTAGGGTCTATTACGCACTTGTTTAGAGCAGTCCCAACCTCTCCTTCCTTTGGAAGTCATTAGCAGTTCCTGTCACCAGAGATTTAATTTCTCTTCCCTTGATTCCCCTTGTCCTTCAGAGATACTACAGTCACAATGGCAGTGAAAAAGCTGCCCAAAATTGAGAGCAATATCCACCAGTTCTTAAAGAGATCGTAGAGGAGGACCAGTACCGCCCTCCACCCCAAGTACTTCACCTTCTTGAATACTGTAGACAGATAAAAACATTCTTGATAACATTAGAGAAAAATAAAAAGCATTCTTCCAGTTCTGTAACAGATTTTGCAAAGGACTTTAATCATTTAGTGTTCTGCTGCTGGCCAATCACAGCAAAGACCACGTCTCACAGCTCTTTAATCCTCACTCCACGCGTTTTGTTTCTTGTAATCAGGTCAGGTCACTAAGCAGGCCAGAAATTAGCCATTATTCATTATTTAGTAACTAGAGAGCGTGGTGTTTCCCCACTTTCAGTAATGCCATTTCCTAAGATTCTAGTGTGTCGTCATGGTCAATCTTGAACTTCCACATCAACTCCAATAAATATATCTGCTCATGCTACATTACTCCAGGTTGCTCTCAGCAGCTCTGCCATGCCAGCACGTCCACTCTAGTTGTCCCACTCTAGACCCCCTCTCTACCACATCTTCCACCTGCACCTCTGTTTTTTGTCATGGTGACTTCTACTTTGAAGACTACTTTTCCTTGCACAAAAAAACTCCGAGTCTTTCCTCCAAACAATTCCTAAAAATGTATCTTTTACACGTTTTCTTTTACACAATAGCCACTGTTTTCACTCTCACATTTTCTTCTCATTATATTACCTCCTTCCATTTAAAGTGCAGCTTTGAATCATAGAATTACTTGGGTTGAAAAGGACCTTCCAAGGTCATCTAGTCCAACCCCCCTCCAGGGAGCAGGGACATCTGCAACTAGGGCAGGTTGCTCAGAGCCCCAGTCAACCTCACCTGGAAAGTCTTCAGGGATGGGGCATCGACCACCTCTCTGGGAAACCTGGGCCAGGGTCTCACCACCCTCAGAGAAAAGAATGTCTTCCTTATATCCAATGTGAATCTCCCCTCTTTCAATTTAACACCATCACCCCTTGTCCTTTTACAATAGGCCCTGATAAAATGTCTCTCACATCATCTCTGTGGCTTCTTCTGGCCCCGCTGCAACAGGTGCATATCTCTCCTGTTGCTGAGGATTCCAGAGTCAGACTCCCAGCAAAGGGCTACGTCAGATTTTCTGCAATGTGCATATCAAAATTAAGCAACATCTGATGTACACTTTTTTCCTCTCCACTGACTAGGGCGAGAAATATTCCAAAGCAATAGCATGCAATGGCCAGCAACAAAGCTTATCATCTTCTGCTCAAGCGTCCTTGACGTACCCTCTCTCAGAGAAGCTACAATGCATCTTCAAACAGCCCTGAAAATGTGCCTGGAAAACAGATTCTGATCCAAGCCTGTTACCTTGCCCATAGCTATCTAATTAAGATACCTACAAAGCCTCATCTTCACAGTATCCAACCACAAAAAGAAATATATATCTGAAGTGGTTTTCTTTGTAACCTGCAAATGAGAGCACTGCCCCTCCCGCAGAGATAAGAAACGAACTATATGACATAGACTACAGTCTAATCCCTCAAAGATATTTACAAGCTCAACTCCCACTGAACCAATAAAGTTAAATTCCTAAACTCCTCTGCAGATCTGGGCAACAGAGAAGTACAATATTCTTCCAAAGCTGAGTATTCCCCGTTCAATCTCTGTTGCAGGTTCCGGAGAACCTGCAAATGTTCCAAAGCCTCCGAAAATACCACAGCCTCCAAATTGTTGCTTCCAAAACTTCTCCCGTTAGCGCGGCAGTTTCAGTCCGTGCCGTTTGGTAGAGGTGAAAGGTTCAGCCATTTTACGCTTTCAGCAATCCTAACGTAACTCCATTTTATTTCACGCACTGCAAAGGAGAGTTTTGCCCCGAGTTTGGCAGCTTTTTACGCCATGTAATAACAATTAACTCCCTTTGGCATAATTTATATGAAACATTGATCTAATACAGATAGCTAGGGAAAAAAAAAAAATAGACCTATTAAGTCATCTAAATGACCCTACCATCACCGCTGGATTGTTCCCGGCAGCACGTTTTCCCTGCTTGTTTTAAATGCGCTGGCCACAGCAGAAGTACAAAAATTGTCTGCGAAGCAGAGACACGTTTCACTGACATATGCTTTAAGTCAACACGGTGTTGGAAATCTTCAATTTATGACTAAATGTTGCACTGCACTTTTATTCCTCCAAACAGACTTTTAACGTTTCTTGAGGGAATGAAAAGGGGCTGCTTGTATTTCACTGTGTGGCAAAAAAACCACGATTTTCAAGTTGAATCCAAAGCTTGCACGTCCAACAGACTAGGACTTGAAACTGGTGCTCATCTCTGAGAAGAGATGGATGCTCCGCAAGAGGACGCGCAGTTCTAGAAGTGCAACAGATGTGCAACATATTTTCAGGTTTGGCGTTGGTTTTTTTTTGGTGGGTTCTTCTGATATTTATAAGACAAAAGGTGAGACTTTCTTCATGGAAGTGCCACAGGCTGGTTATGGAAAAAGCAGAACGAGAAGTCCTGGTCTCACTTTCAGCTTCAAGGCAAGAACAATACTGAAGCTATTCCTGGCAGATCTGCTTTCTAATCTAAACCTTTCTAATGGAGATTCCCATGTTTCCTCAGGCAACAGTTCAGGGTTTGGGGTTGCTTCTCCTCCCCCACCACGTGTAACCTAAATTAAACTTTTGTCTGTTGCCTCTTACCACTACACACCTCTGAGAGGCACACACCATCTCCCCTGTAGCCTCCCCTTAGGGCAGATGAAGATAACACCAGTAATAAGATTCCCCCTGCACCTTCTCCAGATTGAGCACACCCAGTTCGTCACCTCCTCTAATACCGTGCACTCCAGCTCACAACCATCTTGCAGGCTTCTCCAACACTTCACTACTCTTCTTGTGCCAGAGAGCTTTTTGCGTGGGATAATTCCGTCCCAGGTGAAGCTTCATCAGTCCTGGTGTCCACCTTCTGAATGGGAAATCCCGCCCACGACCACAACAAATGTTACTCCTGATTCGGCTCCATCCATTAATTTACAAAAGGCACATCCTACCCAATCTATGAAACTGTTGAGAAAGATGTTAGAAAGTGTTGGTCCCATCATCGACCCTTAGGGAAGCCACACATAACCAGCCCTCTGGTTACATTAAACTACTGACCTTGGCAATCAGGCTTCCACCACTCTTGTAAGTCCACCACTCCCCAGTACGGCTACATGGATGGAGGAAGCTTTGCCCAATCTAAGTAAATGGGATCCACTGCGCTCTCGTTATCTGCAGAGCCGATCGTGCCTCTCCAGAAGCAATCAAGGAACTATTATGAGTACCACGGCAAGACGAGAGGTGTTCGTAACGGGCGTCTCTGCACAAACGCAAATTAGTTATGTCCTGTGCTTATTTGAAGTTAGTGGTGCTGGCAGACAATCACCGGTTTGTTTTTGCTGGCACAGCTTAGAAAGCTGCTAACTGAGGTGAGAGAGAGATTTGTCAAAGAACGATGGACTGGATGATCTTTAGAGGTCCCTTCCGACCCAAAACATTCTACAAAGTGATAAAACAAAGCTGAGCAGAATCATTTCACAGCTCACTTTAAGAGCCCCGCTATATGTGCATCCTTGACCTACTAAAAGCCTCCTGCAATAAAAAGCCAACCATACAAGTCCCTCCCATAGAAGCCATTAGCTTCTAAACAGTACATAAAAAGTGAAACATAAAGATCAGCGTTTCTGGGAGAAAAAAAAAAAGAAATGTCATGAACTTGCAAGAATTAGAAGCCCTTAATTTCATTTTATGCTTTACAGCACAGGCTCCAAGAACACTTAATGTCATTCAATGCATAGGGAAAGGATTTTTGACCTCCACATTTTCATACAAACGCAGAATAGTTTAGGTTGGAGAAGACCTTTAAGACTATGGAGTCCAATCGTTAACCCAGCACTGCCAATTTCATCACTAAACCATGGCCCTCAGCACCACATCTCAATGGCTTTGAAACCCCTCGAAGGATGGGGACTCCACCACTGCTCTGGGAAGCCTGAACCAACAACCCTTGCAGGGAAGAAATCGTTCTTCGTGTCCAATCTAAACCTGCCCTGGCACAACTTGAGGCTGTTTCCTCTTGTCCTGTCACTTGTTCCTTGGGAGAAGAGACCAACCCCCACCTGGCTCCAACCTGTTTGCAGGGAGTTGTTGAGAGCAAGAAGGTCTCCCCTGAGCCTCCTTTTCTCCTGGCTTAACAACCCAGGTTCCTCAGCTGCTCCTCACAAGACTTGTGCTCTGGACCCTTCCCCAGCTTCATTGCCCTTCTCTGGACACGCTCCAGCCCCTCACTGTCCTTCTTGGAGTTAGGGGCCCAAAACGGAACCCAGGATTCAAGCGGAGGCCTCACCAGTGCCAAGTATAGGAGGACAATCAAGTCCTCTAGTCCTTCTGGCCACACTGTTTCTTATCCAAACCCTCTTGGCCACCTGGGTATACTACTGGCTAATATTCAGCTGGCTATTTTCTATCAACCTTTGCTGTTCTGGCAAAATAGTTTCTTTGCAGTTTGTTTTTGGGTTTCCTTCAGACAGACAGGAAGTACATCTTACTATAGCATAGCGAGCAAAAAATTAAGGTGGAGAAAGTCCTGTACGAAACTGCCACTGTTGGTCCACCACAGCCGATTTCTGGAAAAAAAACAAGTTAAATTTATTGCCTTTTACGTTGTTGCAGAAGATTGCACCCAGTGCACTGAACCATAGAATGGTTTGGTTTGGAAGGGNAACAAAGAGCAACACGCACACAGAAAGCATCCTTGAATGTGGGAGATTCATAAGTGTCATCATCTCCCTACCAGTGCATCGGTCTCAGAAGTGCTTCTGGTGGACATCCAACACACGCAATTACCCAACCAAGGACAAGTATCTCCTACAGCTCTACAGGTCAGCATCTACCTATTGCCTTCCTTGGCATCCTCACATCATTACCACCACCAGACTGACAGCTCCTTGGATGTCAAAATCTGTTCTATGTTATCAAATCTCTTTCAGTTCGTCGTTAATACAATTATCGCCATGTGTCCTGCTGCAGGTTTTTATTTTTTTCCCAAAAGAAAACAGGAAGCAAAAGGTTGCAGTTCATTACGGTCACTAACGTGTTTACACAGTTGGTGACCCTGAGAGAAAGAAATAGTTTGTCTCCTGAACATAAATTGTTGCCCTCACCACTACCATGACCATCGCCGTGCCATGATGTGCAAGAATTAGCAGCAGAAAGCGCCTGTACTATAAATTTGAACACTGAAAAAAAAACCCCAATAAACCAATCCCTAAAAGCCTCTCTACTCGGCTACGACGAGGAAGAAAACAAGAGAGGAAAAACTTGTATGAGTAATAGGAGAGATATTTAGTGCTACAGATAATGCATCAAAATTTATCCTCCAACCTTTTACACACCCCAAAAATGACTAATTATGTGCCAGGAGATATCATCTACTCCACAAATCAAGTCACTAAAACTACAGACTAAAAATGGTTTTTCAAAAAGTCAATTTATTAGAGATTACTGTGCAGACAGACAGATGAGTGCTCTTGTGTACTTGCTGCATTAACAAGCTCTCAAAAGCCACAGGAAAAGAAAAAATCAATGCTGTATATTTTTTTCTCACATCAATTTATCTACTGCTGAAAAAAAATAACTAGCTTCTGCATACGTACTGTATTCAAGGTTTCCTTCAAGCAGGGAAAAATAAAACAAGCTTTTGCTGGTTTTAACCATCTAAACTCTGCCTTGCTGAGCTCAGATTTTGCTTCTGATAAGACCCGAAATAAACCTCTAAAAAAACCAAAGCAACCTGGCACTGATACACAGGGCCTTTTGTTACTGATCCCGTGGTACTGGTGTGAACCTGGAGCCCATTAGCAGTGAACTGTCCACTAAATATTTCATGATTCTGGATTGGAGACATTTCCCAGGACAGGCTCTATCACTAGAGATGCTATAAACCGGTATGACAGTTGCTAAATAAAGTATATCATGCAGAGTAGCCTCTCCAAAGCACTCACAGATTTCCCACCTAGGAAGAACAACAACAAGAGTATCAAAAATGTGTGGGTTTTTCTCTCCAACTACAAAACACAGAATTTCACTGTATGAAGCCTTTCAGCTTGGTACTTTCACGGCAATCAAAATAAATCCCGCGACGGCATTCCCTGTCAAGCAGACTAATCTTTCTTCCTTCATTTTCTTTTTCCAGGTCATCAGTTTACTTTTCTCTGTCAGGAGCTCCCCATAGACTGTGGGAGGGCATCTGAAAGAATTCTGTAATCGTAGCATTTTACCACCCCATCACACAAGTCTTAAGAGCCCCTTAAAATATTTCCGCACATCTGCCAGATCCAAAAATGGAGGCGAAGTCCCCTCCAAAACTAGTGGCACAGCTCTTATTCTTCGGGTCAGTTATGATTTCCAAAGACACAACCCTGCTGCTGTCCCACAGTCGGTGGAACCAGGAACACAAACCCACAACACCTGCCTGGGGAGGGATGCAGAATGTGGAAGTTGGATGGTGTGGAACAAATGAGCAGAGAAAACGTGAAGACTCGAGCTGGGAAACCCTTCCAGACTCCATCAACTTCTCTGATTAACCACCACGGATGACACTGAGGTGCTGCCTGATACTTCTCTCCCAGTGCCACTTGCTTGCTGCTTGGATCACGTTCAACTAGCACAGCCAATGGGACTAATCCATCCCAAAGCCAGGCTCCTTAAGGCAAAGCGGCTTTGAGCGACGGGAGGAATAACTCCCGCCACAAACAGGCTTCCCCCATCGCCGCCTCACTGGGCTTCACTTTCACGATTGCTTTAAGCTGATCTAAGTTCCGAACAACATGGCCAATAACATGTCCCAAGTAGTAGCAATCCGCTAATTAATGTTGATGCTAGCCCAAGGAGAGGCGAGAACAGATCAGGAGAAGACATCTTCGGTGCATTAAGTGTGGCCACTACTTAGTAGAGGGAGGTTTTCCTCGCCCTCTACTCTGCCCTACTGAGGCTACATCTGGAGTACTGGGTCCAGTTCTGGGCTCCCCAGTACAAGAGGGCCAAGGATCTACTGGAGAGAGTCCAGTGGAGGCTTCAAAGGTGCTAAGGGGACTGGAGCATCTCTGTGCTGAGGAGAGGCTGAGAGCCCTGGGGCTGTTTAGCCTGGAGAAGAGAAGAGGCTGAGAGGGGATCTGATCAGTGCTCATCAACAGCCATAGGGCGGGGTCAGGAGGATGGGGCCAGACTCTTGTCAGTGGTGCTCAGCATTAGGATAAGAGACAACAGGTACAAACTAGAATACAGGAGGTTCTGTTTGAACATGAGTAAAAAACTTCTTTGCTGTGAGGGTGCCAGAGCCTGGACCAGGCTGCTCAGAGAGCTTGTGGAGTCTCCTTCTCTGGGGAGATTCCAAACCTGCCTGGACACAATCCTGGGCAATTTGCTTTGTGTAAACCTGCTCTGACCGGGGGGCTGGATGAGATGATCTCCAGAGGTCACTTCAAATCCCCACCATTCTGTGATTCTGTGATCTCTTTCTTGTGGGAGCCTACCTGGCAACACAGGACAGGCCACTCTTTGAGCCAGAGAACTGCTGCAACCTGGGTTTCCCAGCATTTTCGTTCTCTACCCTGGCAGTCTACCACAGAATCATAGAATCCCAGCTTGGAAGGGACCTCAAAAATAATCTGGTCCAACCTTTCTCGGCAAGAGCCCAGTCTAGACAAGCTGACCCAGCACACTCTGTCCAGATGAATCTTCAAAGTGTCCAGTGTAGGGGACTCCACCACTTCCCTGGGAAGATGACTCCAATAGCTCATTGTTCTTGTGAAATATTTCCTCTCGTGTCCCATCAGCGTCTCCCCAGGATTAACTTGTCCCCATTATCCCTCATCTTTTCTACAGGACTCCTTGTCAAAAGGGAGTCTCCACCTTCTTTTTGGCCACCCTTTAAATGCCAGATAAACATCATAGTTCACCCAGTAGTGAGGGACCTAGTCACCCTCCACTTCTCTTGCTTCCCTGCTTTGCAAGACCCCTTCTTCCTCCTGTGCCCCAGAGCCTGGAGTCAGGCAGCCAAAAAGAGATTGTCATTGAGCTCAAAACTCTGTCCTTCCCCAAGTACCACCAGCCACCAAATGTGAAAATCTGGAGCAAAACTTATTTTTGAATCAAAATTTGGTTTAAGTTGACCCACACACTCAAAATGTGTGAGGAAGCAGCAGACTAACAGATGTCACTGCTGCATAAGCCTCATTTCTTTAGGAAGCCAGGCTAAAAATGGAACCAGCGATCACCACCATCATCTATGTTTAGACCCAGTATTCTAAACAATTCCTTCCTTTGCAGCTCTACTTTTTTTTTTCCACCCTGAAACTATCTTTGGCAGAAGAATTAAACAGCTGCCACCAAGAGCAGAAATTGAGTTAAAAGATGAAGAAACGCAGCGCTGGTAGCAAAGGAGACACACCAGCTGGATGCCTTCCAGGTCACTGCAGCCCGTCCGTCTCCTGAAGAGGACAACGCAGCAGATCTTAGCGCAGCCCCAAGTTTGCTTTTTTTCCCCACATATGCAAAAGCAGTAACTCCTATACAGGTAACCATTTCACACTATAAGGTACACAATTCATTTTTCAAAAGGTTTGCCAATCAGATTATTATACTCAAGCTACAGAGAGAAAAAAAAAATGAAAAAAAAAAAAAACCACACATACAAAACATACAGAAAGACTTTTCGTGGGGAAAATATTCCACTTGAGATTTTACTTGTCTTCCTGAGCCAAATTGGCAGGAAAACTGTATAATTACAGTGCTTTTGCAAACAAAATTAATTTATTGCAAGCCTGTGCATGGTCACTCTTACATACATGTATATTTTATGGAGAAGGGAAAGAAATGATGTCATAGTTTTGTTTCAAACCCACAGATAAACCACTCTCCCAAAAAAGGACTATTTTTATATGAAATCACTGTGTGTTGCCACAGATGATAGTCTCCTCTTCCATTCTGAAGGACGCACAAACTTCACAATGCAGAGTCACAGACAGCAGGGACAACATCCCTTAGCACTGTGCTACCACAGGGGGACCAGGACGTAAGCTGCTCAGGACAGGCATCAAGACATGATCTGTCGATAGGGAGATAAAGAAACAACTATTTCATGTATGCTGTTAAGCATAAAGTGCTGCTTTCTTATGTATTTGACCTTATGTATGAGACTCAAGATCAAGATGCATAATTTTTTAGACTAAAATATAATCAAATACATAGAAACATAGAATCATAGCAGAGAATGGTTTGGGGACCTTTCAAGGTCATCCAGTCCAGGCTCCCTGCAGGGAGCAGGGGCATCTACAACTAGAGCAGGTTGCTCAGAGCCCCAGCCAACCTCACTTGGAATGTTGCCAGGGATGGCGCATTGACCACCTCTCTGGGCAACCTGGGCCAGGGTCTCACCACTCTCAGTGTCAACAGTTTCTTCCTTCTCTCCAGTCTAAATCTCCCTCTTCCAATTTCGAACCATCCCCATCTTTCTGACAGGCCCCCTTTAAGTCCTGAACGGCCACAAGAAGGTCTCCCTGGAGCCTTCTCTTCTCCATGCTGAACAACCCCAACTCTCTCAGCCTGGCCTCACAGCAGAGAGGTTCCAGCCCTCCCATCATTGCTGTGGCCTCCTGTGGCCCTGCTCCAACAGGTCCCTGTCTCTCCTGTGCTGAGGACTCCAGAGCTGGACACAGCACTGCAGGGGGGGGTCTCACCACAGCTACTCTGGATGCAGCTCAGGATACCATTGGCTTCTGGGATACAAGTGCTCGGTGACAACTCATGTTCAGCTTTTCACCCACCAGTACCCCCCAAGTTGTTCTCTACAGGGTTGCTCTCCATCCCTTCATCCCCCAGCCTGGGTTGACAACAGGGGTTGCCACAACCCACGTGCAGTACCTTGCACTCGGCCTTGCTGAACCTGAGGAGGTTCACATGGGCCCGCTTCTCAAGCCTGTCCCGGTACCTCTGGATGGCATCTCTTCCCTCAAGCATGACGACATGTATCATAAAAACCAATTATCAAAACCAGCCATGTTGCTGTACATTAGAGGTTTATTTCCCTTCATTATGCCAGCATATCAGTCCCATTAAGACACCCAACCAGCTTCCAAGAATCCTCTGTTGCTTTCACAAATGTTTATTCTGTGTATACTAATGTTCAGTTGTTCTCCCCGTCACATTCAATACATCTCATGTTCATAAATTATAGACCTGTCTGATTTTCCTAACACTACCCAAGAGCTTACAGTAATGCAGGAACCCAGCAGAGGCTGGAGAGGTCCAAATGCTGAGACTTTTTAAGAGGCTACAGGTACATGCTGGGACTTTCTAAAGATGCTAACAGACTAAGGCACCTAATTCCCCCCAGACTGAGGTGATGACCTTCCTTTCCCTTATTCCCCCTCCAAAATTCAACCCCTGGCAATTTGCAGCTGAAATGCTGAAGAGATGAAGATGACCCTCGTCTGTAGTCCCCGGACCTGCTCCTGTAGGATCATATCTCACACTGTACGCTCCGAAATTATGCCAAATAATGTCACCTCATCCAACTACACAGATTTCCTACTGCTCGGTGACACAAGACACATCCCCATTAGCTCAAGAATAACAACCTAGATTTTTTTTAGGGGATCAAGAAGAGATCTGTTATTTCAGCAGCACCTCCACATGACTGTTAACACCGTGATCACCGAAGAAATCACGGGCTCAGTGACTTCTGAGTTGGCAAATAAGTAGATACACTTCTCATCCATGAATTCCTTCCAAACGCTCAAATTCATTTTAGTATTATTTTGGATGCGGTAACGCTACCGATACAACTGTAATTTAGAGGAACAAACATCAAAAACATCCCATTTTTTTCTTCACGCATGCAAGAAGCTTGTTTGCAATTAAAAACACGCGCGCCGAGTTAAACACATTTGTGACAAACGCAGCACAAGCTTCAGCTGATGAGCTCCTATCCAATTATTCATGCTCTTTTCCCATTGCTAAGAGGCTTTGTTTGTATTGGTTTGGGGGGGGTTTAAGTCATCTTCTATATACTTCCCTGGTAGCTCTCGTCAGGGGGAAAAAACCCCTAGCTTTAAGAGGATTTAAAATTATTTTAATCTGAAGAGCGCTATAAACATTTCCCACCATACAGGAAGAACAATCTGTTGTTGTTCGTACGTTAATCCTGGCAAGCACTTGAAGGGCAGAAACACAATGGGGTGAAATTGTTACAGATAGCCTCGGGGTTATTCCAATACTTGAACAACGAGAATAACGGGGTGGAATGAAAAACGTAGGCCAAAGTGTAGGAAACATGCCTCACGATAAGATCAGAGCACTCAAAAAAGAGGAACAGAAAACTACTGAAGAGAAGACGGTCGTAGGAATTAAAAATGAGCCTTGTAGAAGCATAAGAAGTATTTGTTAGCCCAGACAGAACATCATCCATCCTTTTCTGCAAAAAAAAAAAAAAAAAAAAAAAAAAAAAATCAGCAGCAGGCCAATTATCTTTCTTCCATTCGGACAAGTAAAATTTCACAAGGTTACCACAGAGAACAACCCAGAAGTGGCAAGATGGAAGAGAGGAGACATAATCTAATAGGCCTTTTCTATCTAACTTTATGATTCTGATGAAAAATGACCTGAATAAGTGAAGTTATTTGCCCTTGTCCTCTTTGTTCATATTGAATTTAGTCATAAGGGAAATCCTGCCAAGGATAGTACGTTTTACTCAATTTACTATCCTTTGTGATTGCTCTATAAAATATTAGATACACGATAGAAAAGGTTATGGGCTTTCTGGGTGGGCGGGTTTTTTTCAGCAGAAAAAGAAGGAACACCTCAAGTAGAAAAAAAAATAAGACAACAGGAACTGATTAAATTTTCTGCAGAGAATGTTTCTCTGTTAGTCCATGTTCAGAGGATTATATCAAACCCAAACACGGTATAATGTTTTTTTTAAATAGTCATTGAGTGCCAAACACTCTATTTCTATTCTATTCCATTTCTTAAAATGGTTCCAAGTAGGTTACGACTAACACCGGAGTCAGAAGCTCCATCTATCTGGTGCGCAGATGTCGGAACTGTGAGAAGTGGAGGCTTGAAGGCGCAGTATTTTATCAGCCTGCTACTTGGGGACTCTCGCTGTTCATCATATGATCAGGCCGCTGCCGTTATTACAGCAACAAGTAAGAGGTAAGAACCTACTCTTTCAGGTTCTGTTGCGGCCGATACCGCACCTACCCCAGCACTGTGCTGCGAGTCTCCTCTGCAGACTTCTTCCCCAAAATCCATCTCTAACCCCAACATCTGCACGGACAAAACTTGGGTCACGCACAGTGCAGACTGTGAGCCATAAATAACAGGCAGAGAATTCTGGTACAAGCCAGGTGCAGCCGGTCACAAGCACCGCTGATCAATTCTTTCGGACTCGAAGACGCTGAAGTTCTTTTTTCATAAAGCTCTAGAGGCAAACCATAATTCTGCGGGATCTGTTAAGTCTTGGGAACGTACCCCTTGCACACCCCGCTACACATCCAAGCGGGGCTGTAAGATTCCAGTAAGAGGCTTTGACATTTCTCTCTCACCATTCAATCCCTAACCCAAAACAAGAGGCTGGGAACTGGCAGCTGCAGGCTATTGTAATGAGCGGTGTCAAAAATGCCAAGCAAATGAGTAACACATGGCTGCCGAGCAGCCCCTTTTCCTGGGCTGACCTCGGAGGCTGAACGGCTGCCCCTTTCCTGACAAAATGATTGCAAGAAGAAAAACATCCCGGCTGCCGCTACGTAATCGCGCGGGTAAGGCGCTGCAGTCCCTTTTGGCAGAAAGAACGTACGTCGTGTGTTCAGGATAAGATCAGATCCCACTGCGGTAAGCGCAGCTCAGCTCCTTAAATACTCCCCACTCCTCAGAAGTTTCCATAAAAACTGAATGGACTCCCACGGAGCAAGTCTCCGTTACCCATACCTCCGTTACCATTACAGACAGGCATTTTTTGGAGTGTTTTTATGGGGAATTTGCTAAATCACTGCTGCCATAGTATCCCCCATGGATTCATTAAAGCTGTTCTTTGGAATTGATACTGCGAGATAAAGTCAGCAGAAGCCCTGACTCGCCTACAGGTTTCCAGAGGTTGGATTTTTGTTGTCGCTGAAAAGATGAACATACTTCTCTCCAGCTGTATCAGACAAGTATCATCAAAAGGCCTAGAAAAATCCCAGTGATAGGACAAGGTACAACAGGCACAAACTGGAACCCAGAAAGTTCCACCAAAACATAAGGAGAAACTTCTTCCCTATGAGGGTGCCAGAGCCCTGGGACAGGCTGCCCAGAGAGGTTGTAGAGTCTCTTTCTCTGGAGAGATTCCAAACCCACCTGGACACGATCCTGGGCAACTTGCTCTGGGGGACCCTGCTAGAGCAGGGGCATTGGACAAGATGATCTCCAGAGGTCCCTTCCAACCCCCACCATAACGTGATTCTAAAATTATACATGCTACTCCTTTAACTTCTTTCACAGCAAGTTCCTCTTGACCCTTTACTTTGGACTAAATTATACACATTTACAAAAAACTAATTGTCTAAGATCCATTCCAATTACAAGTCTAATTATGCTTTTCTAACTGTTGCCTGACTGCCTTGGTCTGAAATCAAACCATGCTATTTTCTTTTAATCCAGATGAAATTGGGCTGAAAGGCTTTCTGGAGTTCTGTGAAGTTCAGAACTAGATAAAATGTAGGCATCTGAAGACTCATCAGATAAAAGGCTAAGCCAAGACAGAAGAGCTTTCCAAGTGTACATCAGAAGGTCCTATCAAGATTTAATGAATCTTGGACTCTGCTACCCTCCCTAGGGGGATACAGGAGGGAGAGGGGTGAAAGCATGTACCTTTCTCCCCACTCCTCTTCATCCTCCTGCATCCGGGCTTCTTCTCTTTGGGCAAGAAATTTGGCTTGGTGGAGAGCACCGGCAGCTTTCTGCGTTCTCCCTGGAAAGAGGGGCCCTGCACGGTTCCTCATTCAGCTCAGAACTGCTCTCATTTCCTCCCCTCCTTTCCCAACTTTTCTATAGCTGCCAGCTTCAGACCTTATCCCACTTCCCACCCACTATTTATCTAGCATCGGGCTCTGCCCTGTCACTCCACCCTGGTCAGTGCAAGCCAAAGCTCTTTTCCTGCAGTTCTCCTCCCTGAAAGGTAGCTCTATGTGAAGTCTCCACTTGTTTCAAACTTCCTAGTAGTTTTCTCTCCTTTACTGAGACTTCCTTAACAAAGGAGAAGTAAAGCAATTAAAAACTGTGAATGTTTGTTAGGAATAATGGCTCACCATTGCTGTGTGTCTTTACTTCCATATTAACATTTTCCGAAAGACAATACTGGCCTATTCCAAGCTTTGGGATGATTTTTCATCCAATCAGGTGATTATGTCAGTCCCTCCTCATCTCGAAACCTGTAAATCCATTTCAAATTTCTTTCTTTTTTTGGAGACTCTGCACATACCCATAAAAATCTTACAGCTACATATTAAGGCAATAATATTAATCAGTGATATGTGTCTAAATAGATTTAAAACAATCTGGATCACCGTGTTCAAAGGACAGCAATCGACAACACAACAGCCAGTTGGCAGCCAGTAATAACAAAAGCGGGACTGACACTTGGGCCAGTGGTGTCCAGAATCTTCATCGCTTGAGTAACACCACAGGCTTACATCAGAATCATAGAAGCATTCTGGTTGGAAAAGATCTTTAAGATTATCAAGTCTGAGCAATAGCCCAGCACTGCCAGGTCATCACTAAACCATGTCCCTCAGCACCACATATCAACAGCTCTGAAATCCCTCCAGGGATGGGGACTCCACCACTGCTCTGGGCAGCCTGAGCCAGGCCTTGACAACCCTCTCAGGAAAGAAATTGTTCCTCATGTCCAGCCTAAACCTCTCCTGGTACAACTTGAGGCTGTTTCCTCTTGTCCTGTCACTTGTTCCATGGGAGAAGAGACCAACCCCCACCTGGCTCCAATCTCCTTTCAGGGAGTTGTTGAGAGCAGGGAGGCCTCTCCTGAGCCTCCTTTTTTCCTGGCTAAACAAAATCAGCCACTCCTCACAAGACTTGTGCTCCAAACCCTTCCCTGGCTGTGTTGCCTTTCTCTGGCCATGTTCCAACCCATCAACATCCTTCTTGGAGCAAGGGGCCCAAAACTGAACCATATTCAAGACGCATCCTCACTAGTGCTGAGGACAGAGGTACAATCACTTCCTTAGGAAGAGCATGTCTAGCAGGTCAAGATAAGTCATTACTGCCCCCAGCTTGGCACTGGTAAGGCAGCACCCGGCAGGTGGTAGCGACCTTTGTCTAAGAACGATGTTAAATAAACCAACAAAAACTCAGCAGAGAGCTACTAAGATGATCAGGTCATACAGCAAGTTGAGGGAGCCAGGCCTGTTTCAGCCGACCAAGAGGAGGCTAAGGACAACCTAACTACAGCCTGCAGCTACCTAAAAGACAGCCACAAAGATGACAGAGCAACAGCATTGTGGGGCGACCTCTGCACCTAGCTCCTTCTCAGGTGCTTCAGAGCATTGTGCCCAACATGCTCAGGATCAGTTTGAGTATTAGATTAAGTCCAAGAAGCAAGGAATTCCCTTCCCTCTTCCTCTGCTGAATGAACTCTGCTCAAGTGAACGTTCAGCAATGTCCCATATCAAAGCAGACTCAGCAATTATTTCCCTCTTCTCTCCCATCATTTACCTGTGACAGAGTTCAGCCCATAAGGACTGAAAGTGTGTATGTAGTTTACCGCTCAGAATTTGTGCCATCTAATTTACTCACAATTAGCACAGATGATCTAATATTCCTTTCTGACCTTAATTTCCACAAAACCCATCAAATTAATTCTTCTTTTGGATGTATACGCAGACCTACAAAAGCTCGACCTATTACAATTCCTATTCGGTTCCGTGCTAGTGTAACTGAGAAAAACGGAACCTTAAATTCCCAAACAACTTGTAAGCAGCAACGTATTAATGGACCTCCTGCAACAACTCCGTCTCTGTTGAAGAAGAATGTCAACCACTTGCATGGCAGCCTTTGAAGTGCCTCTCCACAGAGGAAAAACAAGCCATCAGCCTAGACAAATTCACCGCCTGGGTTTTGATGGTTAGATGGATCATACGACAAACAGATCCGTACGCTGCATTTCAAACAGATGCTGAAATTGTTTTCTGCTCCACAGCTCATACTCCTAGGAATCACTGGTGTCAATAAAGCGAAAGAGCACCTAACTATTTCGCCTTCCGTGGCTGCTGTTATTGCTGCTGCATAAGAAAAATACCTTCTGAAAAAGCGTGGGGCTTTTATGCAGCCTTGTATCCTTGACCTCAGTCTTACTGCAGTCATAGAACGGGTTGGGTTGCATGGCACCTTAGAGATCATCTCGTTCCAAACCCCCTTCCACTAGAGAGGGTTGTTCAAAATCTCATCCAACCCAGTCTTGAATGCTTCCACAGTTTGTGCATCCACAACTTCCCTGGGCAATCTGGGCCCGTGTCTCACCACCCTCACACTGAAGAACTACTTACATGTAATCTAAATCCATCCACTTTCACTTTAAAGCCATTACCCCCTGTCTCATGACTACATACTCTCATAAAAAATCCCTCTTCATCTTTCCTGAAGGTCCCCCTTTAGGTACCTGAAGGCTGCAAGAAGGTCTCTCCAGAGCCTTCTTTTCTCCATGCTGAACAACCCCAACTCTCTCAGCCTGGCCTCACACCAGAGGGGCTCCAGCCCTGGAATCATTGCTGTGGCCTGCTCTGGCCCTGCTCCAACAGATCCCTGTCTCTCCTGTGCTGAGGACTCCAGAGCTGGACCCAGCACTGCAGGGGGGGTCTCACCAGAGCAGAATAGAGGGTCCTGCTCAGCTCTCCATTCACACAGCCTGTCACAAAAACCTTGAAGTGGGTACATACATATTTGTGGACACAAAAATATTCACTGCAAAATCCGAGCACAGAGAGAGCGCTTACATATCTGACAAGAAAAAAAAAAGCAGCATCTTTCATTTGAGTGAGCTTGATGTTTATCTTCTACATCAAACAAGCCGACACAGGCTCACACCTTTATGTATCCTTTAGTTTTCTAAAACACTCCAAAAGCATTGAAGATATCATCTGCCTAATGATGAGCAAGAAAAAGCTTATTTCACAGGACCTGAGGATCCCAAACAGCTGGATATCTACACCAGGTCCTGCTTCTGCTTACCAGGACAGCACTCCCCATATAGGCCCTAGGACAGTACCCCTCACCTGTAACTATTGTCTTCTACCCATATGCACCGATCAGAATTACAGTGGATGAAGTAGTGAGCAAAGGGATGCCAACAGGAGCTGAACCACTGAATGGTCAAGAGGATGAGCTGAGATCTTTCCTTGCCAGTGGGGAATAAGGCAAGGCAGAAAAGGAACAGGATCACATAAACACTTTCAAAACCTAGTCTACAGCAACGCCACTCTAATGCACCCTGGTGAGCTCCAGCCCCCCCTGCAGTGCTGGGTCCAGCTCTGGAGTTCTCAGCACAGGAGAGAGAGAGACCTGTTGGAGCGGGGACAGAGGAGGTCACAACAACAATCCAAGGGCTGGAATCCCTCTGGTGTGAGGCCAGGCTGAGAGAGTTGGGGTTGTTCAGCCTGGAGAAGAGAAGGCTTTGAGAGAAGACTTTGTCGCCTTCCAGTATCAGACGGGGGGCCTGTCAGAAAGATGGGGACAGATGTTTTAGCAGGGCCTGTTGTGACAAGACAAAGGGTGATAGGTTTAAACTAAAACAGGGTGATTTAGATGAGATATAAGAAGAAATGTTCTACACTGAGGATAGTGAGATCCTGGCCCAGGTTGCCCACAGAGGTGGTCAATGTGCCATCCCTGGCAACATTTCAAGTGAGGTTGGCCAGGTCTCTGAGCAACCTGCTCTAGTTTTAGATGCCCCTGCTCCCTGCAGTGGGTTTGGACTCGATGAACCTGAAAGGTCCCTTCCAATCCAAAGTATTCTGTGATTCTATGACCACCTCTGAAGGTATTTAAAAGCCATGGAGGTGTGGTACTGAGGGACATGGTTTAGTGGTGACCTGGCAGTGCTTAGTTAACAGTTGTACTTGATGATCTTAAAGGTCTCTTCCAACCAAGACGATTCTGTGATTCTATGACACCACTCTGTCGCTTCACACCTACTGTTATGATCACAGTCTGTTTTGAGATAGGTCTGTTGTTTTCCTTGGGAATCCATCACATTGATGGAACATCTCTATTAACATAAACATTGTGCATCCCACACTTTATTAAACTGAATTCCGGTTTCCAAGGGAAGTTTGAATTAGTTACTAACACACATAATCACTGAAATGGATTATTCTCAATTCCTACATAATAAAAAATTTAAGAAAGTCTCTCAAGCTACTAACTAGAAATCATTGTTTAAATAAGTGTGCTCAGAAGCAACGGCCAAAATAAAGGAGTACTCATTTTAATGAAAAGGCAACAGTTTTTGACTAGTATTAGAAGGGTTGTACCAAGCAGAGAGAACAAGTATCTTTTAGGAAAACTGAAGCACAAAGCAAATAAAAAAACAAGTATATAATCAAAGGTTTTCAATCAACAATTTGGAATCCTCGACTTCAATTCGATTAAAATCGGCAATAAAATCAACCTGATTCAAGTTAATCTATCTAGTTAGTAAATAGGTGCACTCTCAACTTCACAGGTTACACCCCTCATCGCAGCTTTCCCAGGCAAAGCTTTTATTGTTGCTTCGTACCTACGTGACTCTTTTGGACACTGGGAAAGCTCTGGGATGCAACAGATGAAATGGTGTCGAGCTTCTGTGACATCACTATACCAATTCTCTCACACTAGCGCAGCTTATTTTCAAGGATAGCACAAATTTCATTTTCTTCCTTGAAATACAAACCAAGACGATTCAATACCAGCTGAAGATTCAGCAGCACTCGCCCAAGGAAATGCCTGCACATCACAAACCACTTGCTTCATTAAGCCACTAATGAAGGTATATCTGAATCCGAAGAAAAGATGAAGAGGATAACGAAATAACAAGCTATGATACATAGAACACATCTACAAAAGTAGGTAGATAGGCTAAAATAATCACTTCCTCTCCCAGTAGATGAGACTCCAGGACAGAGTTGCCCAGAGAAGTTGTGGATGCCCTATCCCTGCATGTGTTCAAGGCCAAGTTGGATGGGTCTTTGAGCAACCTGATCTAGTGAAAGGTGTCCCTGCCCATGGCAGGGCGGTTGGAACTAGATGACTTTCAAGGTCCCTTTCAAGGCAAACCATTCTGTGATTCTCTGATAAGATTGCTTTTGTCAAATAAATAGGAAATTTTAAGAGAAATTCAGTATTTAAAATACATTCTGCCTACTGCAGCCCTTTCTCCTATTAAATAGAATCATCCTAAAAATAGAAGCAGTCGAGCTTCCCTGACAAGGTTATTACTTAATTATTTGCACTACCCTTTTTCATCTTCGATGTATTTCACTAGGAAAAAAGGAATAAATCTTAACCTGTCAGCAAGAACAGCATCGCTCACGACTGCAGCTTGGAGAGGGGCTGCAGAGGAAGGTCTGCAGCTGCAGCAAAGCTTAAGGAGATTCGTAAATCCTGCCTGTGCTGGCAATAGTGAGAAGGGCCACATGGGATGGAAGAGAGGAGGTATTCCAGTGAGACTTCTTGCTTTTGTCCTCCACATTTACACGCTGTTATGTCATGGGCTTATGGCCGCATTTAGAAATTTGAAACGTGAAGCTGTGTGTACATAGCCAAACCTGTGTCAGATCATAGAATGGTTTGGGTTGGAAGGGACCTTAAAGATCATCTAGTTCCAACTCCCCTGACATGGGCAGGGACACCTCCCACTAGACCAGGTTGCTCAAAGTCCCATCCAATCTAGTCTTGAACACTTGCAGGGGTGGAGCATCCACAACTTCCCTGGGCAACCTGGGCCAGTGTCTCACCACCCTCAGAGTGAAGAACTTCTTCCTAATTTCTAATCTCAATCTCCCCTCTTCCAGTTTGAAGCCATCACTCCTTGCTCTATCACTACAAGCCCTTGTAAAAAGTCCCTCCTCAGCTTTCTTGTAGGCCCCCATCAGATACTGAAAGGCTGCAACAAGATCTCTCAGGAACCTTCTCTTCCCCAGGCTCTGTAGTCTCATATTCCAAATTATTCTATAAGGAGAACAATACAAGGAAGGCGAAAAAATATTTGAAATAGGATGGGACACGCTAAAAATCAAACTCTACCACCCTTCCCCACCAAGAATGCAGTCACACACAGGCAGAGTCTATACGTACAAATGCAACAGAAAAAAAAAAATAAACGGGGTGTAACAACAACAAACAGAATGAAAAAAGAATCTATTCAGATCCTCCCACTATTGAATTCCTTTGATGGTGATTGTGGGAATTAACATAAATCTAAAGTACAAAAATCAAGAAGGTGTAAGATGTGGGTTCACTGCCACTTCTTACCTTTGGTAGTACTACGTAAGGCACTCAAGGACTTCAGCACATTACAAAAACCAGTTCTTTCTTCAGTTCTCACTATTACTTTTAGGTGGCACTAATGCCAAACCCCAGAGCTACAAGGACTTTTCTTCTGTAGAATGGATGCTTCCCTGCAAAGCTTTTATCTGAGAAGCCTGAAAACAGCCTTGCAAGGGAAATAGCAATCATTCCATTTCAGGGATGTGAAAAACAAATACCCAGACAAGCTACAGATCTTACTCAAAGTCACACAAGGAGTCAGCTCCTGTCCACGTCTAAGCCACTACTTTTGTCTTTCCCTTGTCTTGATGGACACTCTTCATCCTAAATCTAAAAAAATACCTTAGAAGACTGCAAAAAAATTCATTACATAGAATCACAGAATGGTTTAGGTTGGAAGGGACCTTCAAAGGTCATCTAGTCCAACCCGCCTGCAGGGAGCAGGGACACCTGCAACTAGAGCAGGTTGCTCAGAGCCCTGGGCAACCTCACATGGAATCTTGCCAAGGATGGGGGATCAACAACCTCTCTGGGCAACCTGGGCCAGGGTCTCATCATCCTCACAGTGAAGAACTTATTCCTTCTCTCTAGTCTAAAACTCCTCTCTGTTAGTTTAAAACCATCACCCCTTGTCCTGCCACAACAGGTCCTGCTAAAAAGTCTGTCCCCATCGTTCTGATGGGCCCCTTTAAGTATCATTGCTGTGGCCTCCTGTGGCCCCACACCAACAGGTCCCTGTCTCTCCTGTGCTGAGGACTCCAGAGCTGGACCCAGCACTGCAGGAGGGGTCTCACCAGAGCGGAGCAGAGGGGCAGAATCCCCTCCCTTGACCTGCTGCCCACACTGCTCTGGATGCAGCCCAGAGTGCCACTGGCTTCTGGGCTGTGAGCACACATTGCGGGCTCAGGTCCAGCATTTTTTTTTTTTTTTTTTTTCCCACCCACCAGCATCCCCAAGTCCTTCTCCACAGGGCTGCTCTCCATCCCTTCATCCTCACATCTTCATTCCTCAGCCTGGGTTGATACTGGGAGTTGCTCCAACTCAGGTGCAGGACCTTGCACTTGGCCTTGGTGAACCTCAGGAGGTTCACATGGGCCCACTTCTCGAGTTCATCCAGAGAAAAACAAACTTGTCTTGGTGCTGAGAGAAAAACATAACTTTGCCTCTGACAACAAATTTTTATATTGAGATACCCTATTGAACAAGAGAATTTTCCACAATAAAAGTATTTTAAATCTCTCCAACTTCTTCTTGCTAAGTTTTTACCAGTATTATTCAAGACAAATTTCCCAAGCCGAGCTTGAAACCATTGCAAAATAGTAAATAAGCAGAAGAGTTAGCCCAAAAGCTTCTGTAAGGTTTTCAGGTAGACTTGCCATTGAAAACGGGAAAAAATGGGTGAGGGAAAAGGAAGAATCTATTTACTGTGGCTGAAGTAACACCGAAAATGGGAAGTCTGGGGTTTTTTCCCCATCTCACAGGTAGCTCTACTGCCCCGTGCTGAATAAAACTGCTTAACTCCACTGCAGATACTCAACACTCTGTGGGCCACAGCAGTTACATCCATAATTCATGTCCTTTACACGTCTACCTGCTGCTTGGGAAAGATGAGCAGAGACACAGGACATGGGGAAGAGTCTTTCCCTTTACTCTTATTTCTACTCTCCGAAAGGAAAGAAGAAAAGAGGATGCAAGGGGCAGAAGAAGTAGAATAGTGATTAATCCTGCAATTGTAAGAAAAACCTACTGTTTTTTTCCAGCAAAAAGAGAGCAAGTATGGATTGATATGGTTTAGATGGGGTGACGAGAAATGTGTGGCCAAAACAGAGGTGCTAAGTGGGCCTTTTGACCAAAGCAACATTCCCCACACCCCAGGAGCACAGCTGTTTTCCACGCAATGCCCTCGGCTGGCAACTGTCCACACCCACACAACCACACTCACAAAAAGCAAGTTTTGTGTGTAATTTTTCCACGTTGAAGATAACAGTTGACCTTTGCAGTTATAGGTTTGGAATTGCAGGGTAACGTACTCCTTCGGAAGCTGAAACCAACGGTCAACATAGTTTAGATGGTTCCAAATTTTACGTTGCCCAACTTGGAAAACTTCTTAAATAAGTCTGATAAAGGGGGACAGTTGACTCTAGGAAAAAAAAGTGCTTAATTAACACTTCAATAAATCAATAAATCACTTTTCTTACTATTGCTCTTAGAGGATGATAAGTAGCTGGGGGTCATGTCATGGAACACTCCAGTACATGAAGTATCAGGCATTGAGTTTGTATGCAATTAAGACCGTTTCATTGTCTCATCAGGTACCCTGTGACACCCAATTAAGTAATAACACAAGGAAAGGCTCTTAATTAATGAGGAAAATCCTCCGCAAGCTAGACACAGGTGTGTGTATCTCAAGTAGAGCCTGAAAGAGTTGAAGAAATCATTTAATCTTTATTAAAAACAAACTCACTCAAATTTGTATCTAATTAACTCAATAGTAGGATTCCTTCTGATTTCTACCAGGGGGGTTACATTTCTTTGCAATATTGAACAATCAAGAGGTTTATAAAAGATTACGATTAAAACCGACACTCGGAGTGAACGAGCAGTTGCAAGTGAGCGCAATTTGCACATTGTTACTCCCAGTTTGTCACAAACCGGTTTAAATCCTCTTTCTTCTCACAAGGTTTTTTCAAAACCAACCTCCTTTGCTAGTGTCGAATGAGCACGGTCGCATCTCTATCTAAGCAGATGCTTTTCAGCGTATTTTAAAACACGATCGCAACCAACTAGAAAACCACCCACAGAAGACCGCGCTCCGTATCCACTGCCTCTGCCTCGTGTAGCGACAGGATCGCTAAAGGTGCGATGGACAGTAAAGAGCCAGCTGAAGTGAAGCTGACCCATGATTCAGACCTTATCTGGAGACAAAAGAGAGACTGCCACTTAGTCAGGGGCTTAAGCCCAGGTTCTTTCAAGGCCATGCGTTTTTCCCGCTTCTTTGCTCAGAGACGCTTTGCTATTCTCACACCGCAAAAGAGTATTTCCAAACCACAAAACGTAAGCAATAATAACGTTCACCTCTCGTTGTGGGATTTTCCACTATTTTTTCTCATTTCTTTTGTACGCTGTCCATTTGATACGAAGTTTTCTTCAAAACGGGGACGAGGTCTTTAAGGTTTTCTGCTTTTGCCAAAAAAGGTTGGATCAGATGAGCCTTGAGGTCCCTTCCAACCTGGTACTTTAGGATGCTAGGATTCATTTTTCAATTCGAGCACTGGAACAGGCTGCCCAGGGAGGTTGTGGATTCTCCTTCTCTGGAGACATTCAAGACCCGCCTGGACACCTTCCTGTGTGATGTCATTTAGGTTCCTGCTCTGGCAGGGGGATTGGACTTGATGATCCTTTGAGGTCCCTTCCAATCACTAACATTCTGTGATTCTGTGATTTGTGAAACTTCTACCCAAATCCTATACACCCCTTACAAACTACAGGCATGGCCGTTATTTTCCTAAGCCAAAAGTTCTCTTGCAGGTATAACCCAATATATATGGATAAATATGTGTGTCTATGTAAGGCTAAGGTCATCCCCAAGAGTTGGTGTGTGTACCTATTTGCGCATATACAAACAGTTAAGTTCAAAAACTGGTTAAGGACAGATTTATAGATACTATCTGAAACACAATAAAACCTGGTCTTTTTATACACAGCTAAACTATTTCGCTTGAGCTGAATGAAACTCCATCATAGCCAGCAATGTTAGATTAGTCAGTGCAACATCTCTTAACGTTTTGTGAGGCCTGTCAAGGACAATGCCGCACAAAGGCTATACCAAAAGAAAAGATACTGGAAAAAGTCAAAATATCATCCTAGGTCACTTTCTTCCACGCTTCAGGAAGCAGAACAGCAAAATTTAACTGCAAAGAATGACATTTTCATAAAGCACAGTAGTTTTATAGCTAAATCTCTCTGATTAAATAGAGTGGACGTGTGTCCTTCAATGCATTAAACTCATTCTTTGTAACTGTACAGAAAATTCTGTATCCATAAAGTGCAGCTGGTATGGACAATTTTAATAAAGGTTGTCTCACACTTTACATTGCTTGGTTTCAGTGATATTCCAACCAAAATAAACTTCTATTGTTCAAGCCACAGTTTTCTACCTTGCAATGTATTTTGCAAGACTTCAATGCCGAGAATCATAGAATGGTTTGAGTTGGAAAGGACCCTAAGGTTCCAACCTCCCTGTCACAGGCAGGGACACCTCCCACTAGACCAGGATTGCTCAAAGCCCTGTCCAATCTGGTCTTGAACACTTGCAGAGATGAAACATCCACAACTTCCCAGGACAACCTGGGTCAGTCTTCACCTCCCTCAGAGTGCAGAACTTCCTAATTTCTAACCTAAATCTCCCTTCTTTCAGTTTGAAGCCATCACCCCTCGTCCTATTACTACAAGTCCTTGCAAAAAGCCCCTTCTCACCTTTCTGACAGGCCTCTCTCCGATACTGGAAGACCACAAGAAGGTGTCTCCGGAGCCTTCTCTTCTCCACGCTGAACAATCCCAACTCTCTCAGCCTGGCCTCACACCAGACGGGTTCCAGCCCTCCCATCATTGCTGTGGCCTCCTCTGGCCCTGCTCCAACAGGTCCCTGTCTCTCCTGTGCTGAGAACTCCAGAGCTGGACCCAGCACTGCAGGGTGGGGGGCTCACCAGAGCAGAGGGGCAGAATCCCCACCCCCTCAACCTGCTACCCGTGCTGGTCTGGATGCAGCCTGGGATACGGTTGAGGCTTTCTGGGATGCATTCACAGAAGCTGGAACTGGTCTGCTTCTTCTGAGACTAAAAAAACCCTAGACTTTATCTGAGTATTTTGCATCCAAAATCTGGTTACAGGACCTGGCCAAAAGGTGAGGCAAAGTTAGTAGACAGTAAAGAGGTATTTGTAACTATGCTGATAAAAAACAGCCGCAATAGGCCAGACTACAGACCTCTGAAAGCTGCAGCTTTTACAAGTTAATTTGCACAATTAAACACAGAATATTTCATCTTCCTACTCCCTTTACATACACCAGCAACAGACACCCTACTCCATCCCCAGAGGCTCAGCACACAGGGTCTTTGCAACTCCTTATCATTACGTTCTTTGGTACCCAAGGCTTCTCCAATCTCAGCATCCTCCAACATGAAATAAAATGAAGTACTACAAAGCATCAAAGAGCACGAGTCCCTTCTAACCCTTACTTTGCATAAATATTGTCAGCCTCACACTGATTATTTACGTTAGAGTTGTGTTTCCTACGTCAAATCTTAACGATGAACATAGTTCCATATAATATATTTTTGTATTTTCTATTTCTAGTTCATCAAAGTCTGGCATGAATATACATTTGTGATTACAAAGCCACACAACAAAAAGAGAAATTCCAGCACTGATAGTACATGATATTTTAGAACTGGTATTTCATATACACTTTTTTTCTTTTTTGCTAGGACATCTATCTTGGAATCGTTTTGGTTGGAAGAGACCTTTCAAAGACCAACCATTAACCCAGCACTGCCAGGTCACCACTAAACCATGTCCCTCAGCACCACATCTCAATGGCTTTGAAACCCCTCCAGGGATGGGGACTTCACCACTGCCCTGGGCAGCCTGAGACAGGACTTGACAACCCTTGTGGAGAAGAAATTGTTCCTCATGTCCAACCTAAACCTCCCCTGGTGCAACTTGAGGCCATTACCTCTTGTCCTGTGGCTTGTTCCTTGGGAGAACAGACAGATCTCCACCTCACCCCAACCTTCTTTCACAGACCTTAATCTGTTCAAGAACTAAATTAGCCTTAAGAGTGAATAAAGCCATTGTCTGCAGTACTCTCACCCTCTTGGCAGAAGAAGTTGGATGGTGTATAGTAGAGATGACAAGAAACTGCAAGAGTCACAGGCTTGCCACCAAGCACTAAGACGAACAGCACTCCAAGGAACTGGTCTTTCCCAGCTTCTGCCATAGAGCTTCTCTGTGATGCTCAACTGAAAACTCTTTCCAATTGATTAACTAATAGCGTAATCTTCATTTTCTGCACACTCAAGGCCAAATCTGCTAGTTAGATGCTAAGACCTGACGATCACATCTGTGGTCAACAGAATTTTGTATTGAATGCATGACGTGATACAAAGATGCAAAGATTCATTGACAACACGTCTCGGGCATCTCAAGGAAAAAATGTGGTATTTGTGACCAAATAACTTGACTATCCTCTCTGAACTTCAGTTCCTCCACTGTAAAATGGGGACTCATTACACAAGAAATAAAACATCGCTTTCCTGCCGACAAAGCTGCCTGATCCTGCACTCAAATTCGGGCCTACTGTATGAAAAAGGGATTTCTCACATACATCTCCAGCACAGGTGGCCCACTCTTTGCATGTAGTCATGCTCAGCTACACAAGAAGAACCCATGTATGTTCCCCAATAATCTACTTCCAAACAGATGGACAATTTAGTTAATCTGGTGCGAGTACGGCCTTTATCAGCTTCCACCTCAGCTCAGCAAGCCCAGCTCAGGGTAGCGCACCAGGCGGCCCAGATCTATTCTTCCAGTTCCTCGCTCTATGCAACAAAACATGCCACTCTTTATTTTCATTTAAATTTCATCGTCTTGGTGTGTTTATGCCACGCCAAGAAATAAATGTATCTCAGCCATGCAAAAAGTACGTGGCTAAAACGCCTCTCGGGAAATATAACTCTAAGCACCACTGTGTCAGTGCAGCTCGCCTGCTCCTTTCCAGCCTTACCTTTCACAGAATGGTGAGGGTTAGAAGGGACCTCTGGAGATCACTTCATCCAACTCCCCTGTTCCAGCAAGGTCACCTGGAGCAGATTGCCCAGGATCGCATTGTTCAGGCACATTTGGAATCTCTCCAGAGAAGGAGACCCCACAAGCTCTCTGGGCAACCTAGTGGAAGGCTCTGGCACCCCCGCAGCAACAAAGTTTTTCCTCCTGTTCAGTTTGAACCTCCTGGGTTCCAGTTTGTGCCCCTCGTCCTGTTGGTGGGCACCACTGAAAAGAGTCTGGCCCATCCTCTTGACCTCCACCCTTTAGATATTGAGAAGACCCCCTCTCAGTCTTCTCCAGGCTAAATGGTCCAGGGAGACTCATCTTTCCTCCTCCCTACAAGCACCATCACTACCATACAACCACATCTGGTTGTCACTGCTGCAGTCAACACTGACACATGAGGAAAACCTAAATTTCTTCCCCAACTAAGAATCAGGTATGGAAACAAACCCCTAAATTCCTATTTCAGGAGCAAATATGGGCAGGAATGGCAAGAAATGTTATCCGTAGGCAAAAGGGGAAGGGCAGGGAGCGAGGCACTTGAAAACTCATACTTGCCTTCTTCCCAGGCTCCTCAAGTACAGTCACCTCCCCTTGTCGATCAACCTTCCACCTCTGTAGTTCCTTTTTCCCTTCAATGGCAAAGGAGATCAGCTTTCTAGAAACTAAAATCTTCTTTATAGCACAATAAAGGTCTTTGATTACAAAAAAATAAATTAAGAACTCACTATCCAGGCTACACTATCCTAGCCAAAGTCTTCTACAACAGATCTCCATGGGGAAATGTTGGTCAAGATGACAGAGCTGCCAACCTGTACTTTCATAATCTCCCACCACAGTTTCTTTCATCACACAGGTTCTTCCCTAAGCCCTAAATCTCTTACTTCAGCTGCTCATTTTCAGTTCTTGAAAGTTTTGGTACAAAGAAGCCACTGAGTCAATTCTTTTTTCTTTGATCAATCATATCCTGCTGTTCAGAAAACAGGTTAAAAACCATTAGCCTTGCTTATGTTATCCAAACGCTTGCTAGGATCTCACCTTTCCTATAATTTATTTAGCACCAAATCCCTTGACAATACTTCTAAAGTATCCTTGGATCACTTCAAATATCACTCAAACCAGCAGTTTTGATTGCGAGACAGAACTGGAAGAAATAGGTTTCAGATGCAGACAAAGACCGATTGATGCACGTGGCACATTTTCTGAAGACTGCTACGAATAGAGTCCGACCAGTACCTCTGTGAAGCCTGCCTTCAGTGACCACAGCAGATCATCTGGAGACATCCAGATACTATAACATCTTTCCCGGAGGCAGAGGATTTAAATAGAGTCTTTGTCTTGCTGCTCACATGCCTTGCAGCATTCTTGTTGCATCATTTTAGCTGGCGCTGGCACGCACTTGCAACTCCATTTCACAGTTTTCTAAGTTATTTTCCAAAGGCTCAGCAGTCAGAGCTAAACACTCAGGATGAGAGCACTTTGGGGAGAAAGAAAGTTTACAGATGGTTTGCAAGTAGCGATTCTGCAGGTGGTTGCATTTCATAAATCCCTCCGTCAACTCACCCTAAACTGAGATCACCAGCCCCAGCCTGCGCCCCCCGCCCCACATCGCTCCATGGGCACCATCAAATTTCCAGTCCAGGTTTCCACATATATTTTACAGCTGTTATATATTATATTTTACTGTGCATTATATTTTATTTTGCATTATTATTTTTATATTATATTTTATTTTGCTTTTTTTATATTTTATGGTATATATTGTGTTGTGTTGTACGTGTTGTGTTGTACGCGTTGTGTAGTGTTGTACGTGCTGTGTAGTGTTATATTATGTTAAATATTGCGTTATGTTTTGTTATGTTATGTTAAGTATTGCGTTACGTTGTTATATATTGCGTTGTTATGTTACAGGTGTTGTGCTGTGTGATGTTATTAACATAAGACTTTCACCATTAACTCGGAGCAATGCAATTCCACTCCCACTGTCACCACACGCCGTACAATGGCTTCTCTTCAACTCGCGGTTAATTTGAGCTGTAACCCAAACCCGCCCTTACCATCCTGTGCGGAAATTTTTAACTAGAACAAGGTAGTAATTTTAATACAAAGGTTGGCCCATTAAGTAAAAATTGATGTTTCAATTAGCAAACTCCATCACCTCCTAACACAACCTTTGTAACGCAGCCACAGGTTAACGGCGCCTGGTGCTTTTCCACAATTCTTTCTGCCCGAAAAGAAAAGATGTGTTCAGAGTTTCATCAATTTGAAGGCCAAGAAGAGATCACGGCTTTGCTGAAATTCCCCTCCTGCCTACCGCGTGCCATTAGATAGCACCCACACAACAAACCTAATACTCAAGAAGAACGTACCTTCTACCGGCCTATAGTTTTAAAGGAAAAGCGATCAAAAAGAGAATTTCTGGAGATGGAAAGCACTCTTTCTTTCTTTGATCATTTAATACGATGGGCAATTCACCTCCCTATTAAAATCACACCTCACTTCAACTGCCCAAATTCCCTTTTAAAACGCTGATTTCAGGTACACTTTCCTTGGCTGCACAGGAGGACACTCAGTGCGTGGAATTTTCTCTCTGTGATGCTACTGCAGTTAAGTGCTCCCTCAGATAAACTAAACAGACTTAGCTCTAAGCTTCTCTGGATGTGGGGTTTTTTTCTCATCCTCGGGACTATTTTTGTGGTTCTGCTGTTCCCGTACAATTTCTCCAAGAGCTATTTCAAGAAGTGGAAATGGAAATCATACAAATCTCCCTGTACCAAACATAGAAATGAGAGATCTGTTCTCTTCTAAATATTTTCTTGCTCATAAACATAAAAAAAAAAAAAGTCTTTTTTTGCTGCAGCACCAACCACTTCAGCATTTATGCTAACCTGCTTTGCCCACCACTGACTTTTGAATCCCTTTCAGCGTTACTACTTGAATAAGACTCTCTCACCTCACGCGGTAAGCAAGGCTTGCAACTCTTACTGCCAGCAGCATTTTTTGGCATCTATTTTATTCTCCTCTTTGAATACAGCTTAAATGAAACACAAAGCTGCCGAGTCCAAGGGTTCAAGCAATCGGAACCATCTCATCTGACAAAACCTGCCCTCAATGAGAACATCTAAGTGAGAAAGCTGAATGGTCTCCATTGTGCCTCCAGCCTGGGCGGTGAGGGAGCAGAAGACTCCACAAAGGTGTCCACCTGCTCTCCAGGTTTAACAGGTCATGATTTATTGCTTCGTCCCTCTGTAAGAGATCTCATTCACACACGGCACTGGTGAGACTACTCCAAGAGCAGTAATAAAAGCTATAGAATCAATTATAGGATCATAGAATGGTTTGGGTTGGAACAGACCTTAAAGATCATCTAGTTCCAACCCCTCTGCCATGGGCTTGGACACCTCCTACTAGATAGACCACTGCTAGTTTGTTGAAACCCTTCTAAAATCCCATCCATTTCACCACAATAACTTGTTCATTCTCACTCTTTGATACTCTAAAGTTGTTCTCAATGCGATTGATATCATCCGCGTTTGATCATACTGCTAATTTTCTTAATCAGAACATCACTCGGTACTGAAATGCCTCAGAAGCTCCAGTTCACTCAGACACAATTTAAAGAACCGTTTCATTTGCTGATACGTGCCCAGAGGTTTTAGCACAGCACCAGGTCTGCAGGCACTGTGGGATGAGGGTTACTTCGTCGTGCTGCTGCTCTCCTTCGAGCTACTTCATTTACAAACAGTAATTTGAGCACAGTCAACCTGATTTAATTTCCTAGGGAAGAAATAAACTGGCAGCCAATTTAGGTGTTATTAACTTGATATTAACTTGACGGTAACTTGCAAAGTAGATCTGCTCTAACAAGACCAAGTTCAAGTCTTCAAGCATTTCTTTATTATTTGAGGTTTGACTGTCTCTCAATGCTTTTATATGAAGATATTTTTAAGAGGTGTTTATCGGATGCCTGTGTATACACAGCAGAATCACAAATAGGCATGCTGAAAACAATGACCTTGGAAAAGTGGATTTTCACAGCTTGCCTGATCTATGGCTTTTAAGAGGCATAAGTTTTGAGAAACTAAAGTACTTGAAAAGTACAAGAAAGATACAGACCTGGTGGAGCGGGTCCAGAGGAAGCCACAAAAATGATCCTAGGGCTGGAACCCCTCTGCTGTGAGGCCAGTCTGAGAGACTTGACTCCAGAAAGAACAATCATAGAACAGTTTGGGCTGGAAGGGACTTTTCAAGGTCATCTAGTCCACCTCCCCCTCCAGGGAGCAGGGACATCTGCAACTAGAGCAGGTTGCTCAGAGTCCCAGCCAACTTCACCTGGAATGTTGCCAGGGATGGGGCATCAACCACCTCTCTGGGCAACCTGGGCCAGGGTCTCATCACTCTCAGTGTAAGGCATTTCTTCCTTCTCTCTAGTCTAAATCTCCCTCTTTTAGTTTAAAACCATCACCATTTGTCCTGTCACAACAGGTCCTGCCAAAAAGCCAGTCCCCATCTTTTTGACAGGCCCCTTGAAGTACTGAAAGGCTGCAAGAAGGTCTCCCCAGAGTCTTCTCTTCCCCAGGTTGAACAACCCCAACTCTTTCAGCCTGGCCTCATAGGAATTACACCGTTACTAAGACAAACATCCCATTTAAACAACTCCTATCAGACAAGTTTTCTATAGCTGTATCAGACAAGTATTATATCCATTGTTGCGTCCAACTTCTGCAAAAAGGTTCAAACCAGATGTTAACTTCCTTCAAGCAGCAGTTGCTATCAAACTGCAGCGCAGACGTCCATCTTATCTCTCCTTTTGTGCTCTGCTAAAAGGGTCCCCCCTCCAAAAATCAGCCTGTACTAACCTGTGTGATAACAGCACGCATTAATACAGGTTTATTTTACTGTGCTGATTCTCCTTTGAAACACAAAAAATGCAGTAAATATACAGTGCATTCAAGGCTTCCGAAGAGAGAAAGAGAATTAGAACCTTCTCTGCAAATTTCAGCTCATCCTTTGCTAAACCGTAATACGCTTTCAGGTCAAGAACGTGTGACTCTCTGCTCCATCACTTCACAAATGAGTCTGTGCATGACACTTCAAACAGCTGCAGTTTCAGAGGATGAGAAGATACCGAGCTATCCTTGCCTTTGAGACAGTCACCTGGGGCTGGGGGCGGGAAGAATCAGCATTCAGATAAAAATCAGCCGCTTCTGGTGAGATCCGTTAGAGATACACAGCGTAATCATCCGGAAAACAGGCAGAGCACGTTAAGGAAACTTAGAGTTAAATTTTAGAAGAGCTCAAATTATAATTAGAGTATGAAAATGAAGATCGCAGCACAGCCTTTCTGTTGTGGCAACAAACGTACGTTTAGAGCAGAGATATTTTCACGTCCATCGTCGCAGATTATCTGAAATTTATTTTTGAAGAGTCTTTTCACTTTCCTTTTTATTTTAGTATGGGAGAAGAAAATTTGAAGGTTAAGTTACGAAAGCGTATTATAAGTACATTGACAAACAGGAATAAACGATCCCTGTAAATAAAATCTTCTAAGACTAACTGCTGAAGGAGCAACACTTTTAAGGGTTAAGCTCAATTTTCCAGGCATTCTGGAAAACAGAACTGGTTTTAAAAACACAGTACCTGAAGCTTTTTTCTTCTGAAATTAGTGGGGTACTGTTATCTTCAAACAACTACTTTTAAAGGTTTCCAGCCCTCTCACTTCCCCAGGGTTATCTGCTAACATTTTGTCTTCGTTTCCTAGCTTTAATTGGTCTTATTTCTTCACTCTTGTATGTTGCCTACAAATATGGAAATGAACCAAACTGGGAAGAAATTATGAGGGTTAAATATACATAAGTAACAAAAAAAATCTCGAGTGCGATTTGTGGCAGCAGTGGATTTTTATCCCCTCTCTGAGATATTCAATAAAACAAACACAAAAGGTGAACCCATGGACTATGTCCCCGTGGATTCAGGTACTTTTGAGGGAGGTTTAGTATCTAGTCACTGAAGGCCCTACACAGAGTCTCTTTTCCAAGGTGCTGCTCGATTTTGGATGTTTCTTACTGTACTCAGGCTACTTGAAATGGATGCAAAATGCCTGGGGGTTTTATCATCTCTCAGGGTACTGAGTATTCTTACTGTTACCGTTCTGTCAGGAAGCTGCTCCAATTAAAACAGATTTCCGCTCTCAGGACCAGAAATAGACTCTGGATACTCCCCAATAATCTTAAAGTGGATACTCCCATTAAATTATTTCAATATAAAAAGATTTCCAGAGACTACTGATCTCCAACAAAGCATTCATGTTTCATCTTGAGAGCACTTCTTACGTAAATTCAACCTTCGGATTTTTTTCCCGCTCCCTCTTTACTAAATGGCAAGATCCACAAGAGGATGACAAGATCAAGTCAGCTCCTGGCATCCACCTTTGTGCGCCCACAAAAGAAACACTGCGTTGCTATAACTTCAAAAATAGAGTAAAAGGCAGTTGTCCCACTAGAAGTCCCAGAAGATGTCAGATATGATCCCTCAGCTTATTCTTCCCCTTCCAATTTATGCTTTGCAAGGTTTTCTTGGTTATTTGCAAGGTTTTCCTGTAGGCTGTTCTCCTGCCAGCTCAGTTCGTTGAATCAGCTCATCACAGTCAGACAAGCATTGCAGATGATTGTAGCAAGGTGGCCAGACCCCTTACCTCAAACACAGTATAAAAGTACACCCTGAGGATGCTGTTTCAGTTCCTGAAGGCAAATTTGAAGTCATTTAAGTCAACAAACTCACGGTGTTACCAGAAGATGCAGTCTCACCTTTCCTCCCTTCTCCTTGGCCATGTGCTCCCAAGTTCACCACAGGTGAAAGAGTAACTGGGCAGCTCCAAGCAGAAAGTATTGGCATACTGGTCCCATCAGTATCTCATGAAATGATGCCTCCAGCACAAGGCACTTAGAAGAGTGCAGTAGGAGGGAGGGCAGAACTACACCTTCTGCAGCACTGAGGACCTTGCCTCCGTCTAAACCAGAGACAACAACAGGCTCTGGGCCGACCTGATGCACATTTTACAGATGGGGAACCGGGGCAAAAGTAATTTCTCTATCTCTGAAAGCACTGTTAAGTTCACTATAGTTTGTAAATGGCTCAGACGGTCTGAGAAGAAAGACATGGAAGTACTTCAGGTAGGTTTAGTACATAGTTTAAATGCTGTATCATAAAAATATTACGTCCTGATGCTTGGATATCAGAAGAGCCTTCAGAGCACTCTGTATTTTACAACGAGAGCCAAGTGAGAGCCTTAGTTCAGAGAGCATATGTGCTGCATCAAGGGAAGGAGTTAAAATTACTGCAAGACACCTACACAAAACTTCTTGCCTTCAAAGAACAGCTTCGGGATTTCTGGATTTGGTGCCAGCACTTCAGGAATTTGCAGGCACAAAATACAATCACGATTCTTATTCTGCAGAGATGGAGATGCAGATGGCGGTAAAGGGTCCCTTTGTTTTCCAGTTTATTTTGCGCTGCAGTGGCTCGGAATTCTGGAGTTGTACCTTTTATCATCAACAAGATTGTTTTAGCATCAACAAGAATTTATGGCTAGCTCTTCAGGTAGCAGTTATTGCTTGAGAAGTTATATGGCTGCAGTAAGAAAATGAGCATCTTATATCCACGGGGTACTACAGATGTACATTTTTCTTCCTATGGTTGTACCATAGCCAGAAGTAACTGTAATGGGCATAATTCAAACTTTCTAGATGAGTGAGCTCACTCCAGAAGAGCCCACGCTTACACAGACCCACAGACCTGACACCGGTACAAGTTCACGTTTTATTAACTCTGACAGCCAGGCAGTTTTGAACCTTGTCAAGATAGAGAAAATGTGTGTTGCCAGGTTGGTCCTTAAGATTTTCCAATGTTATTTTCTTTTTACACCAGAACGAGTTATGAACTTTGAAGACAAAGGTCTCCTGATTCTAGAACTTAAGTGAGCAAGTCTGTTTGGCCCTATTTTCTCCTTCCTCAGACCTCAAACCATGCCCATACTTCTGGTACCCTGCCAGCATCTCAGGAGGGCAGGCAGAAACCACAAGCCAAAGACTAAGGGAATGTTTTCTCCCATGTTCTTCCCACTATCATTTCTTTGATATAAACACACATGCAAAGCAAGAAATAGGAAATAATGATGAAAAGGTAAAATCATTGGAAGGTGAGATAAAAACCCAAACTCTCTGAAGACACATATGGCTTCCTCCAGTTGCCACTGCAGGAAGAAAACTCCATGATCTGTAAGCCCTGCAGCTTATCTCAATAGCCAGAAAATCCTGATAACACCGAGAAAAACATATTCTAGAATCAATGCCCTCCCTGTCCCAGAAGAAAATTCTGCTGAAGGCCTCTCAGATTCAAAAACAAGATTATTAAGGAAGTAAAGCCCAGCTAATCCTGTCTGCCAGCACAGGCCTGGGGAAAGAGGTCTCACAAGGAGATAAGATTCAAATCAAGAGTTCTGCAGATCAAAGGCACTGGCCTGAATTGTAAACTGAAACGAGTAAGACACCAGAGTAGTCTCTGCAGCGCTGATGTTACGCATTTTCTGCAAGAGCTATTTCTATGTAAGTGGAACAATTTGGTACCATTTCAAAAACTGTACAAAACTTGAAAGAAAAGCTCCATATAGGGCACAACGGAGGAACCCAACCAAGAGAGTTTCAAGACATGGTCAACAACCTTTTTATTCCTTCTGTGCTGTAGAAGAGTGGAAGTCCTTGCTGTGGCATCTCCCAATGTTTCATTTATCTAGCCTGGGAAGTACAGGTGTTGCCAACTGTTTTTGCCATATTCCAAATGAGAAACTGAGGCACCACTTATGGAGTTTGTGAAATGGATGGAAATAGTGGGCATGGAAAGAACCGGATGCTGGTCTCCCACGATCTGACCATGAGATCATAGAATCATTTCGGTTGGAAGAGACTTTCAAGATCATCAAGTCCAATCACTAACCCGGCACTATCAAGTCACCACTAAACCATGTCCCACAGCACCACATCTCCACAGCTTCGAAACCCCTCCAGGGATGGGGACTCCACCACCGCCCTGGGCAGCCTGCACCAGGCCTTGACAACCCTTGCGGGGAAGAAACTGTTCCTCATGCCCAACCTAAACCTCTTCGGATCCTCCTTCCAGTTCTTCTTGTAGACGGGGGTCATATGTGCTAAGCTTCAGTCTACTGCGACCTCCCCCTTTAGCCAGGAGTGCTGACAAATGATGGAAAGCGGTATCATCATTCCTCGCTAGCAAAATATCAGTCACAACAGCTGGAGATTTGGCTTCTCCTGCAGCGCGATCTCCCCTGAAGTGAAAGCACAAGGCTGCACCAGATTATGAATTCATCCCAAAAAATCTCCATTGAAGACGATCCTGTTAATGGAATTCTGGATAAAAAGGTTAAAGTCAGCAAGACTGGCCAGAAATGGGTCTAAACGGATGTGAGTAAAAAATGCTTCCCAAGGGCTGAACAGAAACAAAACATCAGGTTTTGTTTTGGTGGAGGGGAAAACTATGTAAACCGCCGAGAAGAGGAGAGAATACACACACTGCCAAGCCTACTGACAGAACCAGAAACGTCAGTGAAGAGCATCAGGAAAGCACAAGTATCGTGGTGTAAGTTCCAGAAAAATCTCTGCGCGTCCGTGTGCGGGCAGGCGCGCGGATATTTAGCGCCGGCAGGAAAAAACGACCTTGGAAGACTGAGCAAAATGGTCTCCTGTTGCCTGCTTCGGACTGCGTTCGGAAAAATCACCCTCTGCAAACATGCTCTGTGAATCAGCAGGACTGCCTGCGAGAAGTACCTGTCCGAAATTGATTTCCTCTTTTAACAGACGATCACAAATACTGGCCGATCACTCTGGTCAAAAGAAGTAAGCGTGCATACTGGCAGCAGACACTCAGCGTCAGCTGGAACTAAGAGGATGAGAGAAGATTTTAGGGATCCTGGAAAAGAACTGGGAAGGAAAGTCTAAGTCAAGGTTTGGCAGTCTTTGCATGGTGCCACGCCAGGCTTTTTCTTTTCCACGCTACGGCTCGAGCGCGCTAAGAGAAACCTAGTAAGATCTGATAGAAGCTGCCTCTCGAACAGGCAGGAACTTGCTGGTCAATGGTACCTTGCTTCGGCATAAGATAGCGGCTTTTGCTAAGCGTAGAGCTCAGGGAGAGTCAGAAATTGCAAACTGCTGCCTCTTGCAAATGAGTGCCTCAAAACGCCAATGCTATTAACCCCGCACCCTGTGCATAGTCCGACTGCACACCCATAGGTTGTTGATCCTGGAGCTAAAACATACATCCAGTAATAGATGCAAGAAAAGGCAAAAAAAGGTCGAATTCAACAAGGCTGCACGATTGATGAGAATATTTGGATGCGAGCGATGGAACGATATTGCAGGGAACTGGGAGATCGTGAATTGCAGACCCAGCATCTTTCCAACTAATAAGACACCTTCCCAGATGAAACTGCTGATGCATCCAGGAAAGGAATAAGCTAAACACAAGAGAAGGACACTTAGAAGGGCAAATGAGGTTCAAAGTCAGACAAGAGCATCCCTAAAGAAAATTAATTTCCTACTGCTATATATGGGTGCAAGGAGTCTCAATAACAAGCAGGAACAAAAAAAATCCTGACCAGCAAGAAGAAAAAAATTACATCTGGTGTGAGGAGTCTGTGACCGGACTTTAAAATCATTAGTTCGATGGTGTTTGGATACAAAAAGGAAGAGATGGCTGCAGGGTGCCCCTAGAAAGAAGAGGAAAAAAGGCTCACATCTGCAATAGCTATCAGTACCGCAGAAAAGCTGAACTTCCATGGGAACTCGGCAGAAACTCGCCACGTTTTAATCAGTGAATCCCAGGAGGAGGTTCTGGGAAGCACCAAGACAAGGAGTAGGGTATGTGACTCCAGAAGTACCACACAAGGGGGAAAAAGTTGTGGGGTTACGGAGGAGACGGAAGATGTACAGAGACTCTCATGCAAGAAAGAAGTAATTATGAAGGATTAGCTTCCTAAAATCACAGTTGACAATTTATAACATGAAGTAACTATTTTGGACCTCATTACAACCAGTAAAGCTGCGGTAGCCACTGGACTGGAAGTCCTGACAGAGCAGAAAAAGAACAGACTCGCATTTAAATATAGCGAAGTTGAGTAACTCAATCAAGCCTGCAAAACGTCTTGATTTAAATAATTGATTTGAACTTGTATGACGTTTGTACGTTTTAGTTATCATAATGAAATATCAACATATTGAAAACAGGCATCACTTAAGATGCTGATTTTTCCCAAATATAACTCAGCAGAGGAAAAAAGTAAGGAATTTGCATATAGACGATCCACTTATATTCACTCACGAAGTCTCAAAGTGCTTTTGGGATCAAAAAGGAAACAGCTACAGAGCAGAGTTTGGAAAAGCTAAAGCAAATCAAGAAATTTAACTCTCCTGGCAATCAATGGGAAGATACCAGGAAAATTATTAAACAACTTATATAAAAGCAACTACCTGATAAAGCAAAAAAAAAAAAGAAACAACACAGACAAGTCAAGATCAAATTGTGGCAAACCAAACCAGTCTGGAAAAACTCAATCAAGACAAGTGCAAGAGCAGCGTACGCTGAGCAGGTGGAGAATAACCAGGCTGCTGGACAAGAGAAAACAACCTAAGGGGATATTGGGTCGTAAATTAATATAAGTCAACAGTACAATGGATTTGCCAAAAAAAAAAAAAAAAAAAAAAACAAAGAATAGGATGACAAAAATATTTTATTAAGTTTTTGGTGTTTTTTNAAGTGCCGCACGGAAAACAGTATTATTTCATTTTCTACAATGCTGACAAGGCCACAGAGTACCGAGCCCATGTAAAAGAGACATAAACACATCAGAGTACGGAGGAAAGCAGCAAAAATAATAAAGAGATTTGGAAACCATATGATCCATGAGAACAGATTAAAGGACCTTGTTCAGCCCAAAGGAAAGACAAGTGAAGGAGAACGTAACACGCTCCCGTCAGTGACAATGGAGACAAGTGGGATGGATTATTCTGTATGTTCTCTGGAGTGAAGCAAAGGGTCTTAATTTGCCAGAGGAATAAGACACAGGAAAAGCTTTTAACTGAGTTGGTTTATTACCGACCACCAGCTACCTAAGGAGGCTGGGTACCTCCTAAACTAGCAGATTTTAAGGAAAAAATAGAAACATATTTGTCAGGGATGCTCTAGAGACACTTTATCTTGCCTTAAGGAGGGGAATGGACTGGAGAGTTTGCCGAGCTCTCTGCCAGCTCTGCATTTCAGTAAGATAAGGTGCCTCAGAGGACCAGGTTGTTGAACCTGACAGTCTTCAAAGAGTCCTCCAAAGAGTCCCAACATGTCTGAGACCCTGAGGCTTCATTTTCAACATTTTTGAAAATTTGGAAGACAAATGTTTCTAACATGACAATATCAGGAGAGGGCAAAAAGATGACTCAAGTAACTATTAATCACAGAATGCTTTTGGGTTGGAAGGGACCTTTAAGGTTCATCTAGTCCAATCCCCAAATCAGCCAGACATTGGCTCTGGACAGAATAAGGGAAAACTCAGTCGGACTTGATCCAGACTTTAAAAGGAAAGGACCAAAATTCAAGACTGTCAACTCACCATTATGGGAAATAGGCTTTGTCAAATAAGGTGATTTCATCCTTAGATGAGATTCCAAATCAGGCTGATAAAGGTAACTGCTTCAATGCAACAGGCAAACTTCTGTTGAACATGACATCTTAATTAAAAAATTACCACTCTACTATGTCAACAACGCACGCTAAACAGATTTAGAGTTGGCCAACTGACAGATGACTAAAAGCAGCCATCCGTGGAAAATCACTGTCAACAAAGTTAGCTGTAGTAGGGTTCTGCTGGGCTTGGAACCGAGCCCACCACGATTCAAGAGGTCCTCTACAGATCTGGAAATTAATATAATCACAGACAAGATCTGCGAATGGTCTTCTGGATGACAGATGAAGAGGACGGGCCGGCGATACACAACAATTCAGACCATAAAGCTTACTCGAAGCAGATTTCAATACAACCAAATGCAAAGTACTACATCTAGAAAACAAAATCTGAAAGCCAGAGACCCTGAAACACAACCTGAGGTATTGCCAGGCAAGGAACAGCCCAATGCTTCCCAACTCAACATGAAAAGGCTTTGGAAGCAATAGTTGGAAACTAATTCAAATTAGACATCAATTTTTTAATCAGTGAGAGTAATTACATGCTGAAAATGTATCAAGCGAAGTGGCAGGCTCTTCACAACTTGAAATCTTCAAACTAAGACTGACTGTGCTGGTAGAAGGTAAACAAGTAGTCCAAAATAAATAGTCATCAGGCTCCTTTTCCAGGGAAGATCTAAGGATCTTTGAGGAGGTCAGTCTAACTAAGCTCTTCTAAGTCCATACAGGAGCCACCAACGCAGTAACTAAGCACATCCCAACAGCACGCAAAGCAAACCAAATCCATCTCCTGGCCTCTGCAGAGGGAGAAGCAGCAACAGCATCTGACTCAACCTTCCTGTGCAGTGTCAGCTAGAGTTCTCCAGGCTCCATTTTTCCTTGGTGAAAACAGAGATAGTACATCTCTGTATGAGGATCTCAAGAGGCTTAACCCACAGAGGTCTGCAGAGACCTTCCAAGAATCTTGGACAGAAGCAGCATTAATGGTATATACAGCTGCAGGTGACTGTGGTAGAGTCACCATCGGAAAGGAAAGGGGTCATTTCTTGGTCCACCCTTTGCAGCGGCGTTGTGAGAGAGAGCAAGATGACAACGTGCTTCGTGCTGGACACTTTGCCAAATGACAATCCAAAAGCAACCAAGAACCCTGAGGATTTTATACCTTTTCTTCAGAAGTTGTTCTGCCAATCAAACGAGGGCTTTGATTCGCAAACTAGCAAAAACTCCACGGAACACCGATCTGCTGTAAAATGCTCCAACAAAAAGCCTAAAGCAACTGGAGACACTATATCTGAATGGCAACACTAACAAACACATATGGAAAATCAAACTCCATGAATGACAAAAGGAAAGGCAAAACTCAGATGAGAACAGATGTGATATATTTATCTACTGAGCCCACAATGTAAGTCTACTACCACAGAAGTGGCCGACTCAAACCAAGTAGCCTCTCCATAACTTCGATTTGTGTATGTTTGTGCTATATACATAAATAAAATTTAAAAAAAATAAATCTTATGGCAAGAAATATTTTATTGAGGTTCCAAATGAGATCAGTCCATATTCAGAAGAACTGGCTATCCAGGAAAAGTTCAGCAGCTGGGATTCAGATGCTATGGTAAAGAAAAATAAAATTCATTAAATTCTTAATTTTCTTAAAATTCTGTCATTGCATTTTAAGACTTCAAAAATTCCGTTGTGAGTATAAGTCAAATCAAGAGCAAATTCGAGGTTTAACCCATTTCCTTCGCATTGTTTTTACCTCTCACTTGCACTGTGATAAGAGGCAAGGGTGACGGACAGGAGAGTGCTCAGGTGGCCTTGTCCTCATGGCCAAGCGACCACCCTCTGAACTGGCCACTCTAGGATAAAAGTCCGGGATGTGCAAGACAAGTCCAATCTCCTTCTCCAACCAAACCCAAGGCCAAATGGAAACTTTTTTCTAGCTGCCGATACCACACACATTGAATCTGAAAAATATTTGGAATGCCATCGTTTTTGCAAAAGCCATTAAATGCCTCATTAAGTGATGATATACATAGGAAACCAAAGAAAATTATTTGCAGAATAAGCTACTACAGAATAAATGTTCATAAGGGGATCTATTCTGAAGTAATTGCACTTCAAATGCTCAGAAACTTAATTCAAAACACATTTCAACGGGGACAAAAGTCCTCAGAGCCCACCTGTCCATACAAACACCACATTCATCCAGGTTGAAAAATCATCAGCAACTCTTACAAGTGATCTTTCTTTGTCCACCTAAACGGCAGGAAGAGATCAAACACAGAATCACAGAACGGTTTGGGTTGGAAGGGACCTTAAAGATCATCTAGTTCCAACCCCTCGGCAGTGAGGAGGGACATCTTCAACTAGATCAGGGAAACATGCTTGGAGGTTTCCTTGAGTAAGGGCCAACTACCTCCAGAAACAGGTTAAGCAAAGTAGTTCCCATCTAAGGACATTTAAACGAGTTGTTTTCCAGATACCACCTCCAACTCCAGCTTGCCAATAATACAAACCAAGATATCTCATGTGAAAAAAAAAAAAAAAAAAGATATATACGCACAAGCACACACACAATGCCATGAAGTCTAAAATCTTGCACTGAACACGATGACCCAGAGGACAGGAACAGAGTTATCTGTTGGGACTACAGAGTCTCGTACGAGTTCGTTACGAATACCCACATAAAGCCCCTCGCCCATTAAAGAAGCGAGTTGTCATCGCCTACACATAGAAATATAAAGAACTGAAAGGAAAATGGGGACCAAGCAGATCGTGCACAAAACTTCTCACTCGTCTTCAGGGTGTATTTCCAACATCAAAATGATAAAACTCACACGTTATCAAACGCAGAGAGTTGGGTATCTAACGCCAAAGAAAGCAAAAGCTCAAACGCTGTGCTTTAATTCCTGGCAGATAAAGTAAAGAGTTTGATGCCATAAAAGAGCCAGATCTTTTTGATTAAGTTCAACAGCAAATTAGAAGCAAGAGGAAAAAAAAAACAAAAAAAAAACCAAAACAAAAACCCCACCAACCCTGCAGATCTTGAGATGTTATGGTCTATTTTAACTTTTGCTGCAGTCTGCAGTCTTTATCCATTTTATCAAGGAATTAGACATGCCTAGCAGGCACGATGGCATCTATTCTTTTTTTGCCAGTTTAGTACTTTTTCTCTTCCAAAATACTCTTAAACTTGTCTTCGATAATCCTCCCAAATCTCTAACCCTTGCTAAGACAAGGCAGGCAAAAACCTTCAGCCTACAAATACACTTCCTATTAAGAAAGTTATCGTATGAAAGCTACGATAAGCCCCGTTTTTCTGCTCTGACTTAATTTGCCCACCTTCCACTGTTCCACACTCAAGGAGAGGCAGGAAAGACAAGGAAAAATAGAGCCAAATACCAACCAGCATCTCCCACAGACAATGAGAATGTGTTTTGTCAGCGACAACTTCCTAAATGGAGAGCGTCAATACGGCCACATTTTTTACTCCTTCCAGAAAACACAGAGTCACTTGGAATTCCTTCAGTGCTCCGGGTTTTCAGCACATCCATTGTAAATAAAACTCAGAGGAACTTTCTAAAAATTATTCAAGTCCTACTCACACTGTGAGGAAACGAGTACATCTCCATCGTCCTCCCCAGAACCTCGTTCCCTGTACGGTTCTTTAAAAAATAAAGCATTATGCCATGAATATCATTGCCATTGTTGCTTCCCTACAGGGTTCCAAAAGGAAAGAGGGAAGGAATATAAGGTTTACTTCAATACAAGCATGATGAATCACGTCATCTGCTTTCAGATTGAGAGGCAGTGAGAAAGAGATTTTAGAAAAATAGATAAATAACAAAGAGCTCATTTGACTGAAGTTATATATTAAAAATCTATCTAGAAATGACTCAGATTTGTGTATTCATGTTCCTGTTTGACCAAAAAAAAATGGTCTGGTTCTCAAAAGGCTCTTCATGTACAAGAGCCTCCACAAATTCCAGATCTGCAAATGATGGATGTGCCTCAGAAGCTGGATCTTCCCTGACAGGGATTGTAAATATGGGTCTGGAATTCTTGCTTCAGATGCCCATTGCAAAGTACACCTGCCTCTCAACACAAAAAAAAAACAAACTGAAATTTCACAACTCTTTCTCATGCTACTGATGCAAACCAGCAAGTAAATAAACATAAAATCCCATGTCAAGATCATCCACCCAACAAAGCAAAGTACTCATGTACTGGAGCACAACAATACAAAATATATATTCTGCATATCATAGAGTCATAGAACAGGGGTTGTGTTGGAAGGAACCTTTCAAGGTCATCTAGTCCAATCCCCCTGCAGGGAGCAGGGACATCTGCAACTAGAGCAGGGTGCTCAGAGTCCCAGCCAACCTCACCTGGAATGTTGCCAGGGATGGGGCATCGACCACCTCTTTGGGCAACGTGGGCCAGGGTCTCATCACTCTCAGTGTAAAGCATTTCTTCCTTCTCTCCAGGCTGAATCTTCCTTTTTTAGTTTAAAACCACCACCTCTTGTCCTGATAAAATGTCTGTCCCCATTTTTCTCAATAGGCCCCTTGAAGTACCGAAAGGCCACAAGAAGGTCGCTCCAGAGCCTTCTCTTCTCCAGGCTGAACAACCCCAACTCTCTCAGCCTGGCCTCGCACCAGAGGGCTTCCAGCTCTCACATGATTTCTGCGGCCTCCCGTGGACTCGCTCCAACAGGTGGTTCAGCAAGACAAACAAGCCCTTACTTCCTTTTGATTTTTACATGAAGGTCATCAACCACTACCCAATTCCAAGTCCTTTCTCACTTGCTCAAAGCTTCTCCCAAATTCCCTCCCACATCCCCTGTCTTTTGGTTGGGCACAAGGTCCACACATTCTCCAGTTGCATATGACCCAACCAGCCAGCAAGATGCCGTCTCCTAGAAAAATAAGGGGAACTGTTATGAGCCCTGTTCCCTGGGTAGAAGCATTGATTTTATTCTCTCCAGCAGTTAACTTTCTCAAAACTTAAAAAAAAAAAAAGAGAGAAAGAAAAAAACAGATTGTTTTCTTCGTCTACGGCCCTTTGAAATCTGGATCAAAATGCCGAGAGGAGGGCAGAATTACCAGTGGGCAGGTAGACAGTACAATCACATCACCCTTATTTCCTCAAGAAATCAGGTTTACATACGTTTGCATAAATAAACACGGCACTGAAACTGACATTTTCCTCTCATATTTAGCGCTATCAATGTTTTGAAGCCAAAAATAGGAGCAGAATGATTCAGTTGAGTGGAAGGAACAAGAAGGTAGCACAATTTAGATACCCCTGGAGAATCGCGTGCGTTCGACTGGCGGGTAGTCGAGTCACACGGAAATAATTCTTGACAATTTATTCCCAGTTCTAAAATGCTGACAGATTAAGAACCAGTATTTCTTTAATTCAAAGAGCTAAAAGACCGTCAACAGGTGGAAAATGGATGGGTGGATTTTATTTACTGTCACTGAAACAAAAAAACTCTTCATCTAGTTATTGAAGAGATGCACAACGGCACCCAAGAACCCAGGAATATCAGACTAATCGATTTGCACTTGAAATCAGGAAAAAAAATGCTCTTTACATAGTTTGGAAAAATCCTGTGGAACACAACGAGACCACTTTTCCTGTTCAATCATTCTCGATCGAACATTTCTACGGACCGAATACGATGACTTACGGATTTTTAAGCAGCAAAGCTGAGTCTGATTGATTACAAATATCAGGGTAGACGAAGAAACGAGACCAACGTGAAGAGTTACGAACCTCTCCTTCTCGGGCAGCTTCTTCTCAGTCAGATGCGCGACCTCACCCGCAAATACATCAATGACGGAGCTGCACAAAAATCACCTCGTTTGCACTTTGAGAGCCACGCAAGAGTCACTCCTCCCCGAGCGCGCTGGCTAATAACACAGTTCTCTAGGGGATCCTTCAAATACTTCTTTGTCCTACCAGCGTTGGGAGGAGGAGATTGGCAGGACATCGCCTCGTGATCAGGGTCGGCCCGAGCACCTCCACGGTGCGGGGAGACGGCGCTCGACCGTCCACAGCCACCTGAGGAAAAGCCACCGGAGCGGAGCACCGTCCAGCCGCACGTCAGAGCTAATTCGGGACCGCAGCGCACAGTTAACAACGCCGCGGTTTAAGGAGAGACTTTTATGAATTGCAGAGGAAACAGAAAGTACACGGAGCACTTGTGCTGCGGAAAGGGAAACCGGGGGCCTCTGCAGATACAATCAAGCCCACAAGGCAGGACTGGAAGACAAATGAAGATCATAATCCGGACTGAAGGGAAGAGCGAGCTCAGAAAGGAAGATATAAAAGTTGCATTTCCCTTTTGACAGCCTCATCAACTGCTACCAACCACTCCAGAGCTGGAAATGGGCTGAGAGCTCCCGTGTGGAAACTACCAGAGGAGGAAGGTATGAAAGGGTCCTCTGCCACAGGCAGCAGCAGAACAACACCTGGGTTTAAAACAAGATTCAATTATGCTTGTGGCACAGTTACTGGCTTTCGTGGCGGGCAGGACTTGGTGACCCAGGAGCTCCATCCCAGCGGTGAACGTCCCACTTCCCAGAAAAGCAGATCAGAGCCAATCTCCCAGACATCGTCTTTGAAAACTTCCCACAAGCAGCCACTGACCTGGATTAAACGCAGGCTTCCCTTGCCTAAAGCGGCTGATTTACACCTACCCCTCCATACTGAGTTTCACGAGCTCTTCTGGACAGATCAGATAATTAAATTTAGCCTCAATTTAATTACCGTTTTAATTATGCTTTCAGTGGAGGTGCTGAAGGCCTTTCGCAGAAACGCTTCCCCGTTCCCACTTGCCTGAGAAACGTTTTCAGGAGCACCAAGAGCATCGCCACCTTTCTTTCCTGTTTTACCCCGTTATCCGTGCGGCGGGTTCCTGATATCGGGGAGCACCGAGGCTTAATAGCAAAAAGGGGGCTTAAAAATCCCTAAACAGTTCACCTACTGCAATGCAGACTTACGGCTGAATTTGACAGATGAGCATCACCTAAGATCAGAAAGGATCTCCACAGTACGTTCTTCCTAAATGACCGTATCCTGTAGTTATTTCCCATTAATTTTGCCGCAATATGGGGGTATCATTCAGGTCTCTCACTCCAAGCAGTATTTCTCACGACCAATTTCAAAACACCTTCATAGCACGCAGTCATTTTGCTCCTGATCCCTTTGTTCCAAAGGAGATCTGCCTCTCCAAACAAGCGCGTCTTCACTATCAACCGGGAATTTTAATCAATGAAAGAGTATAAAAAGAACCTCAAACCAACCCCACATATCAAACAATAATATCTAATATACTTCCCACACATTCGCTCAAACGAAAGGCCACTGCAAGTACATCATTTGGGAGAGAGATTCCTTCGGAAAAATGTAAACACTAACTTTTTCTTTTTAACCTAAGTAAAGACGCACAACCAGGTAAGTTGATATTTGTAACTTCCAGAAGAAAAGTTAATCTGATTTAATATCTATTTCATAACCAAAAAAAAAAAAAATACTGCTGATATCAGTTATTTAATGACTACATACATCCAGAAAGAATAAATAATTCTGACCATAGATGTTGGCTGGGTTTTTCTTATTTCAGGTACTCAGCCATAAAGGTCAAGAGAATCCACGAAATAGTTAAAATTCAAAATCAGAGAGAACTCAAAAAAAAACCCAAAAAAACAACCAACCCACATTTGGCCTCCTTGTACTAATTTCCTTTTTCTTTACATTGCTCAACATCACTCCTCGATTGGAGTTCTAATCAACAACCACTTCACAGTTAACATTTCACAAAATAATGCGGTTGATGCAATCAAGTCCAGCAAAATGTTTCCCTAAAGATGTTTCCATCATTCACATTCCTTAAAAAACAGAACAAAAAAAAAAAAAAAAAAAGCAGCTTCAGCTTCCTCCATCGCTATTTAACAGCAAGAATAAACATACCACTGCATCTTAAATCATATTTTGATTAAAACATAAATAGAATCACTTGGGGTTTCTTTCTGGTTAGTAGAACATGCCTTTGTCCAGGCGAGGAAGAAAAAAAAACAACAAAAAAACAAACCTCAACCTGCTCATTTTTCTACATTTGACAGTATCCAGCACTAAATGAATGCCTTCTGAATGAAATCCAGTCTATGGAAACACAACCCGCAACCTGAAAGCTGGGGAGGGGGGGGAAGGGAAGAGGACAAAAAACACCCACCAAATCCAATACAGTACCAACCCTTTTTTTTTTTTTTTTGATAATGAATATTTATTTCATTTCCTTACTTCAAGTCCCCTCTGCTTCCTATAAAGGACTGAAGCTGAGCACCTTTTTGGCATTAGTAACCTGCAATATAACGGCGGACCTCACTGCCCTGAAAACCACAATGCCAATAACAAAGTATTCAAGCAATTACCAAAAAAACAAAAAAGAGAAAATAATCACCCCTTTCATAAAAATGAATAGAACATACTATTTTATATAGCCAGAAAGAATAACGCCGCCTTACATTTCACAACCTCGTGCTCTTCGCTTTCAGGCTACAGATGTTGCACGTTGGCATCCCCCTCCTCACATCACACCTGGGCCTTTTTTAACCCCCCCCTGCAAAGGGGAGCTGGGAAGAGGGGAGACGGCCGCAACTCGGCCCTTCCCATCCCATAAAGTTACTGGCGGGCTCGTTAATATTCCCCTATACTGCTTTCGCTGCCGCCGTCGTCGTCCCCACGTGCCCCTCTCGATATTTTTGGTGGGTACGCCGTGAAGGGGCGGCTTCCCCCATCTCTGAGGTGCCCCGCACAACCTCAAGCCCCACAGGGTCATCTCCGGAGGCTTGAGAGCCAGACAGGCAGAAGAAAAACCACCCGTGAACCCAGTCGCTCCATTTCCCTTCTTCCACACGAAGAGAAGGTGAAACTTGGCTTGGACCCAGCGCTGGTGGCTCCTCGGTGGGCTCTCCCTGGACCCAGGCTCCCCAAAATGAAGCTGCTGAGGTGAACCGAGGACCCCCCCTGGCCCCTTGACCATCACTGTGACCCCTACGACCAAACCGGAGGGCATCGAGCCCGCTCAGTCCCCATGGGGCTAAAGGGAAGCCCTGCCACTAAGGCTATGAGGGGACACAGGCTCCAGGAGGGGGCAACAGGCTCTTGGTGGCGGGGGCACAGCCTCTGAGGGGGGCACGGGCTCTGAGGGGGCACAGGAGGGGCAACAGGCTCGGGGAAGGGGGCAACAGGCTGCACGGGTAGGGCAACAGGCTGGGAGGGGGCAACAGGCTCCGGGGGGGGAGGGGGGGTCGCCCTCAACCTAGATATAGANGCGGTGGTCTCCCCACCGGCTCGGGCTCTTCTGCCACGCGTGACCCTCACCCCGGAGGGGGCCACGCAGAGCCCTGTGCTGAGAGGATGCTTCCCCCCCCTCCACTGCCACCACTACCGCC
>VWZK01006901.1:334357-452453 GCA_013396935.1 Baryphthengus martii
GGATGAGGGTACTGGGGGTACCAAGAAAGTACCAGTACTGATAGGGGTATCAGAGAGCTGCAGAAAAGGGGTGCCCCAAAATGTGGGGGTACAGTGAGAAAAAAAGATGCCAGGGGATGTGGGGCAAGGGCTCCAGATGGGGTACCAGGGGGATGAAGGTGCCACAATGGTGTGAGTACTGAGGGCTGGGGTTTCCGGGGTGGGGGGTGGGTGTGTGAGGGGTGTGAAAGTACAGCAGAATGAGGGTGCCAGGGGCTGTGATTTTGGGGGGATGCAGATATCAGGGGGATACAGCTGCCAGGGGGCTGCACGTGACAGAGGGATGTGGGTACCAGGGGATACAGGTGTTGTGGGATACGGGTGCCGGGAAGACATGGATACGGAGGGATTTGGGCACTCGGTAACGAAGGTAACTGAGGCACAGAGGTACTGGCTGGCAGGGGGGGATCTGTGCCTCAGTGTGTCCCCAGACCAGGAGAGGACACAGCCCATCATCAGGGCACTGGAGTCCCAGGTTGAAGTGAGAACGGGGGTGGGTAACAGCTCCTGCCTGACCCTGGGGTGTTGGCTCTGCTTGGGGACCTGGGGAGTGATGACTTCATGGCCTTATTAAGGACTAATTTCCATCGAGGCAGGGAAAATAAACAAGCATGGCTGTCATTTGCCATGGAAAGTTACTGGGGCCGTGGGGAGTTACTGCCTGCTTTCATACATGGCCCGGATTTCTCCACTTACCTCTGTGAGATGATAATCCCTAAATCCCAACGAGATTAAAGGCAGAAAGAAAGGTGGCGGGAGTTCCTCCTCCCTGCCTTCGTGATGTTTCCTAGATGACGAAATCCCACGTCTGCCTAACCCCGATTAACCCGTGCGCTTGGCTCATCCCCCCCCAAAATAAAAAGGGGAAACGAGGGTGAATCCCGATCCAGCTTTGCTTCCGGAGCTGTGGGGAGGTGAAAACCAGGGGGAAAGCCACAGGCGAGGCAAGAGATGCTATTTTAACCCCATTATTCTTCCTGTGCCAGCAGGTCCGGAAAACCCTCCCGCAGCCATGGCACTGGTAAAGAGCGGTTGGCTTTGGCGGCAGAGTAAGTGCGACCCTTGAGCTCTCCAGAAAAAAAGTCTGGAGAGGTTTTGGCTACGGGATACTAGGAGAATGCGCCGGGGTGGTGGTTTGTGGGGGGGGAATGGGCCCCAACCTGGGCAGTTAATCCATGGCAGCAAGGAAATCACAGCTCAGCCGCTCACAGATTTACGTAAGAGAAGAGAGGGGCCGTCTGCCATGAAAACAGACACGCGGTTCCATGTCCAGGGCTGGAGCCGGTCCCACGCACACGGCGGGACAGCGCCAAGATGGCTTTTTTGGCAACCCTTTTTAATTTAAAGCCACCTGGCCCTGGATGCTCACGCCAGCCACCGGTGCCCTGTGGGATGCAGTGGCTCTTGCGGGGGGTGGGGGGATCTGACTACAGATTTAGGGGACGGCCTTGGATCTCGTGAGCGCGCTGTCCCAATCCCGCTGGGCTCTTTCACCTCCTCCCCATCCCGTCAGGCTCCATCCTGCGCCGCTGGAAGAGAAACTGGTTCGTCCTCTACCTGGATGGCAGCTTGGTTTACTATCACGACGAGACGCAGCGTGACATGGACGGCCGGATCCACATCAAATACAGCTGCCGGGACGTGAAGATTGGCCGTGAGTGCAGAGGTGAGCAAAGGCTCGTGTCCCCGTGTCCCCAACCCCCTCCCTTGCAACCCTTATAAAGGCTGCTTGGCCCATGCACATCTAGGACACCCCAAAGAGAAGCCAAGCTGCCCAATTCACCCCTTTCTAGCTCCAGGTTGTCCCCCATGAGATGCATGTTGCAGCTTCTCTCCCATTGCTTTTCCACGGGGAAAGAAACTCTCTTCTCCTCCTGCTTTGTGCTTGTTGAAAACACAATCCCACGGCCCTGACTCATCCCTCGCCGTCTCGCACAAACAAGGAGAACAAAGCAGCGGCTCGGCCCCGGCAGCCCACGGCCACCACACAAAGCTCCTTTCTTTGGGTGGCAAAGTCGGGATGCTGCGGTGGGAGCACGAACCCAAAGGTTTATCCTGCCTGGAGGGTCCTGCCGAGCTCCAAGAGTGGGGGAATGTGCACAAAGCTGAGGGATTCAAGATCTTGTTCTCGCTCGAGCTCATGATCCAGCGGCGAGCAGACCATGTTTCTACAGAATTCGGGTGCTTGCTGGAACCTCGCAACTTTAAGGGGATTTTTTTAGGGTCATGGTTTAGCAGCAGACACGTAGAGTTAATGGTTGGACTTGATGAGCCTATGATTCTACGATTTAAAGCAAACAAGTGGCTTCAAAGTTGGATTTTTGGCAATTTTCTGCCCTTCCACATTCTTTCTGCCGCGGGGGTGGAAGCTTCTGCTCACCAGCTCTTGGCTCCTGTTGCCTTTTAACCTTTGAGATCCTGACTGCATCTCACGAGTGGAGACGGAGCTGAAATTAAACCTCAATTGCAAGCGCGATGTCTCAGCAGGGTTGTAATGGTTGCACCTGTTAGCGGCAAACTAGGGGGGAGCTGCTTGTGCCAGGGGTAATTTGGAGCCTGATCCCCTCCTAAGAGGGTCAGGAGGCGGATGAGGGGCGGTCCCTGGGGCATCTGTTAGGCTGAGGTTGTATTTTGCCCCTTCCCTTTCTAGACGTGCAGCCCCCCGAGGGGAAGAGCCGTGACTGCCTGCTGACCGTCGTGCTGCGGGACGGCTCCAAGACGACACTGTGTGCCGAGAGCGAGGACGACGCCGTGTAAGCTCAAATCCCGCCCTGGCGGCACCAAAAGCCCCTCGGTGGCTTTTTCCATCCTAATTATTCACGTTTGGAAAGAGTCTTGGCCATGCAGGAGCCCCACCCCACTCCCACCCCTAGTGAAACCCCTCCCCACTGCCCTCAAAGACCCGCGTTCGCTCACAGGGCAATAGGTGCAGGGCGAGATTTGGGTTTCCCACTGAATAATTCAGAGCCAAAAGTGGCTCCTTTGAAGCAGCTGGTCTCCTGCGGGGAGAGTTTCCCTCCCAGATGAGAAATCACCTCTTGGTTTGACTGAGGATCACTGGGGANACCCACGTTCGCTCACAGGGCAATAGGTGCAGGGCGAGATTTGGGTTTCCCACTGAATAATTCAGAGCCAAAAGTGGCTCCTTTGAAGCAGCTGGTCTCCTGCGGGGAGAGTTTCCCTCCCAGATGAGAAATCACCTCTTGGTTTGACTGAGGATCACTGGGGAAGGATTTCCATTGGTATTTGGTGATAAATAATGTGAAAGTGAAGTCTTGATTGGCTTAAGGCCCTGTCCAGCAGGAGGAAACACTCATTTCCCTTCTATTTATAAAAATTAAGAATTTTCTTTTTATAAATATTGAATTTTTAAGTAAAAATGTTAAAATATATATAAAGAGTAAAGTGTGGGAAACCTTCAGCCAAACTTAGATGGAGAGTGACGTTCAGCAGCCGCCAAGCTGAGTTTGATCAATTGATCTTGACCCCAGCTGAATACAAATTCACCCATTATCCACTTCCCCCCTCCCCTCCCCCAGTTTAGATGCCATTTTCCCACCTGCCCTTGTTTCCCTGGGAATGGTCCCAGCTGAAAGTGTTTAGCCCTGTACCCATCCCCGTGGCATTGGGCACCTCCCACCACCTTTCCATCCCCACTCAGTAGCCCAGTGCTGGCTAATCCGGAATTAAAGATTAGCACCAGCGCCACCGTCACATCCAGGTCACATGGGGAGGGGAGGGAGGGGGACGTGTGTGCCCCACGGGGCAATTCCCACCCCTCTAGCACACCTCAAACCTGGGTCCCTCTGGTTTTTTTGCAGTGCTTGGAAGATGGCGGTTCTGGAGGCTAAATCCACCCCGGTGAGCCTCTGTCCCCCAGAAGAGAGGCACTGACCCGGCTCAGGCTTCAGGCAGGGGGGTGGGTGGAAGTTACACCAAACCGAGTCCCCACCCTGGGGCTAATGCTGAGCTCGGGGCGGCCCCTTCCCAAGACCCTGTGCCCATCAGGGCAGCCTCAGGGCACAGGGAGTAAAGCTCCCGGAGAGCCAGACAAGGTAGAAGGTTGAGGAGAAGTGGTAGCAATAGAGCTGTCTGCTCCTGATGCCACCAACAGAAGGTGAGAGAGCTGAGGGTGAGCCTGCTCAGGGGTATCTCCTGGTACTCCCTGGTTGGGGGTGACAGGCAGAGTTATGGTGTTGGGGACATAGTTAAAGGGAATGGGGGCAGATTTAAGATGACAGGACACAGTTAAGGTGACAGGGACAGAATTTAAGATGACAGGGGCCAAGTTAAGAGGAGTGGGGGCACAGTTATAGTGACAGGATATGGTTAAGGTGATGGGGCAGAGTTAAGGTGACAGGGGCCAAACTAAGGGGAATGAAGGCAAAGTTAATGTGACAAAGGACACAGTTTAGGTGACCTGAGCATAGGTAGGTGATGCAGGTGCTCAAGCAAAGGCTGCCCCTGGCCTTTTGGACACTCTGGGCCTCCCTTTCAGCAGTGTCAGGGGAACCCAAGCAGTTCAGGCCACCCATCACACCTAGAAGACACGGCCTGGCACCGGCACGGCCACACCAACTGGACTGGGGCTCCACTGCGCCCCCTGCAACCCTGCTCCAGGTCCTAGCTTCATGCCCCTCTCCTGCCGCTTGCAGGTGCACGTCTATGACCCCTATGACGATGACTACTACCAGACGGTGCCCCTCGACTCCCACCAGACCGCCTACATCAGCTCCGGCCACTATGGCCACCAGTACGGAGGTGGGTGGCCCCATCTCGATTCACCCCATCCCGCCCCAATATTTGTTCGATGACTTAGTACCAGGGGACGCTTAATTTGGCCGGGGTGACAACCAAAACCAGGGGTCTCCCTCCATCAGGGGAAGCGGTGCATCTCCACTGGCATCAGGAAGGGTGCCAGGAGGGATAGTGTGTGTCCCCGCCGCCACCACCCCCAGCTCACCCTCCACCCTTTTTTGCCTTGCAGCTCCCGGGGTGACCCACGTCATCGTGCGCGAGGATCCCTACCGGGTCTCCGGGGACCAGATGGCCTTGGGGCTGCTGGCCGGGGCTGCCACCGGAGCTGCCCTGGGCTCCTTCATGTGGATGCCATGCTGGTTTTAGCAGCCCTGCAGGACACAGCCCCCACCAGCTAGGTTGCAGCCCCCAACCCCAAGCCCAGTTTAACTCCACACCCCTGGCTTGGTACCTGCCATGAGCCACCTTCGTCCTCCTGAAACAACCCGCTTGGCACCCTGCACCCTGGGGACAGAGATCCAGCCCCAAACGCACCCCATAACCTCCTCCCAGCCCCAGCTTTTGCATTAAATAAACCTGATGTGCTTCAGAAACACACCCACATCACCCCCCACCCCCCAAAAAACAAAATACCCCAAAGCCTCACCGCGCCCAATTCCCATCCGCAGAGGGCGTGGGGAGCTGCCGGGGCTGTCGGCAGAGGGGAGGGCGCAGAGCCCGAGACACCAATCCCCAGCTCCATGTCACACCTCAAATCTCTGCAGGGAGCTGGCTGCAGAAATAGCCTTTTATTTTTTGAAGCAAGAGGAAGTTATTTGGGGGGAAGTGGCTGAAATTTTTTGCAGGCCCAGCTTGGCCAGGTGAAGCCCACAGCAGCACTACTTTTTAATGGCCTTTTTTTGTGGGGGAGGGCTCCAGCACCCAGAGCAGGCACTGACACAAGGAGAAACAACCCCAGGGATGCTCAAGAGACAGGTCAGACTGAAGATTAAGGGGGATAAAAACCTTTGCAGGATTTTTCCAACCCCTTCTAGCCTCGCACCAGTCCCCTGGGCTGGAGAAATGGTGTGAACCCTGCTGGGAATGGGGCTAAATGCCAGGGAATCGGGGCTAAATGCCTGGGAATTGGGCTGGGAAGAACCCTGGGAATATCAGAGCCAAGCGGCAGTCACTTGTGGGAGCGACACACAGCATCTTGAATTTCACTGATTTTTTGGGAAGTGGAGAAATCATGCTTGGGGGACAAAGGGAAGCTCTCTGTGGAGATCAGAGACCCTTTCTGGCAGCCAAGCCAGGATCTTCAAAGCAGGGATTTTGGATTGAGGCGGGGGGACACAGTCCATTTGGGTGGGGACAAGCAGCAGCTCACATTTTTTGTAGCACGAGGCAGATGTGGAGGGAAAGAGGAGAAGCGCAGCTGCTGAGCATCACCCTTAGAGGCATCACTTTACCCTGGAGACACTGTTGATATTAAACAAAATCAAGACTTACAAATATCACAGCTAGATTAAAAAAAAAAAAAGTGATACCAGTGACCCAGTCCACTCATGCAGTTAAAGCTCTGGGATCAGTTCATCCCTGTGCTTGATGGGGGATCGGGATATCCCAAACCACCGTCCTCATCCTCCCCCTGGCCTCCCATCCCTTGCTGTTGCAAACCCACTCCTGTCAACTGCATTGAGTTTTTGGAGAGAAAAAGAGGAAAAAAAAAATAAAAATAAAAATATAAAAGCTATCTGCAGTCTAATAAAGGCAGTGAGAAATGCAACCCAGCCTGCAGGTGAGTGAAGATGAGGAGGGGGCTGCTCATCCTCAGCGATCTCAGGAGGGGGAGTGGGAAGGTTTGGGTGCCCTTCGAGAGCTGTGCACGGATGTCACCAGCTCCCCCATCTCATCCTGCACCCCCTTTCCTCCTCCTTTTTCAAGAGGGAGCTCCAAGGGCAGCTCGAGGGGAGGGACGGGCTACTCGTAAGCTGAAAACCACCCTTGTCTTGCTAAAAAGAGGCTGGAGCAGAACTCATAGCACCCAGATGCAGCCCCTGGCACCGCAGGCACTTGAGGTCCCCACTCGCAGCCTCTGAAAAGACACAGGAGGGAAAAAGCCACCCGAGAAACCCCACTCACAGCAGCACCGTCGCGGTGCTAGAGGACCAGGATCACGCGCCGGCAGAGTGGCTCCTTTCTTTGCATCCCAAATTCAGAGCCTGTCTCTGTTTGGGAAGGGGCCGGCGCAGTGAAGGGCCCCACCAGCCCTGTTGTAAGCCTTGAGATGGCTTAAAAGCATCACTGGGGCTGTGCAATTTGCACATCATTGAAGCTGAGGTTGGTCTGCCCCCTGCTTTTAGAAAAAATGTAGCAGCTTCTAAAGCCAGGGGTTCAGACTTTCCCGCGCGCCATCAAATCGCAGCCTTCAAAGGAAGGTGGAAAGGAGAAAGATCCAGCCCCGTACATCCCTCTGTGCCCTCATATCTTCTCCCATTTCCACGTCCGGCACACTCACCTCCACACCTCCCCACGCTCTTCTGTCGCCGATCCCCAGACCCCTGCGCTTATTTCTGCTGCAACGGCGTGAGGGGGGGACAGAGGAATCATAGAATCACAGAATCATTTTGATTGGTAAAGACTTTTAAGATCATCAAGCCCAACTGCTAAACCAGCACTGCCAGGTTCCCTCAGCACCACATCTCCATGGCTTTGAAATCCCTCCAGGGATGGGGACTCACCACTGCCCTGGGCAGCCTGGGACAGGACTTGACAACCCTTGCGGGGAAGAAATTGTTCCTCATGTCCAGCCTAAACCTCCCCTGGTGCAACTTGAGGCTATTTCCTCTTGTCCTGTTGCTTGTTCCTTGGGAGAAGAGATCAACTCCCACCTGGCTCCCACCTGCTTGCAGGGAGCTGTCAAGAGTGAGAAGGTGTCCCCTGAGCCTCCTTTTCTCCAGACTCAACAACCCCAAATCCCTCACGTCAGCTGCTCCTCACCAGACTTGTGCTCTAGACCCTTCCCCAGCTTCATTGCCCTTCTCTGGACACGCTCCAGCCCCTCAATGTCCTTCTCGGAGTCAGGGGCCCAAAACTGAACCCAGGATTCAAGGGGTGGCCTCTGCAGTGCCCAGAGTAGGGGGACGATCCCTGCCCTAGTCCTGCTGGCCACACTGGTGCTGATCCAAGCCAGGATGCTGGTGGCCTTCTTGGCTACCTGGGCACACGCTGGCTTATCTTCAGCCGTTTGTCAACCAACATCCCCAGGTCCTTCTGGGCAGTTTCCAGCCACTGCCCCAGCCTGGAGCTTTGCAGGGGCTTGTTGTGACCCAAGGGCAGGACCTGGCCCCTGGCCTCGTTGAAGCTCAGCCCATTGGCCTCGGCCCGTTGATCCAGCCTGGCCAGACATCTCTATAGAGCCTCCTGATCCTCCAGCGGATTAACACTCCCACCTAATTTGGTGTCATCTGCAAAATCACTCGAAGTGCCTCAATCCCCTCATCCAGATGATTTACAAAGACATTAAAGAGGACAAACAACAAACCCACAACTGCTTTTAGGATGCACATCAGATAGAAAATAAGCTATGCAGAGGCGGAACAACACTCGGCCCCACTCCCTCCTGGTTCTGCGCTTATCCCTGGCTAACGTTGAGGGACACCGCCCTGCTTTCCAATCCACTTTCCTCCACGTTCTCATCCCATCTGCTGGGAAGCAGAGCAGCGCATCTGGCTGCTAACAAAAAGCCCCCAGAAACTGAACACAGCTCTGGTGGAGATAAAACACCCAAGTCTCATCAGCGTAACCTGAAGGTGCAAGATGGCTTGGGCAGGGCAGGGGAGAGGCAGTTGCAGGAACAAGCCAAGCAGCGAGACATTCCCTAACTCTCTTTTCTCACAGACTTCAGCAATCCCAGGAGCTGGGAGATCTGGGAAACGCCAGAGCTCTCCCTGGCTGAGCTCATCTCCAGCATCACTGGCAGGCATTTACCACACAAGGTGCATAAACCAAGGGCGAGACACACCTGGAGGCAGAAACATGTGGAAATGCTTCACCAAGAGCAGCAGGACATGGAAATCACCCTCCTTTCCATGCCACGTCCAGCTGCAGACCTTCAAAAGCTCCTTCTCCCCATATCAGACTGACCCTCATGCTCCCCACCCCTGCAGTACCTGATCATCCCAGGGCTGATCCTGCTTCTCTCCCACTGAACAAGGCTGGGCCAGTCTCCCAAAGACCCAGGGACATCCAGACAAGACCACCAAGAAGGGCAGTGATGGAGCAGCACGTGCCTCCAGTAGCAATTCCTGGGTCTTCACACTGTTGGTGGGAGCAGCTGATGGTAGCAAGACCCTTTGGTAGGAAGCTAAACGAAGGAGCAATTAAACAGGTTAAAATGAAATTTGGAAGCACAAACAATAGAAACTATCGTCCACGAAACCACCTGGTTTGGTTTTCGCTCCAACGAGGTCTTCGTCCACAGGAGAGGGGCTTCCCTGGGGCCTTTGGTGCCGACTGGGAATGATGCTGCATGGGACCGGAGGGACAAGAAGTGCTGAAACCCAGAAACTAGGGTTGACCCACTCCACTCACGCTCAGATAGACTCGCGCAAGCCCCAGCAGCAAGAGTGCTGAAGCCCCAGACACTGGCCAAAGGCCAGAACAACTCAAAAAACTCCTCCAGAACAAGGATTAACAAGGTGGGATCTGCAGTAAGGACCAGGCTCAAGAGGTTCATGTCCAAGCACATCCACAAGCAGCCTGCTAAGATTAGTCCCCAAATATCACAGCAAAGAAAGCAGCTGGAGGCCGCCTGACCCTGGCTGTGATCAAAACTCTTCTCTGGAAATAAAGCAGCCGCATGGCAGCCGCTGCGCCTCAGCAAACGGAGGCTTGATCCTGACAATTTCCACCCGTCCCCTTTTCCCAAGCTCGGATAAACATGGGAAAGGTCAGCGCCAAGTCCACCGCCAGCACAGGGATAAACACCATTTTCTCCCTCCAGCACCTTGTATCCAAGGACACGCAGCACTGCGGAGCTGTGCCTGTGCGTGAATAGAGTGGTGTAAAGAGGGGTGGCGTATAGAGTGATTTCAGTGCTTTAATTAGCGGTAACTTTAATCAAGCCTTTAACACAATCCTCGTTCCAGACGCGCTCTCCGGGTGGCCAACGGCAAACGCTTGAAAGAGCTTTAATTTATACCCAAAAACCTCGGAAACAGGTGGCAAGCCTGGAAGATTCGACTCGGGAAAAGCCTCCTCCCTTGGAACCCAGTGGGGACAGCAGGAGCAACACCCGGCTGCCTCCACTAGGAGCTGCCTTCAGCCCTGCCCTCCTCCTCATCCTCCAGGGCAGCGCAGAGCTGCTGGTGTCACCGCCATTCAGCTGGCTTTTTAACTCCCAACACACCCAAGACAGGCGGTTACGGCATCAGCTTGGGCAGCTGGTTACCTTCAGCTCCTACAAGAGGACCCCAAACTCCTTATAAAACACCGCGTTCGACTTTGGCACGCCCTCAGACCACGGTGGGGAAAGGAAAGGTGGTTAAAAAGTGTGTGTCGGGGGGAGGTTGTTTTGCTAATCGCTATCAAGCCAAGCCCAGGAAGCCAGGAAACACCAGCTTGGGCGACAGCAGAGCGGCAGAGGCGGCGGCTGAGCAGCGGGCGCTAGGGCAGCGCAGATGGGAGAGGCTGGTTTGAGGTCCGGGTGTTTGCCGCTGCTTCCTGGCAGCTTCTGCCGCGGCCACGCCGCAGGCAGCATGCGAGAAGCAGCCTGTCCCCCTCATCCCCCATTTTATCTTCTTTACAGGGCTAGGACATGCCTGGCATGGAAAAGGGCGTTGCTGCAGCAGGTAGAGCCCTCTCACGGTCTTGTTTTGCTGAGGATTTGAGCGCTGGAAGCAAAAGCGACGTTGTGCAGCGAGGGGACAGCATCGGCTGCTGCAGCAGTTCTGCAGACGCTGCTGCAAGGATGCTGCGGCTCCTCCAGCCCGGCAATATCAGCGCTGACCCTTCCAGCTGAGCAGACAAAGAAGCCATCAGCAAACGGCAGCACGAGGCACCCTCTAATCCGAGCCAGACACTCCCTCTCTGACTTCATCGCTAATAAAACGCAGCAAGGCTGGGGGCAGAGCTTGAGCCGCTACAGCCAGGATCAGCATCCTACAGCAGAGCTGAGGGATGCCCCCAGACCATGCCTTGCTCAGTGGTAGCCCCTTCTCTCCGGTTTAACCAATCTGCCTTTTACAGGTGGGAAATGGAGGTACCAGTATTTGAGGTGACAGCTCCATGGCTACGTACAGCAGCAGCGTGAAGCAACGGGAAGCAGGAAGGACCACCAGACCATCACGCTTCAGCGATACCCAGGAGACAACACCCACAACCTCCACCTGAACTTAAGTTCAGGTCCTTCCAACAAAACCTATCCTAACCCCACTTTTGAGAGGGGAATGTGTTGTTTTCAGATGCTCACACCTAGGGTAGGAGCTGGAGGTACCAGGTACAAGGAACAGAAGCCCCCTCCAGCGACAAAAGCCTTTTCTCAGTGACCTTTCCCCAAATCACCAACTTCAGTGCATCTCCACAGCTACAAGACCACGTTCAAGTTTCTTCCTTGTCAAATTTCACGACCCATTTATTGACGGCCCTTTTAATATGGAAGAGCCTGAACAAACGACAGGCATTAGGCTGGGGCTCTTCCCAGACTCAAACCAGTTACCTCCCCTAGAATATAAGGATAACTCCATCAAAGAGTATCTGTTACTGGTACTCACCTACCCGTCCCCGCAGCCCTCGTCTGCCATCTCCAGCAAGATGGAGTCTTAAGGAGGCTCCTCCTCAAGGAAGGTGGGGTTGGTCCACTGGCAGAGCAGGCACCCAGGGACATCGAAGCAGGCAGCGGTGAGGCCGCACAACATGCCCGAATCACCTTTGCGAAAGTGAATGGAGGAAACGGCTGGATTTTGAGGAAGAAAGGCCCGGAACAGCCCGGCTGCAGCAGGTAGAGGACGTGTTCTCTCTCTACCTGTCCTTGAGATCACCTGTCAATCGCTGGAAACAATCGCAGAGACACCGTATAGAACCAGAGGGACAAAATTCTACCATCTTTCCACCAAATAAATAAAAAAAGCCAGCGCCCCCCAAAACTAACTTTTACCCTTAAAAGCCTCCTGTGCAGCACTTCAAACCCCAAAAGCACCCCCACGACCCTGTGTTCTGATGGACATACTTAGAGAAGAGACCCAGAGCTTTCCAATGAGACAGGTATTTATTTAAGTTCAAGCGCTAAGGATTTTTTTTTTTTTTTTTGTCGTCGTCGTTGTTTCATATTATCAAACAGAGCTGAGGTACCAGTGACATTCCAACATGAAGAAAAGGAACCTTTTTTCCCCTTATACAATTTCTTCAACTACTTGTACCAAGACAAAAAGTGAGTAATGGAATAGCTGCGTCATGTACTGTACAACAATCAAGCCAGAGTGGGGAGGAGAAAAGAAACAGAGCAGAAACCTTCACTGTTTACAAAATCATCATTAAAAAAAGTCTGTTCCCGTGGTTCTACCGGTCACATCGATGGAGCAAAATAAAATTAAAACCTGAAACCTGACAGATGGATGTAGCAAGGAATTACGGTGGAAAAAAAAAAAATTAAAAAAAAATTAAGGCTGTGTTGGTCTTGTGCTCACTTTGGAAGTGTCTTTTCTCTGGAAAATTGGGATTAGGACAGGATTGAGCCCTGCAGTCACGTTAAGCACTGATTATCAGCAAGGAAAGACGTTAAACGTACCTGGCAATCCCAAGCAGACCTCAGGGACCTCCTCGGGGACAAATATCAAGCCACTGACGACTCGGCCTTGTTCCTGCGGCCACTGGGCTGTGCTGAACACAGAGCTCATGGACTCGCTCCTTTCTATACCTTTGGATTTTTTTTTTGATTTTTTTTTCAGAGCAAGTTGTAACGGGCCACTGACCAAACCTGGTCGCAGATGTGCAGCCGCCCTCCACAAGCAGCTTCCACGAACAGCAGCCGAGCTGCTTGTCCACCGTAACCCGGCATGTGCTGAGCCAGCTCCTTGCAAATCCAGTGCTTAAAGCTTGCAACTGTGGGAAACGTAAGGGGTTCGGTCATAGCAGAAACAAGAAAAAGGTATGAGCTTGCGGTAAACAGCCGTATGATGACCAACGTAAGCTGCGTGAAGAACCAAAGGGAGAAAAAAAACCCACAAAACTACGAACCAAACCAAAACCAAGCAGCAAGATGAACCATTTTTGCACAGTTACGAACAGTACGATACAGGAAAAGCAGCCAGGTTTCCTTCCCCCCAAGAGTTTCTTTTAAATAAAGAATGATCCTTTGTCACATATCATTGATGTTTATTTCAAGACATGCCACGTCAAAAAAAAAAAAAAAAAACTCGCCTTTAATATTGCATTATAAAAGCACTTTACATCTCATTCTGCCTTTAAGTTATTGTTGTGCAGAGTTGCTCTAAACCCCAGGGCAGGGCACGAGTCTACCATTCATTTCAGGAATGAAGAATTCCAAATCTTTTTATGCCCGTTTCCTGGTGGAAAGTGGTGGTGAGGACGATTCCCTTTCTCTTCCCCGGTTGGTTAGTTTAGATGGTAGAACGGCAGAAGAGAACAAAGGAGGAGCCTGAATATTTGCTTGCAATTGTTTCTTTTAAGTAGCAATCGCAACGCAGACTCAAGAATTCCTTCCTGCACTGTAACTCAGCCATAATTCGCCCAGCAAACAATGTATTTACAATTGTGTTTATTAACTTACACAGCAACTTCACAATGACTAGTAAAGATTAAAAGGGTGCACTTCTAGTGTGTTCGATTCCGTGTTTCTCGGGTAGCTACATCTCGCGAACATCGGCAAAGCTCTAAACAGATTCCTCAGCAAAACAGAACCAAAAACAACAACAAAAAAAATGACTGAAAAGAGTAAAAAAAATTAAGCCAAGAAATAAATATCAAAGAAAAATGGTTAATTGCAAGCCTAGTTAAATAGAAAACTAAATTACTAGTTATTTAACCAAACTATACAGCTCTAGTGAACCAAACTAAACCAAGTTGGAAGACTGAACATAAAAAAAAAAAAGCTAAAAAATAAAGGCATGAATCTGCAGAATCATAAGTTGGTTTCCATCCTATTAAACTCCCTTCCTTTCCATCTAAGATCTCGCAACTAGATTTCTGGATGATCAAAGTAAACACCCCCTTCCCCAGCTGACCTACGACCACGCTACGGCAAAGCAGGTGCGATTTCCCCTTCGCCCGTTCCCTCTCCCCTCGGCCCTGACCCAGCCTCTGAGCACAGCCTCTCCACGGGGCAATCTGGCTGCTCTTGCCTCTTTCTGCCAATTTTAAAAGTTTTCAATCCACTTCGGCAGGTTTTACCGCCTTAATAGTTTCCCTAAAAACCAGAAGCAAACCGCTTTTCTCCTCCAAACAGCTGAAACGTTACGTTCCCATCTCTTGGGCTGTAATAATTTACTTCATCGGTGTTCTACATAAAAGGAAAAAAAAAAAAATGTTCTTAAAACTCATCTTGCACTCAAAACATTATTTTCCCTGTTTCCTGCAAGTGTTTTGCTAATGCACATCCACCCTTTCCTTCCCCCTCCCTGGATCCTCCAGAAGCCCTTCATCCCGTTCAGAAAGACTTTTCTATTTCTCAATATGCTTCCTTGGAAATGTGTTCGACGTTGCCTCTGCAAGAACGAAAAAAACCCAGTAGCCTTTCATGGTGTCGAAACCCCTGCTCAGGTAGGTTTGATGGGGTTTGAAAACCAGTCAGACTATCTCTGCTCAAAAGATTAAGAGCTTGGTTTTAATTTTTTTTTTTTTCTTTTTAATTATGGTAAGGATAAGCGTTCAACCCTCGGCACACGCCACCTCCGCTTGCGTTTCTGACTGCCGCCTAGTCACCTCCAGCGTGTCAGAGAAATCGAATGGGTGAGATTCGCAAGCGTTCTTCTGCACATACATCTCTAAGTCCAATTCAAAACTTACTCAGTTTCCATCTTTTCAAAGTGCAATATCATAACATATTAAAAAAGGAACAAATATTAAGAAATTGTACCTATTTTCCTCTTTTTTTTTTTTTTAAGTTATAACTAGAATATGCTGGAATATTTTGGCTTTTTTTTTTTTCTTATAAATAATGAAGACACTGACAATTTCTTTGTGTTCGTGTGTGTGTGTGTGCTTGTGAAGCTAATAGATCATCTCCACGAGACAGCCAGCGATGATGAACTGCAAATACGTTATTACTGAAAGGGGAAGGTTCAAGCCAATATTCACACTGCAGTCAATGAAGAGTAAAGGGAGGGAAAGCAAGTGATGTTCTGGAGGAAGATAGAAGCCACATGGTATTAGCAGGAACAGCCTCCTTCACTGACAGGCTGCTCTTGAGGCTTTTCCAGTTTTATGTCAATCACTGGAAGAAATAAGTTAAGGCAAACCAATATCTAACTCTGTTTTCCTACCAGTACAGCTGAGGCAAGATTTTGACTGGCACTTCCCCATTTAGTATTTCCCAACAAAATACTTGAAAACTATTTTCAAGAGCTTTTCAAAAGACCAGCTTCAAACCGAAGGCACGATGCAGTTTCTCGGCGGCCTCTCTCGCCTTGGCATTATGCACAAGAAAATGTCAGACCTCAAACGTCTGTCTCTAACTCGAATCTGCTCTTCCCCAGTGACCTCTTCTTGTTCCAGAGCAACTGCTGCAATAATCCTAGATGTATACGCTGAAGGGTCTAATTCCCATTTCCAGAGGGAACCAGTAACAGCTTGGAAACCCACAATTTCAAACCATAGAATGGTTTGGGTTGGAAAGGACCTTAAAAGATCATCTAGTTCCAGCCCCTCTGCCATGGGCAGGGACACCTCCCACTAGACCAGGTTGCTCCAAGCCCCATCCAACCCAGCCTTGTACACTTCCAGAGAGGGGGTATCTACAATTTCCCAGGGCACTCTGGGCCAGGGTCTCATCAATCTCAGAGTGAACAACTTCTTCCTTACATCTAATCTAAATCTACCCTTTTTCCATTCAAAGTTGTTACCTCTCATTCTATCACTACACTCCCTAATAAAAAGTCTGTCCCCATCTCTCTGACAGGTCCCTTTAAGCACTAAAAGGCTGCAAGAAGGTTTCCCAGAGCCTTCTCTTCTCCAGGCTGAACAACCCCAACTCTCTCAGCCTGGACTCACACCAGATGGGTTCCAGCCCTCACATCATTGTTGTGGCCTTCTCTGGTCCCACTCCAACAGGTCCCTGTCTCTCCTGTGCTGAGAACGCCAGAGCTGGACCCAGCACTGCAGGGGGGAATCTCACCAGAGTGGAGCAGAGGGGCAGAATACCCTCCCTCGACCTGCTGCCCACGCTGCTCTGGATGCAGCCCGGGGTGCCGTTGGCTTCTGGGCTGTGAGCGCCCAGTGCCGGCTCACGTCCAGCTTTTCACCCCCAGCACCTCCAAGTCCTTCTCCTTAGGGCTGCTCTCCACCCCCATCCTTCCATCCCCCAGCCTGGGTTGATACCACGGGTTGCCGACCCAGCTGCAGAATCTTGGTCTTGGCCTTGTTGGACTTCATAAGGCTTGCACCGGTCCACCTCTCAAGCCTGTCAAGGTCCCTCTGGACGTTGTTAGGTCCAATCAATGCTAGATTCAGTCTTCTAGCGCTGCAAACAGCACCTTCAGCTTGATGGGCACCCAGGAGTGGCTCTACCTGTTGTCTGAAAGAAGAAAGCAGCCTGGAGATTGCAGGAACCTTGAGGAACCCATGGAAGGACAGCTCTTGCTCCTCTATACTTCACTGCCAACTGGGAAGTACTTCCTAACCACACTCAGCTTCAGGATGGGCAGTTGGAGATTGAACACAGACAGCAGTATGTGCTCTGCTAAGAGAATCCCCAAGAAGCGTACTCTAGCGAGGTCATTGCTTCTCACACTGCCTGCATCACTGACCCCTCAAGCACTTACTGCACCCAGAGCTCGCAGATGTGATGCTCCGCATGTGCCAGCCTGAACTCTCCCATCAATCCTTTCTCTCGTTAAACCGCTCTGCTCGCCCCACTGCTGCCTCCCTGAATTCACCCCCCACCATCAGAGTTAATATCCATCACAAACATAAGGCCACTGGAGAGCTTGCTGCTCAGCACCAGCTGGTGATAACCTACTCCCTTTGTGGCACTCCAATTCCTACGTAGCCTTGCACAGCAGGAACTCTGAACCTTAGTCCCCAAACCTGACCGATGGCAGTTTCTCTTAACACAAACAGGTCACACCACTGGTATTTCTAACTTAGTTCTTTCAGGGGCTGAAGTTACTTTTTGCAGAGGTTAGGAGAAAAACACAAGAAGGGAAACAAGCAACCAATAATTCACCTCAAATATTTGGTAATTTTGGCTGATCTAAACCTCAACGTATATTTGAGTCAGAGACAGGATCACAGCATCATTCGGGTTGGAAAAGACCTTGAAGACCATCGAGCCCAACCATTAACCCAGCACTGCCAGGTCACCACTAAACCATGTCCCTCAGCACCACATCTCCACAGCTTTGAAACCCCTCCAGGGATGGGGACTCCACCATAGCCTTGGGCAGCCTGCACCAGGCCTTGACAATACTTTTGGAGAAGAAATTCTTCCTCATGCCCAACCCAATCCCTCCACTGGTGCAACTTCAGGGTGTTTGCTCTTGTCCTATTGCTTGAGTCCTATCTCCTCAATGCTCAAAATGAGCCTCACCAGCTTCATCATCAAGCATAAGCAGTCCAAGATCCTTGAATCCTCAATGTGCTGCAAAGAAGCCAGTGAAAAAAACCCTCTCCATTAATCCCAGTGCAGCTGTCTGGGAGACAATCGTATTCAATTCCTGCTATCTGCTGGAAGTCAAATTCAAAGTGCCCTCATTGGACTCTCATTCAGAGACTGGTGATCAAGCTCCCTGATAGGAGAAGTGCAGGCTTAGCAGCCAGCGCCTGCGCTTTCTACCGCCATCCTCACTAAGGAAGATTGGTGCTCATTAACCTTTTGGCAACCTGCATAACGAAATACTGTTGATCAATCAAGTCCGTATCGTACAAAGCTTGTGCCTTTAGCAGTTGCAGTCCACAGCTTCCCAAACCCTCCTCTGCAGCAAGATGCTCTACAGGAGATGCAGTTTCAGCACTAGGCTTGTTACCCTCCTACAGCTCCTGCCACATCTTTCCTCCAAAGCATCATCTCTCCTCCATTCGCCAGCTGCCAGCTACATGATCCCCGCTGCAAATAAAACTGACAACCCTGGAAAAGTCCCTCTTCTCAAAAGAAAAAAAAAAAAAAAAGTTATCCACTTCCATTTCTTTCCCTTCCCCAAGGCTGATCCCTTCAGTTGAGTTTTCTCCTCCCTCGTACCACACAGATCCCTGCCCAGAGCTGTCTGGGGTCAAACGCTATGACAGGCTGCCCTGGGACATCTCCATCTTTGGACATTTCTCAAGTTTACTTGAACATGATCATGAGAAACTAGCATGATTTTGGAGTTAGCCCTGCTTTGAGCAGGGGAGTTGGAGAAGGACCCTACAGAGGTCCTTTCCAACCCAGCTCATTCTAAGATTTTTTGCAAGTCAGATCTGCCAGAGCCAAGGAGTTTTTTTCAGGTCTCTTTCCAGCCATCTTCTCCCACGCCATAGTCTCCCCCTCCCTCCCCACATCTGATCTGCTCAAATACCAAGCACAAAATCCTTCTGGGTCTGTCTTCACCCTTCCTTTGGCTTTCATTCAGTTGTCTTCCCTTTTATACCATCTCATAGCCCTAAGCATCCCTGTTTCCCCTGCCTCCACCCTTAACACCTCCAGTCCTAGCCTTCTTCCTCAGTACTTCAACCTGGAAGGTTACTTGCCCCCATTCCCCCTTCTCAGGCCTTTTTTCGGGATGTCCAAAAGCTGACCGAGAGCTGCAGGAGAGACACTGCTCCCTCCTCCTTCATTTTCTCCATCCACAGTAACGCCTGGCAGAGCTCTGCTGCTGTGGGACTGCAGCACGGACGCATAAAGGATACTGTCTTCTCTACTTTTGTCTTGTGTGCTTTCCATTCCAGGCAAGGCAGCTGCCACGCGTCGGAAAAGCTGAAAAAAAAGAGAAAGGAAAAAAAAAAAATAACAAAAGCAAAAACACACAAACCACACAGGGAACAGATCAAAACAATTGTACTTTAAAAGAGCGCACCCCAGTTGATACAGTTCAAACAATGATTCGATACATCCGTCAGTACTATTTACACGGCTCACGCCAAAAAGCCTGACACCAAATATAACCTTTATTCGTAGGAAATGGCAAAGCATGTCTTTTGTTGTTTTTGAAGATCAAATGTTACTGTCTGCAAGCAGCAAACTTTCTGTCACCTTCTCTGCAAATATGATCTGTTTGGAATCCAGCATTTCTATCTCAGCTGTTACAGATGTCCATAGACCCCAACAACATCCCCACATCAGGTGGCAACTCGACTTTTACACCTCCACAAAATATTGAGTTACACAGGATCATGGGCACACTGATAAAGTCAAACACAACATCCTAGAGTCTGTCATCAATATTGGCTGAGCTGGCACATACAGAAGTGATAGAAAAGGAGATGTACGGACCTATGAGGCCAGGCTGACAGAGTTGGTTAGGACTGTTCAGTCTGGAGAAGAGAAGGCTCTGGAGAGACCTTCTTGTGGCCTTTTAGTGCTTTAAGGGGGCCTATAAGAAAGATGGGGAGAGATTTTCTACAAGGGCTTGTAGTGACAGGACAAGGGGTGATGTTTTTAAACTGGAAGAGGGGAGCTTTAGATTAGAAATTAGAAATTCTTCACTATGAGTTGGAACACAGGAGGTTCCGCTTAAACTTTAGAAGGAACTTCTTTACAGTAAGGGTGACAGAGCACTGGAACAGGCTGCCCAGGGAGGTTGTGGAGTCTCCTTCTCTGGAGACATTCAAGACCCGCCTGAACGCCTTCCTGTGTGATGACATTTAGGTTCCTGCTCTGGCAGGGGGATTGGACTTGATGATCCTTTGAGGTCCCTTCCAATCCCTAACATTCTGTGATTCTGTGATGAGGGTGGTGAGACACCAACACAGGTTGCCCAGAGAAGTTGTGGATGCCTCATCCCTGGAAGGGTTCAAGACTAAGTTGAACAGGGTTTTGAGCAACTTGGTCTAGTGGGAGGTGTCTCCGCCCATGGCAGAGGGGTTGGAACTAGAAGATCTTTAAGGTCCCTTCCAACTCAAACCGTTCTGTGATTCTACAATTCTAACAATATCCTTTAAGCACCCTTCTTCCAGGCTCCACCTATCTGTGGCTCATGCTCCCTATGACCCAAAGGATATTTCTTTCAGTAATCTGCCCAACCCTCTTCCAAGTGCCTTGAACTTTTGTGAGCAATTCCATCGTTACCGTATCTCCACACTCTGAGTATAAAACACAGAACAGGAACACGCGTCAAGTGAACCTGCAATCCCAAAGCAGTTGTTCTGCCTCTCACTTGGACACTGTCTCCAGTTTCACCAGCAAGGTCAGAGCTCCAGCTGAGACATATGACTGAATGGGACTAATTCCCTCTCCTGCATTTCCTACCTTTGCCCCCGAGGCTCAGATTTGCAGGTGGCCACCACATGGCTTTTCCCCAGGCCTCTGGATGAGGAGCCTACAGGTTTGCTCGCCATTAATGCACGAGAACGCACTTGAATTTCCTGAGCTTACAATAGTCTTCTGCACAGGAACAGCACAGTTAAAGGCTGTCCTGTAGCCAAGTGTCATGTCTCTGAGAAGCTGCCCTCTTCAGTTGGTAGGAACCACACACCCTGCAACAGTACCGTTCTCTTTTTGATGTGCCTTGGTGAGCGTGTGCACGCAGCAGGATGGGAGGACAGGACAGATCAGATGGAAGGATAGACAGCACCTTTACTATTCATCGGGGTTATCAAATGACCGCCTGATTGTTTTGTACCTTTGGAGAACGGCCCTAGAAGAGGTTTGATTCCATGCTGAGGCACTCGGCACACCCCTAGATACAAACATCTGACGTAGACAATATTTTTACAGCATTACAGACATCGTTCCTGCTATGTATTTCTTGCCTGCATGTTTTCAAGCATCCAGGACACTAGATGTTCCCAAGCACTCAACATCTCCATCCATCAGTGTATTACAATCACCCCACTGCACTCCCGGCGGCAGCCTGGGAGTCTCAGAACGCCCGGTGCAAGTCTGACGTCAGCCTTAATGTGTTAAACTGACATGATTGCACATTATTTCAGTCTTCTCCTCAAATGACACTGAGCTAAACCACTTATTCCCAGTGACCCACTTTCCACAGAAAACTGAGCCAAGCCACTGCCAGGCTGTTTATATTACAAATGCAGGTACCTCAACAGCTTTGAAGATTAGTGCCCGAGTGCTTCTGCAGGCTTGGCCCTGCGTGTCCAAACGATGCCGGGAAGACATTAAGACACCGTTGTCAGCTTGACAAGCACCCTCCAAGCTAATCATGAACAAGCCCCGTGGTATGTCCGGGGCTGCTGTGACCTTTGTAGGGCAGGAGTACAGACACCCTACACTCGCTGGTGTCTGACCTTTGTTGTCACTACTGGCTGCCACTGACTGAAGAAACCGCTACGTGAGGAGAGGACAAAACCAACAGGTTTAGAAAACCAAAGCTGCTTTCCTTCGCCATTTCCCATCATCTCCCTCACAGCCCTCCAGAAATCATTCCCAGCAGCATCACTGAAATCTGGACTGAGACAAGCATAGGAGTTTGGAAAGTCAGTTCTTGTTGTATCTCACTGATTTTAGCCAACAATTTCAAAGCAAAAAAGCTTAGTATCCCCTCTAAGCTTTGCCATTATCCCAAGTCTCCCAGCCTCACTGAGAAGTTCAGAGAAATACTCATATGACAACAAAGAAGCAGCAAAGATCATGTAAAAAATTCAGATGCTAAACTGCACTAGCCCCCGATGATGAACAGACAGCAGGAATGCAAGTCCACCCAGAAGGGCAAAGGCAAGAGAGACTTCCTGGTGAAAATTAAGATAATTTTGACACGAGAAGAAGCAAAACATTAATCTAATTGGAATCCTTATACAAAAAATGTCCTGTCCATTGGGCTTGCCGCTTCTTGTTACTTCACTTGCTTGCTTTATCTCGCCACCACTCTTCACCCTTAATTCTGCTTGAAAAAAGTGCTGTGACTATGATTTTCCAAGCATTTTAAACTCAGGCTCTGGGGAGACCTTCTTGGGGCCTTTCAGGACTTCAAGGGGCCTGCCAGAAAGACAGGGACAGACTTTTTAGCAGGGCCTGTTGCAACAGGTACAAGGGGTGATGAGATTTAGACTAGAGAGAGAAGGAAGAAGTTGTTGATGATGAGGGTGGTGAGACCCTGGCCCAGGTTGCCCAGAGAGGTGGTCAATGTCCCATCCCTGGAAATATTCCAGGTGAGGTTGGACATGGCTCTGAGCAACCTGCTCTAGTTGAAGATGTCCCTGCCCACGGCAGGGGGGTTGGGACTGATGACCTTGAAAGGTCGCTTCTAACCCAAACCATTCTGTGATTTTATGACAGGGCATAAAGAACTCACATGAAAACATAAGAGGGACCAGCGTTCTATGATTCTATGAACCTTCTTAGCTTTACTACTTTTCAAAAGGCTTTTCACTCACTCAGTATAGTACAGGACTACTCATTGTAAGTGTTTCCACATCTCAGAGATGATCGAGGAATTATCTAAGATTCAATCTCATCTTTCTTAAAAGTTTCAGCACTGTATTTGAATCCACAAGTGCTTTGTAGTCTCGATATTTTATTTAACATTCTTCAAGAAACTTCCTGACTCGATCACATTTGGGTACAGAAGGTTCTAACTCTCCTGCTTTACTGGACTCTGTCCCTAAAACTACTTTTACTCTCAAGATGTTCAATGTTGAGTTTTCTTTCACACATTGATTAACAGATCTGAACTTCAATTTTGTGAAAGAAAACAGCTTTGTGACTTATGGGGGGAAAAAAAGGAAAGAAAAAAGTATTATCTGTGCAGGCACCAGGCTGCAGGGCAAAATATTCAATTACCACCCACAGCTACACTTTCAGAAGTGCCCCGGTATGGTGTCAATGAATAAAGAGACGACATGGCCAACTCTGCTCCTCTCTGGTGCATTACTTCATAGCTACATCTCTCCCTGTTAGCTCTGCAGGGGAAGACCCACTAAAACTCTAACCCCTCCAACTCATGCTTTCCTGTGAGAGAGACATTAGAGGTGAAGAATAGAGCAGATAAGCTTACCTACCCTTCTAGTACACTGCTTTTTTTTTTTTCCTCTTACATACTGCACCTTAGGAGTAATTTCAAGTCAGTTCTTAACACAGCAGGTTTGGGGAAGAGAAAGCAAAATCCTTCCCATCAGTTTTAAGGCTGGATATGCAACAGAATTTGGCACAATCCTACCAGACCAGGCCTAAATTAGATTGCTCACTTGACATCTTTCATAGAAAGATACAGCTCTTGGTTGATGTCACGCACTTTGAGATCCTAAGTGGAAACAGCATTACAAAAAAAAAAAAAAAGTTTTTAACAGTGGCATTGCTGTTTACTTCCTCCTTGGACAATACATAGCAAGTGAAGGATGTAAAGGGGAGGGATGGGGAGTCTTAAAAAACCTCAGCTGATGAGAACCAATTGGAATTCCTGCATTCAAACCGAGCTGCTGCCAGAAAGACTGAGTGTTTAAAATACAGTAATTCCCCCTTCACATTAAGATCAGGAATAAAGCGATGCCTTTAGTGGTACTTCTCCCCTAAATTACTTTTCTAAAAAAAGAAAAAAAGGGAATTTGACAACTACAAAAAATCAACATATTTTCTTATTAACCTTCTGCTTATCAGCCACAGCATATGTGAACAAATCCAATTAGGGAAACTTCATGATGGTTACAAAGCAGCCTGCTCCACAGGGACTTTGCTGCTTTGCAGGGCCTTTGGGATCCAAGCCAGCAGCCTTATCTCACTGAAAAATGGCACAGGCAGCGGCACATATATACGCATACATAATATAGAGTATATATACAGGCACATATATGTCTAAATATTTGTGTGTGTGTGTCTATGTATAAAGCTACATGTATTGGTGAGCATTCAGGACTTTTTTTTCCTCAAGGCAGGAGTTAAATGTAGCCATCTGAAAGACTTAAGATCCACACAACATCTCTTTCAGCATTCAACCCTGACTAAACTTTGAAAAACAAAACAAAAAAACAAAAAAAACCCACCAACAAAAAAATCAAACACCTCATCTCTCGCTATTAGTTTCATTTGCCAAACTGTGCCTTTCCTACTCCGCCAGCCAGTAAATCCTCAGCAAATCAGTGTCACGAACGACCGTAGGCATGAAACAGTTTTCACTGGAACACTCTGGCAGCAATATGGAAAAGGACAGGAGGATCGCTGTCCAGATGGAAAAGCCAGGCAAGAAACCTGTTCCTCGATGCAAAGCAAACAAAACTGTTTCCCTAATTCTCATTCTCCGAGGAAAGCCGCACGACTCGAAGAATAATTCTTGTCCACCATATAGACAGAAATCAAAAGACAGAAGAAAGAGCCAAGGCACTCAGTGCAGCCAGCTCTGTGAAAACAGGGTTATTCAAGGGGCCACAGTCTTTTAGCTACTGCCGTGAGAAAGTTTTTCTGCCAAATGCCATATTCAGCCCGTGGCTCTTTGAGAGCAAACATGAAGTGTGCCAGGTACCGCTGTAAGGAGGTCTTCAGGGCTCTCCCTCCCATCTCTTTCTACACGACAGTAAAATGAACCCTGACACATTCTGGGCATGAAATCCACAGACTAACAATAAGATTCCCTGAAATACAGACTGCTGAGATAGAGCATGAATCTTGAAGCCTTTTAAAGCTTATTCAGGGCTGACAAATAAAATGAATCAGAGACTATGATTCTCCGCATTAACTGAAGCAAGTTATCTACTTCTCTCCTCGGTCTTAAGGCTCCCACGGCAATTGGCCTTTGCTGAAACTTGCAGGATCCAAAAGCCATTTTTTTCCTCCCCTTTATTGCATCAATTTAACCCCAGAACAATATTCTCACCATTTTTACTCTGTAATATCACTTTTCCTTCGACACTCCCTCCCTAAGGCCAGAAGGAACAGTAAGTGTATAGGTCCCCGGTGACTAGAGACAGCACTACCTTAACAGATCCAGCAGTACAATTTAGTGTGACAGTGTGCAACTAGAAGAGATGACGCTTGTCCCAGCAGCTCATCAGATCAGTCCTCAGGGAAAAGAAATGCCAGAGAAGTCATAAATGACAGCCAGCCATATCCAGGTTTCAGCCAGCATGTGCACAGGCTGCAAATCCTCTCACTTCTCTGCAGTGGCTACATGGGAGATGGATCCACCTCTGAGCCTCTAAACCAAGCTGCAGGTTACTCACTTCCACCTCAGCCCCCAGTCTTGCGTTAGCTGAGGTGTCATCTTCTGAGATGTCCTCCTTGCTGAAGCTAATGGGCTGAGGTTCAACAGGGCCAAAGACTGGGTCCTGCCCTTGAGCCACAACCACCCCCTGCAACGCTCCAAGCTAGAGGAAAAGCAGCTGAAAACTGCCCGGTGGAAAAGGATCTGGGGGGGTTGGTCGACAGGTGGCTGAAGACGAGCCAGAGTGTGCCCAGGTGGCCAAGAAGGCAACCAGCATCCTGGCTTGGATCAGCACCAGTGTGGCCAGCAGGACTAGGGCAGGGATCATCCCCCTGGACTCAGCACTGGGGAGGCTGCCCTTCAAATCTTGGATTCAGTTTTGGGGCCCTGACTCCAAAAATGACACTGAGAGGCTGGAGCGCGTCCAGAGAAGGGCAATGAAACTGGGGAAGGGTCTAGAGCACAAGTCTGGTGAGCAGTGGCTGAGAGACCTGGGGTTGTTTAGTGCCTATCCCTGAAGGGAATGAAAAGCCATGGAGATGTGGTGCTGAGGGACACGGCTTAGTGGTGACCTGGCAGTGCTGGGTTCACAGGTGGAACTGATGATCTTAAAGGTCTCTTCCAATCAGAAAAATTCTACAATTCTATGATTTTTGTTCATGCCATAGAGGAATGGCAAAAAAACCCTGTAGGCAGTACGTTCCCCTCTATTTCTTTGTCGGCAGAAGATCCTGGCATTGAAATATGTGGTGTTTGAAGGACAGGGCTACTCACCTTCTGGAGTCACACTATAAAGCCAGGCACTCTGGATTTGTAGGACAGCTGTAGCAAGAACAGAGCTAAAGACAGTGCACTTTCCTCTTATCAGTGCTGCCTTCCAGCAGAAAAGGACAAATGAGAAACTAAAAGTAGCACGCAAGGTCAAGAATACACTGACTGCCCACTGATGGCTAGCGAACAAGTGACACTGCTGAGGAGACAGAAAAGTCTTAGCTATTATTCTCCTCGAGCAGGACAAGAAAATAAGCTTCTTCTGTATCATTAATGGGTCAAACACTGTTTCTGAAACCTTGTGGACAGCATCTCTTGGAGAACCCTAGTGCTTTGGCCAACACAAACAGCACTAAGATCCACTACCTGTGAGATGACATTTTTCTTAAACAACTGACCAGAACCAGGATGAGGTCAGGGTACTGGTCAGTGCACCACATCATCTCCCAAGCTGCCCGAATGGCTGCCTCTGTGCTGCTAACTCTGCCTGGCAGCCAGATCCAGGGCAGTGAGGGCAGGTGGGTTTCAAGTCATGTCTCCAGGACTTGCCCGCACACAAGTGACACTGGAATTTGGGGGAGTAAAAAAACGGGACACGAGCTGGCAACATGCACTCAAAGCCCAGAAGCCAATAGCATCCTGGGCTGCATCCAGAGCAGCGTGGGCAGCAGGGCGAGGGAGGGGATTCTGCCCATCTGCTCCGCTCTGGTGAGACCCCCACCCTGCAGTGCTGGGTTCAGCTCTGAAGTCCTAGGTACAGGAGAGACAGGGATCCATTGGAGTGTGGTCATTCCTCGTCTTTAATGCAGGGCACAGGATTTAGACCCAGAAGACAGATTTTGTGCTGAGAAGGGACGACAATGGGGAACCAACAACATTTGCTCAGCTTTTCTGGACTGCCCAAACAGGCTGCCGAATGAAGCACTAACTACCTGAAAAGTTTTAATACTGCACAAGAGTTTTACATGGAAGAAAAAACAAAATAAATCAGTTTGTATTCCCTAATCTACACATTTCTGTCATGGGCAGTATCAGAGCTGCGTGGTAACTGCTAAATCTGAAACTCTACCCTAGAGCACAAACCAAAGGCTCAACAACTAGTCTAAGAGTCACAGAATGATAGAACAGTTGGAGTTGGAAGGGACCTCTGGACATCACCGAGTCCAACCCCCCTGCCAGAGCAGGATCACCTAGGGCAGGTCACACAGGAACATATCTAGGTGGGTTTGGAATCTCTCCAGAAAAGGAGACTCCACAACCTCTGTGAGCAGACTGCCCCAGTGTTCCGTCAGCCTCACAATAAAGAGGTTTTTCCTCATGTTCAGGTAGAACTTCCTGGGTTCCAGTTTGAGCCCGTTGCCCCTTGTCCTGTCACTGGGCACCACTGACAAGAGTCTGGCCCATTCTCTTGCCTCTCACCCTTTAGCCATTGAACACTGATCAGATCCCCTCTCAGTCTTCTCTCCTTCAGGCTAAACAGCCCCAGGGCTCTCAGCCTTTCCTCGGCAGAGAGATGCTCCAGTCCTTTAATCATCCTCATAGCCCTCCATTGAGTACACTCTAGTATTTTCCTGTCCATTCACTTTTACATTAATATTTAATATCCAATACTAGGTGATCTTAATTTTCACATAAATGTGTTTCATTATATGTGGTCAAAATATGGGGTGTGTAGCCAAAATAATTTGACACTTAAATTAAAAATCCTGTATGAAACTTAACTTGGATAGTAATTGCTCTGCAGAATCAGAATGTATTACAGATAGAAGTTATCAGTTATGGGAAGGTTAAATTTGCATCCAGCTTATTAAAGAAAGATTCTATACAGGTTATAGGAAGGGCATCCATTCTGCAGTTCTACCCATAGCCCATTTCACTGGGGAAGAATATATTGGCAGGCTAGTAAAATAAATTCCTATCATTCAATAGAGAAGCTGCAAGAAAACAGAGCTGGGTAACTAGGAGTATTAAAAGTCTTATCTTTGGAGAATTGTTTCAACAGCTGCTTATTAAACTAATAAAAAAATGAGAGTTTCAAATACATAGCATAGCTTTGAAGCTCCTGAAAATCCCAGTCGATGCAGTGATATGTAACAGACTCAAGATTTTTAGATTCTACTGTTTACTGATCTAATGAAGAATTATGGAATCTTCCATTTAATACAGAGAGAACTAGCCCCCAGGTTCCCACCACATTTTTTTTTTATTTTTTTTTTTTTTTGCTGGAGCTGAATTACCAAACCTATTTTCTCACAGAAGTGGTCTTACAGCAGGTAACCTGGCAATTAAAATCAGAGGCATCATTTGCCTAGAACTCCATTACACAACTAGGAATTTTCTCTAGAGAGTGTGCAAGTGAGGCTACAGCTACAGAAATGGCTTTTATGCTCTGACAATCTCATTAGTACAATCCCTGAACGGCTTCAGCATAAAATACAAAAAGACAAAGTTTGTTCCTTCATAATGTATTAAATGGAGCTACCGTCCTTAACGACGAAGGCTGTGGTAGCTTTACAAAGCACATGTTTTATTAAACAACAGCATCTTGGGCCAAAAGGGAGTAACAGGCCTACCAAACAAGATTTTTCTACTTCCATCTCAAATCATCAGAGCTCCAACTGGCCCTGGAAGCCACGAACCACCCTACAGGATCGGACACGGACTTCTGCAAACATGTCAGCTGTACGGCAACCCCCTGAAGGCAAAAGGGAGTACAGAGCTTCATCATCGCCATCTCTCTCGGCAAGGTGACTGCTCTCAAGCGCACACCCCCTAGTCCAAGTAAACATTGAGGATTCCAGCACAGAATCGAAGCCTTAATTATGAACCAGTCTCTGTGCTGTGGCAGGATAATTGGTGGACCCTGGAAGCGAACACTTTTAAGCTTGCTAATGCGCTGAAATGCAGCACTAAGTTAACACATTCAATTATTCCATTATATAGGGAATAATTTGGCTACTAATATGCAAAGTCAAGGGACATTTTAATAACAGACTTTTTAGTCCTGTCTGTAAAGCACAAAGTGATTTATAACCCTGGTTTAGCAACTCCTGATACAGTTCTGCGTAAAAACCTATTTGTGTAACTAGATATATAAAGTATACATATGATTATATACATATACATGTGTGTGCACAGGCATTTGCTCTGTGGAGACCCCCAAGACTGAATGTCTTCTACATCTTGCGTTTCCTCCTACCACAAGACCAGCTGCCAGATGCTTTAGTGGCCACAGTCCTGCACAAGGAATTGCTGGATCGATGAAAAAGCAGGATGCCATTATGCACTGAGTCAGTAGGGACGTACAGCTTGAGCTCTCTACTCAGGATCTGCTAGTAAGTGAATTTGCTTACATAACTAATAAGCTCAAACAAAATTTCTTTCATGTGAGCACCAGATCAGCTCGGCAGTGTTTACGACTTTCACCATTTCGCTGTTTGCCATGTGACTGATCTTCAACATAAGTGCTGAAAACATCTAGCAGGTCAAAATGTAAAGAGCCACAGCTCATCTCATGACAGGAAACCTAACTTTGTTGCAGTTGCATCACCTCAAAAGACAGGTCACTGCTTTCTCCAATTCAAAAGCAGCTTGTCATCTAACAGAAATAAATAGCTTTAGCTGTTCAAGAACATTTGCTCACACTTTCAAGTGTCTTTCAGAGTGGGAATACCAGTTTACACTGTCTCACTGTACAGTGAAGACATTTTAAGTCACCACATCCCTCCTTGACTAGTTTTCTGCATTCATTCACTGAATCGATACCAGAAATAGCCCTCAGATTCGCTTCCCCAACTTTCCATACCCATAAAGCTTCTTCAATAATTCCTCTTTCCTAATGGGGAAAGAAGTTCGATGGCATTTGCTGGCAGGTCAGGGATCCTTCTGAACCTCAGCCAACAATCCATCTCTGAGATGGCACTTGCTGTGTATGGACTACAAATGTTCCTCCGATACCCTTTGCAAGGTCTTCCTAACGTCCACGGAAGTCCTGTTTCCACAGAAGTGCATTAACAGAAGTAGTCTCAGGGCTAGTTGCACGCCAACACGTTACTCACCTGTTTTACATTGTATCCTGCTTTTGCACTAGTTTCAATGAACATTACATTCAGCTCTTTGGCTTTTCTTTCTCCTTCTTCAATGGACACTTGTCTGGGGAAGATAACATAGAATTAGGGAAAAAAAAAAAAAGGTGGATAAACATCCTGAAAATTAAGATTTTTTTTTTCTTCAACCCAAGGAGATGACTGCTTAACAGTTCTGAAAGCACTTTATGTTTTTCCAACAGTTTCTGGTGGAACAGCTCAGTGGGCCAACTGGACTCCTCCAATACCCTGTTCCACAATCTGCTCTAGTTGCAGATGACCTTGCTCACCTCAGGGGCATGGGACTAGATGACCCTGGAAGGGCACTTCCAATCAAAACCATTCTACGATTCTAAGCTATGCTTTTACATCTGAACAATTAGCAGGCAACAGATTTTAATACTCAACAACAACCATCAGCTTGCAGCCTACAAAACCATTTTAGCAAAGGATCAAGTGTAACCTTCTTGTGTCATATGAATTTTGTCCCCTTTTCCTCTGGCTGAGTGCCCCACCCATTTAGGAGTCTGCTACAGCTAAAGCTGGGGGAAAATTTTGTTTTGAGAGCTACCAAACAAAAACCATGAGGTATCTGAAGGGCATATGGATGTGTGTGTAAACAGTCCTTAACAGGTTATAAATCTGAAGTATGGATCAAAAAAGCAGCTATTTTGAGGAAACAGGAAAGTAATCAAATCCAGAACACTTTCAACTCAGGCTCTTATTTTGTCTTTGTGACTCTATTCATTTAATACCATAAACTCAGAATAAGCAGCAAATGGAGGTGAAGGCGCACAACTTCTAATAAAAATATTTAAATTTGCCCATTTATGAAAATCCCTGTGTCCTGGTACAGCCTGGGCACAGCCCTGGACACCTTGAAGAGTTTTAAAAGGAAGGATCACTTGCACCTATCATTTTAATCTGAGCAAATTTATTAAGTATGAATATTTGTAACAAATGCAGCTTATTCATTCAGTGATGGAGGCTGTAGCAAACACTCCGTTCTCTCCTGACATCTGAACAAGCTGGTGACAGTTTCTCAACTCATTCCCAGCATCGTGTCGAAAACGTGTTTAAATAAATGAAAGAAGTTTTAAAATTGAGATTTCTCTAGTGACAGCCACCTCCAGTCTAGTTAAAACAAGCCTAAGCATCTTGGGGGGAAGAAAATAAAATACAAGTGTTCTTTTTAAAGTAACTGTCTAGAAGAAAACAGCAACCGTTTAAGAGAAGCACTGGAAAGATGTTATTCCTCCATACCTCTTATCTGCTAGATCTGTTTTATTTCCCACCAGCATAATGATGACATCACTGCCCCTTTCCGTTCTGACATCATCAATCCATTTTGTTGTTTGCTGGAACGAGTTGACATCTAACGGAGAACAGCAGAGAGGATTATCACTGCAGGTATTCTTCACAGGGCAATACATCTTTAAGTCTCAAATAAAAGCTTCACATTTTCTGGAACTGGTGTAACAGGGTGATGAAGAATCAGCAAGTGAAACCCTGCCTCTCCCACGCTTAAGCGTATGACACCTTTGGCATTAATTTCAAACTAACTAATACTTCACTGCAGGTGAATTCAAAGCCAGGGAGTAAACCGAGTTGATCTCTAATTTAGTTTTAACAGTATCTAAGAAGAGAATCCTGACCACTGTGTTTTAGACCAGTTTTTGTTTTTTTTTTTTTTTTAGTTCAAAATTAAATATTGTATGTAGAGAATGGGGATTAATGTAGCAATATTCTACACTGCTCACGACCTGTGCATCTACAGCAAGAGGTTTCTGCAGTTTCACTGCTTCTCTAAATTACTCAATACCAGCTCCACCAGCTTAATCACTTTTTACCTGCTAGGTTCAAGATTTTCTCTAGGAAGTAATTTATACAACATACTAGAAACTCCAGTATTAAAATAGTTTTTTGAACCAGAAATACAAATTTAACCTATCCATGGACACTTTTCCTTAATGACAAATCCTTAAAAGCTGCAAGATAAGAATTTTGGGAAGCCCTCCTGACCTAATGAGAGAGTGTGTTGTTTCAGAAGTTGCATCCCATAAGGAAAAACGAGTTGTGTAGAAGCTGCCACAGAGCTCAAGCGTTTGCCAGGAGCTACACAAAGGGCGTCTGAGTTGCCAAAGTCGTTTGCAGTACTTTAAAAAAAGAGAAAAGGGGTTGGGGGCAGGGCTCTGCAGCAGTTCTTGACAAGTATTGATTTTTTTTAATGGCTTCTACTGCATAGTAATATCTCGTACGCCAGACAGTCAAGACTTGATCACTTGCCAGCGCCTTTAATTCTTCTCTTTACTACTCGGTAATAGTGAATTTGCTAGGTCAGTAAAAAATTTCAAAGTTGACCGCTAACCTGTAATTTTTAGCTCAAATGAAAGTGCTATTTTTGACAATCAAAGCTTTTATAGGTAAAGCCCGTATTCCTGCTATAATCTTCTCGTGTATTTATAAATCAAAGGACAAGTGCTTTTGCATTTGTATAGAATTAGGCCAGTGTTCTCAGTCAATTGTGGCGTAGAATGGAAAGTGTCTGAAGGTTTAGTTCTCCTAAAACAAAATTTCTGCTCTTTGTAAATATACAAAGTTTGTAAGTTAGGGGGTCTCTGGACTGAGGGGAGGAACAGAAGAAGGGTTGAAAAAAAGCACTAATATTTTAGTTCACAAAAATGTACATACCTTAGTAAGAAATGAAAGAGAAATTGTTAAAGGATAAGACTCAGTGAAAAGTTTTACATATTGCAAAATGTGAAAGTGACTGATTCAAATGAAAATGTGATGTTTCCCCCCAGCGCGTGCCCAAATTATTTTTTTTTGGAGGGGGAGGTATGGGAGGGTAAATGGAGTGAGGCAAGCTACAGCTATCAGTGCAAAGTCTCTCATTTAAGAATTCAGATATCTATGAACATGATTCAGGTGTTTGAGACCAAAAGTCACAGGTGATATTATGATCAAAATGCAGATGAAAGAGGGTAAAGTGCAACAAGACCAGCCAGGACTGAAGGCTTCAGGAGAATGCAAGAGGAAAAGGGTTATAAAATGACCTCATTTGTGAGACAGTTTATACATTACAACAGCAGCGATCAGGTGCTTAAAACTTGACTACAATAAAAGAAAAAAATATAATTTTTTTCCATGCCAGAATGAAGAACAAGCAGATGATTGATAGGACATGCAAAGCTAGGCTAAAGAATGAAAAGGAGCAGAGTATTAGAAATGCAGAATTCCCCCCACTCACTTGTGATATCATAAACAACAACTGCAACAGTGGAGTCACGAATGTAGCTAGGAATCAAGCTCCTGAACCGTTCTTGACCTGCTGTGTCCCACAATTGCAACCGTACCTAACAAAATCAGTCAAACAAGCAAGAAAAATAAGAAAAAGGTCAAACCCAGTGCAATATACCTACTTGTGATATCGTAAACTACTACAGCAGCAGCAGAGTCACGGATGTAACTGGGAATGAGGCTACGGAAACGTTCCTGACCCGCAGTATCCCACAGCTGCAACCTGATCTGTGGGTGGGAGAAAATTAAAAAAGCCAAACCGCCACTAAAAATAAAAGCGTAAATAAATTTTACTAAAGAAAAATGATAAAAACTCATGCAGGAGGTGACTGGGGACTGGGAGCAGCAGCATAGTCTCTCCTTTACAGCAACCTCTCCCAAGCGCTAGCGCTAGGTCTACAGGCACCTATCTTGGCCTTCTGCTGTTTCTGCTCTTTAAAAAACGCTTCCCTTCTGCAAGGGGGGAAATAGAACCACCCGGTTTTCCAACTGAGAGGACCAACAAGAAAACTAAGGTGAATGTTCACCTACACCAGCTCTGCCTGCAGCAGGTTTTCATGCTCTGCTGCTATCCTTCCTCGGGGCTCACACACGTCACCTCCAGCAGCCTGGAGGATGGCTGCCGGCGGAAGCGTCAGACCATACTTCTCAAGCAAGAGCCTCCAGCTGCTGTCAAAGCACTGGAAAAAACTAATGTGAACTGTTCAGGGAGGATAACACACTAGTAATTACCCTATACTTAAGCCTTAGCCACACTGCGAAGTAACATGCACACAGATGAGCTTAACGGTCTCTTACCATCGAGGTTCTGAAAGAAAAGGCAAGATATACTAAAAGCAACACATACGGCAAGATGCGCAAGGGCCAGATTCGCTACGGAAAGAACATCTCGTCGCTCAGGCACTTCCAATGCAATCACATTCACTGTGGGTTTATACAACACCACAAGCTTCGGCAGCACTGCACAATTTGCTTCCGCAAATAGCTCAACGGCTGAATTTCTTAATTAAGAATCTGAGCTCATTTGAAATCACAGGCTGGCTTCCACAGAGGAGTGATTTCATTTCAGGAGCTAGAGCTGCACCAAGCTAAGAAACCATGGATTACTGCTACAGGAAACCTCCTTTTTTAAACAAGTAATATGAAGAACATCAAGCCAGCTATTAACTTAGCAATTTATATTTTATCTTTTTGTCTTGCGACATCAAAAACTGACAGGGTTAAGCACTGTGCCCTTCTCTGAATTCCATTATGAATTCCCTAAAACTATCCACATCATCTCTTTCTTCAAAGAGGATGACACTAGAGCACCTTCTGCCACTTGTGAAATGGCACTCGTGAGCCCTCCACAGCTGAACCAACTGGCGATTTCCCATTTCCCCAAAGAGAGACGGGAGCTGTCTCGGCAGCACTTGTCAGTCTGGAAGCAGCCGGTAGATGAAGGCTTGGTCTGTACTTCCAAGTGATCTCAGAACTGTGGGCTGCACAATTGCAACAGATGCTGAGCCTCATTCCTACTGTACATAGAGAAGTGCAACAAAAATCTTACTCACTGTTCGATCCTCCAAATACATGGTTTTCGACAAGAAGTCAATGCCAATTGTTGCCTGTGAAAAAAAAAACAAACGAAAAAACCAACACCTCTTAAATAAAACGTCAGAACAACTGCAGTGATTTTCAGGGGAATGTCATTGTTGCATCAGAATTCAGTACCTGTAGCGTGCACACCTGCAAGAAAAATACACTAGTTTTCTCATTTTCAAGATATAGTTGTACCTGTAAGTAAGATCCAATAAGCAGTTTCCTTAATATCCACAAACAGAATATCTTAAACCGTAAAAATGCGTTACGCTTAACTTCAGTTTATGCATATTGACAGTTTAGTCCATAGAGTCATACGGGTATCGGCAAGGATTTTTAAGCATACGGCCTACATCAGCATCCATCAGATGGACCAGAATATCTGGGCGCACTCTAGTCTTCCTGACTGCCAAATATCTGACCTTTAAGTCTTTTTCATTAACATTGAGGTGAATATCTTCACATCTGCTGCAACGCACACGGCCCCCAACCATTACTAAAGCTCAGTTAATATTAAAGCTCACTGCAGCATAACTGCATCCAAGTTTCTAGACACTAGTGGGAGCTTCACACAGACATCCTTAGATGTGGTTTAAGAAAAAGACCAAAGCGCTACTAAGCATTATCGAGAGCTGCTTCTTAAATACATGATCTTCACCCCAGTTTTCAAGGCTGCAGTGAGGCTGAATCCAAGCTTGAGGAGTTTTTGCTTGCAGCAGGGATATGACCAAGCTGACCTGTTGGGGCTATAAAGCTGCCATGGCTTCAGCAGGACACTAGCTGCTGCACCGCTCAGCAACATCAATAGAGCCTGGAAAAAGTTGCAAACAGATTAATTTTAAATTAAAATCTCAGCTAGAGCTTGACACAACCTCTTTCCCGCTCTCCTACACTGAAGCTGGTATTTCTAGTGAAGAGTCTATTTTACTGTATTGTTATACTGCTATTATGCCCTCACTATATATTCCCATAATTAATTCCTTGTCTCCTGCCAGATATTTTACGTGGTAGGAATAGAGAGTAGAGCCAGCCAGTCTGCTTGTGAACAATACAGAAAAAACAGCTGCAAATGATTTTTTTTTTTTTTTTAAAAAAACAAAAGCAGAACTGAACAATCTAATCTGAAGTCCATTTGCAACTAAATAGAACACATCAGAAGACAAACTTTCCTGGCTAGATCAGGACAGCATATTTGGAGTACCAGAGATGCACATGGGAAAAATAAATAGCGGTGGGTCTCAAGACAGCTACTCAGCGATTTTTCACCTGTCATCAGGAATGTTGACATTACCAATTCTGAGAGATGATACTGAAACTGTAAGGCAGATATAAGAAGCCTCAAAAGACTAATACAACAAACCATATGCTTTCCTCCTGCTTTTGTTTTCCATTGGTTTGGTGGAGGGTACTCCTCAGAAGATTGCCTCAAAGATGCTTTTATCTTCCCTCTTGTCTATTTGATTTCACTTTACAGAATGAAAGCTAAAAAAAACAAACCCAACAAGCCCAAATCTTAGACTGTGTATACAAGTCAGGATCCCATTCTGACTGACAAACTGCAGGAGATTCAGATTTTCTCTGCTCTCAGCAGGAACATCAGCTGCAAAGTCAGAAATCTGCCTCAGCCTGTGTTTTGTGCCATCTCTCCCACACAGCTGCACAGCAACAGGAGCTCCAAAGCTCATGCTACCATAAGAAGTTGGAAGAAGGTGACAGAAATACAAGTGCCGCACAGAAATGCATTGGGTCAGGAGATTCCTGCACTTGGGATGTTCACAGCATGGGAAACGCAACAGAAAGTTCAAGCACAAAATCTATTTCAGATTCGGGCAACAAAAATATTACTCTTAATTACATTGAGAAGGATGAATGGCAGGTCTGATACTTTGAAGCTGTGAAATGCCTCTTGACCTAAGCCTCCCCCAAGCTTTAGGAATCACATGGACTAACTTGCAGCCAAACATATTTGTCCATCTGTATTGTTCTGACCACATCATGACAATTCTGAGAAGCAGCAGATGTCAAGGAACTGTTCCAGGCATTCTAGATCCCAGACTTCTATTAAAATAGATAACCTACAAAGAGGCATTTTGTCACAGTTCTGACAGGAGGAGCAAAAAAGCTTGAAAGATATCTTTACAGATCAGTTGTAAAGATCAGCCATGCTATGTATGAGTAGAGGAAAAGTTTGCCTACAGATGGGGAAAAATACGTGGACATGAAGTGTTTGTACTTCTGTACTTAGCACTGGTGAGGACGTATCTCAAATACTGGGTTCACTTTTAGGCCCCTGACTCCAAGAAAGACATTGAGGGGCTGGAGTGTGTTCCAGAGAAGGGCAACCAAGCTGGGGAAGGGTCTAGAGCACAAGTCTTGTCAGCAATGGCTGCAGGATCTGGCGTTGTTCAGCCTGGAGAAAACAAGGCTCAGGGGAGATCTTCTGACTCTTGACAACTGCCTGAAAGGAAGCTGGATCCAGGTTGGGGTTGGTCTCTTCTCCCAAGGAACAAGTGAAAGGACAAAGGAAAATGGCCTCAAGTTGCACCAGGGGAGGTTTCGGTTGGACATCAGTAAAAAATCTCCTCCCTAAAAGGGCTGTCAAGGTCTGGCCCAGGTTGCCCAGGGCAGTGGTGGCGTTCCCAACTCTGAAGGAGTTTCAAAGCCTTGGAGATGTGGTGCTGAGGGACACAGTTTAGTAGTGACCTGGCAGTGCTGGGTTAACAGTTGGACTCAATGATTTTGAAGGTCTGTTCCAAGCAGAACAATTCTGATTCTATGAAATTAGTTAAGGTGGAGAGAGGTTTAATCCACTTGTGAAATGTGGTGCACCACATGGAACAATAAGGAACTAGGCATGCTCTGAACATGATGCGAGGTACTGTCACATCCCAATTGCAAATTTAAAGACAAGAAAAAAAGAAAAAAAAAATCTTCAGAGGGTCACATTATGGATGGGGTTGTGTATGAGAATGCTTTTAAATCCATCTGTCCTCATAACACTGCTGTCTAACACGGACCTGTTGTTACCCTATTTATAGATGTATAGGTATATTTTATACCCTTATTTTCTTTTCCTTGCTGACACAGAATTACCCAACACTGTGCAAGGAAGCTTAAGGTAAAAGCAAGTACCTGAATTACCTTTCGACTCAACACTGTCCTACCCATCCCGTCCTCCAAGAAGCTGAAGCTAAAGGGAAGCATGGTCTCTAATTCTCCTCTTACATAACACACACAGAATCACCATGTTTACCACTGTTGGTCTTTCATTATACATCACGTACAGTGCCACAGGACAGGGAAGATCTTTCCCAACACATCCACGGAGAAGAATCACTTCTGGTAAAATATAACAACACCAATGGCACAATTTTATTTCAGGTGTTTGAGTTTCCTTAACACAGGACAGCGAGTTCTTTTTTGATTCACAAATACCGTTTTCATGGAAGCAGTTTATTAATAAGCTCTGGAGGCAACAGCTGAATTCCTCTTATCTAGCAGCAAGCAAAAGAAAAGCTAATGCGCCGCACAGATTTTATTAAACGGCAGCTTTCTATTTTTACCGACCGAACACAAAAAACCTTGTTCAAATGATAGGTTGTGGCAGCTTTCAGAAAACGTGCATTTAAAATTTATCAGAAATGTCCAGAACGAGCAAATTATCAACTAACCTACAGCTGCTGTTAACCACATACACATTTAATATGCATTATCATCCAAGTAGCTGGCTTTGAGAGGTCCTGGGCATCGAGAAACCAATATTCTGGTTTGACACTAACATGTGGTATGATTTCTGGCCAGATTACTGAAGCTTTTATGACTCATTCTTTCTTCTAGCTATAGCAAAATAGGACATATTGCCCTACCTCAGTCATGACTTCAGTAAAATAGGAGTCTTTGAATGAATGACACACCAAGTACATTAACACCCAAACTAGGCACACAGCAGTGATAGCTAAATTGAAGCTATCTTGTAAATCCTTAAGATTCCTTACTGTTTTTAAGTCCCACTCATTCATTTTGCAATCATTTAGTATATTATGTCAGAGCGGCTTCCCATGGAGACAACTATATTATCATAAAGTGCAAAGGGTCAAAACTCTTCAAGAAAGAACTAGGATGTAAGCTCCGTAGAGAAAAGGAGCAGAGATCAAAGAAAAACACTACGGGGGGAGGAAAAAATGCTAAAAAAAAACAAACAAAACACCCAATAAATGAAATAAAAGAGCTGCATTCACATGTCCATGTAATTACAATGGGTAGAATCTGACAGGATGTTTGCTCCCTTAGGAGCAATGATGTGTGCTCCAGCCCTCCCACACCACAGAAGCTTCGCTTCTCCCACAGTTAAGTGCGAACTTGCATCTCATTCTACCCAACTTGCCTAGCAGCAGCAATGAGGAATTACTGAAGAGGCAGGAAAGAAATCATTAAGGGGTAAAGAGATTTAAACAAGATCCTTGGATAGACATTAAGCAACAGAAGAGCCTCAGTGGGGTTTTTTTTGTTGTTTTTTTTTCCCCCATTACCTCCTCCTCCCACCCCCCTAAAAAGCCCTTCACATTCATCAGGGAACAGATTTTTCTCAGCTTAGTGTATTCAGAACGTCACCAACTGTAACCAAGTCATGAAACATGTTCCGCTTGGAGAAGATGCACTTTGTTGAACTAAAGTACTTTTTATAGCTTGCCACCTTTTCAAGCTCATCCTAAATGCTGGGAGTGGGCAACAATGATTGTTCTCCTCGAATTTAGAACTCGGTTTGCGTCAACTTGAACAAACTTGTCACCAAACACGAAGCAGTGAGGGAGCTGCTGGGCCGATTAGAAGACAACCACTGCTTCAGCCCCAGCCTTGCCAGTGTTGTTTCAATAACAAATAAATAAGCATAGACAAGCAGTCACAGAAGGGCGATGTGCATAACAATCAGTTTTGTGGTCTTTGTTCCAGTAGATAGCATAAAATAGCATCCTAAAGCACAATCCACTGCTTTTCTGCTCCATCTTCTCGCAGCTCAGCTTGCTTCTTTGTTTTAAAAGGGCTGGGTATCTGTTTCGTTTTCCCGACAGAGGCATTAGATCTCTGATGGTCTAGTAGGAAATACTGAAAAAACACCCACCTGGAGGCTTAACTTTTTGGGTATGCCTCAGAAGTCTATCCTTTTGAACCACAGCTTATCCTGCCGCAAGTCGCAGATAAGCTACTCAAGCAGAACCCAACACTGAAATGCCATTCTGAAAGGTTATCAAAATATAATGCTTAAAGATCTTACAGTTCAGAATTTGGTCGGTGCACCAACTCCTATTCACTGCGATCAAATGGATTCTTCCTCCAACAGAAGACACAGCAACAGAACGGCCTTACAGAAGACAATAATGTGAATTAATTTACCTGGTAGGTGTTGTCAAAGCTGTCATACATGAATCTGGTGATCAAGGAAGTCTTCCCCACTAAAAGAAGAGGAAAAAAAAGAAAACAAAAAACAGATTCAAGGAACAATTTCAGTACAAGTTTTAAGCAAGTGACTTAAAAAATAGTCTCAGGAGGAGTTTTGTTCTGTGTCCAACAGATCCATACTAGACACAGAAGTGCCGGAGCGGGTCCAGAGAAGGGCAACGAGGTTTGTGAAGGGTCTAGAGTGCAAGTCATATCAGGAGTGGCTGAGGGAGCTAGGGTTGTTCAGTCTGGAGAAGAGGAAGCTGAGGAGAGACCTTCTCGCTCTCTACAACTCCCTGAGACTGGAGCGAGGAAGAGGACGGTCTCTTCTCCCTGGTAGCCTGTGACAGGGCTAGAGGAAATGGATGCAAGCTGTGCCAGAGGAGGTTTAGGTTGGATGTTAGGAAACATTTCTTCACTGAAAGGGTTATCAAGCATTGGAATACTCTGCCCAGGGCAGTGGTGGAGTCACCATCCCTGGAGGCATTTAAACAGAGTATAGACCTGGTACTTAGGGATATGGTTTAGTGGTGAACTTGATGTGCTGGGTCAAAGGTTGGACTGGATGATTTTGAAGGTCCCTTCCAAACAAAGATATTCTGTGATTCTGTAATTAAAACTTCCTACAAGCAAGAGAACAGCTATTTGACTTTACAATTGTGAAGTCACTAGCAGGTGCATTTTTCCTGGAAAAAAGTTCACTCCTATATTATTCCCGAACATCAGTTTTACTCTTACGCATTTGTGATTTGAGAACAAAATAGAAATTACTTGACCGTTCCTGTTTCTACCAAGTCATTCTGAAATCTTAGTTGAACTAAATGAACAGATGTAGTAGGCCTGACAACCCCTATAACAAAGACAACAGCTTTTCTTGCTCATAAAACAAGGTAGCTACGCCGCTTTAAAATACATGTCGCTGCGCATCTCCTCAATGTCTCTCTCCCCGTATCTGTCACACAAATGGCAGTCCCCTCTGTAGTGTCACAGTAGCACAAGACAAGATTGAAGAGCATCGCTGTTGAGAGGCTTGTTTCCCATCTGCCCACAATGCCTGCAGTCCTTATCTCTCCATTAACTTCACCCTTCCTCTGACAACATATTCACTCTATCTTTTCATATAAGCAGGTTCACATGCTGTTAGAAATGCCATTATCCGCCCCAGCGACAGCCGCGGCTCGTGACAGGTATCTTCACTTGGAATACAGGAATTTGTGAGGAAGTCGGTCGGCGCTGCAATCAGAAGGCGTCACTGCAGCATGGGCAGGCACACCGGACAGTCACAGGGACACGGGCGAAGCCTTTTCCACACGGCCATTTGTGATGCTGCAGCAGTTCCTCTCTAACTGCGACTCAGTCTGGCCAGGTTAAGCCACAAACTACATTCAACTACGTCAAGATTCTCATTTCATAACCGAGATCGACAGAAACTGTGTGTATCGTAACATTCCACCCAGGTATCAGGCTATTTTGTAATCTCACTTTCCTTAAAAGATGAGTAATGAGAGGTGCATTTTAAAATAATTATCACTGCAACAGTTACTTCCTATTCGTGTAAGACAAACCACGCAGCTGAGCTGGGACAAAGCCTAACCTCTACTCAGTGGACAACTGGCTCCTACTCCATGCCATCTTCACCCGGAGGAGACCAGCAAGATATGCAGGAACAGGAACATCTCAACCTGCCTCATTTCCATATCATCACTGAATGGTTTGGGTTGGAAGAGACCTTTCAAGGTCATCTAGTCCAACCCCCTCACAGTGAATACGAACATCTGCAACTAGAGCAGGTTGCTCAGAATCCTGTCCAATCTCACCTGGAATGTTCCCAAGGATGGGGCATCGACCACCCCTTTGGGCAACCTGGCCCAGTGTCTCATCACCCTCAGTGTAAAAGATTTCTTTCTTCTCTCCAGTCTGAATCTCCCTTCTTCTAGTCTAAAACCATCACCTCCTGTCCTGTCACAACCTGCTGGCCACACTGCTTTGGATGCAGCCCAGGATAATTATAGGCAAGTTATTTAGGAAACAACTGGCGTTACTCAAGAATACATCACTTCCAGCTGTTTTCTTCTAACCTCCTTGCAGGTGGAATCTGCTGACTCCCGTTGGAAGAGGCGAAGAGCTGTATGACTTCTGTTAGCCATCAAACATTGCAAGTACAGATAAAAGGCAGTCAGATGTGCATAAGGCAAAGCCTGTGTTCTTCGTAGGAGATGGTAGTTCTCTAGTATAGTTAACTCCGCAGAAGTGCTAAACTAACAGGAGCCCAATAGACATCCTTTGAGAACAACATTTTCCCAAGCCAAAATTTGAACTCCCGTGTGAATTTTTAACATATTCTGCTCTGTAGGCATAAGCGGGTTTCCCACAAAGTTAAAAAGCTGCCTTCACAAAGGTAGAGCAAACATTCCCTTTGGTGAGTAGGGTTTCGGAAGCAACACATCTCAGATGGGCAGGATTCCTGAATCCCTTATTCAAACTTGTCCCAGGGCCCCACAGATGCATTGAAAAACACATAGCGCAAGCCGGTGCAGGACAAATAGCCACAGGCTGTGAGAGAAGGAGGGTTTCACTCCAGACCCAGTGACAATCCTCAAGAGTTAACGATTAGCAAAACCAGTACCTTCCCACTGCAGCACACATGGCAAATCCCAGTATTAGGTTTATGGCACCACAAACAAGCTGTTTTTTCCTCACTGATGCAAACGGTCTAATTTAATCTTTTAGGGTTGCAAAGGGATGCAATCAAATCCAGGAAATCATTTGCTTGGGCAAGTCACAACCCCTGAAGAACACCAAAGTCATCTGGAAAATCATTTTGCTTCTCGCTATACACCAAGGTATCTTGGAGGGAATCAGAATCACAGAATCATTAAGGTTGGAAATGACCTTCAAGATCATCAAGTCCAACTGTCTGCTAAACATTATCATGGCCCCTAAACCATGTCCTGAAACACCACATCCACATGTTTTTTTGAATGCCTCCAGTGATGGCAATTCCACCACCACCCTGGGCAGCCTGTTCAAATGCCTCACCACTCTCAGTAAAAAAAAATTTTTCCTAATATCCAACCTAAACCTCCCCTGGTGCAACTTAAGCCCATTTCCTCTCGTCCTATCACTAGTTGCCTGGGAGAAAAGACCAACACCCTGCTCACTACAACCTCCCTTCAGGTAGTTCTAGAGAGCAAGTCAGTGAGTCTAGAAACTATAAAATCTGGAAAGATTTTTCAATTCCACATTTCTTGAGCTTCAATTATTTCACAGAAAGAGGGGGAAAACGAGGTGCCGCTCGGCTTGCTTCTATTTAAATAGCTGCTTCGACCAACATTTGGATAGAGTGTCTTTATGCACTTCAGTTCTATGACATTTCCTCTCCAAACAGATCAAGATTTTCTTTACATAGTATGTCAACAGGCACTAGATCAAGTCAGTATTAATCCCAGCTGCTTACAGTTTTAATTCCACCATGACTACTGAGATATCAACGTTTCTCCTTTAAAAAAAAAACAAAACACCAAACCAACTTGCTTTAAAAATCCTGGCAGATGTGGAAGACCACAATTCCCACCGTATCTATAATTAAAAGTCAGTGAATTTTCTCTTCAGAAATTCACAAGTTTACATTATATAAAAGCAGGCACCTTGTCCAGAGGGTTACAGGCTTTAAAAATTCCCTCTTTAGAAGCTTACTCCTAATAGCCAACACCCTCTCGCCTCTTCCCAGCCCACATACACACACCCCACCCTGCCTGCCAATGGCACAAACTATCGCCAGCCCTACAGAAAAAACAGCCGGATGAATCACCTTCGGATTCATATACCATCTGTTGCATACTGAAGCGATGCGGATGCATATGCTGATTCTCCTGTGGAAGCTGTGCTGCTGGAAGCTCCACTTCAAAAGAGAGCTTGAAAAGAGAAGGAAATCCACCAGAAACCATCTATTATACTCAACTATGTTGATCACATTTCCCCTGTATGGCAGCGCAGTGCAGAGTCCTCGGCTACTCATCGCTAAAGCACCATCACACAGGATCTTAAACAGTGCTAGTCAGTATCTTCATCAACGGCGTGGAAAGTGGGATCAAGGGTACCCTCAGCAAGCTTGCAGATGACATCAAGCAGAGTGGTGCAGGTGACATGCGTGAGAGACAGGATGCCATCCAGAGGCACCTGGACAAGCTGGAGAAGTAGGTGGGTCCGTGTGAACCTCATGAAGTTCAATAAGGTCAAATGTAGGGTCCTGCACCTGGGTTGGGGCAACCCCTGGTATCCACCCAGGCTGGGGGATGAAAGGGTAGAGAGCAGCCATAAGGAGCAGGACTAGGGGGTTCAGGGGAGTGAAAAGCTGGACATGAGCTGGCACCGTGCGCTCACAGCTCAGAAGTCAGTGGCATGCTGGGCTGCATCCAGAGCAGTGTGGGCAGCAGGTCAAGGGAGGGGGTTCTGCCCCTGTGCTCTGCTCTGGTGAGACCACCCCTGCAGTGCTGGAGTCCAGCTCTGGAGTCCTCAGCACAGGAGAGACAGGGACCTATTGGAGCAGGGACAGGACAGGACACAGCAATGATGTGAGGGCTGGAACCCCTCTGGTGTGAGGCCAGGCTGAGAGAGTCAGGGTTGTTCAGCCTGGAGAAGAGAAGGCTCTGGGGAGACCTTCTTGTGGCCTTTCAGTTCTTAAAGGGGGCCTGTCAGAAAGGTGGAGACAATCTTTTTATTTGGGCCTATTGTGACAGGACAAGGGGTGATGGTTTTAAACTAAAAGAGGGAGATTTAGATTGGAAGGAAGGAAGAAATCGTTGACACTGNCAGAGGGCTGGAGCACCTCTCCTATGAAGACAGGCTGAGACAGTTGGGGTTATTCAGTCTGGAGAAGAGAAGGCTGCGAGGAGATCTTATTGTGGCCTTCCAGTATCTGAAGGGGGCCTACAAGAAAGCTGGTGATTTTTAGGATATTGGGTAGCAATAGGACAAGGGGGAATGAATTCAAATTAGAGGAGGGTAGATTTAGATTGGACATTAGGAAGAAGTTCTTCCCCATGAGGGTGGTGAGACACTGGAACAGGTTGCCCAGAGAGGTGCTGGAAGCCCCATCCCTGGAAGTTTTTAAAGCCAGGTTGGATGGGGTGCTGGGCAGCCTGACCTAGTGGGAGGTGTCCCTGTCCATGGCAGGGCGGTTGGAACTCGATGATCTTCAAGGTCCCTTCCAACCCTGATGATTCTATGATTCTATGAACTGTATTGCCGAAGCCTGAGAGAGGCGGAGAAGATCAAAACAACAAATAGTCCTCCAGAGTGCTGGGCACCCGCTGCAAAGGGGAAGAACTGGCACCCTGCTAATCTCTGCAGGGTTGACTTGGCTGTCCTCATTCATGGAAACAGGCCAAAGCATTTGAAGGGAGCTTTATGGAGTAAGTGAGGTGTAACTCAGTGTAAGGATAACAAGAATTAGCTCATCAGCTCCCCAGAAAAGCTGGTCTTTCTTGCTCAGTCCTCTCCTAAAAGCTGTGCCTTAGCCCATACAACCACATAGGGTTTTTTTGCATTTCCACTTGGAAGTCAAGAGAGCCTCCCGCCAACTTCTGAAAGACGGAGAGAGCCAGTGCTCTGCGATGTTTAATTGGTTCACTTGGGAGCCACCCAGATTTGAATTCCTGATTTATGTTAATCATGGGCTGAAAATTCTCTTTATGCTGGAGAAGTCCTTCTTATTCCACCCTCAGCGTCACAGCAAGGAAATATATATGAATGCAATTAACATTTATGTTCTTTACTTAACTTGACTTGTAAAAGGAAAAAAAGTAATCTCTGTCAGCTAGTGTAAAATTTACCACTTCTATTTTTATTTTAAGAAAAATTAAGCAACTTGGGCTTTTGAAAAGTAACAGGCAAAGACTATGTACCCATCACTTCTACTTTGTAGTCTCCGATGCTGCATGCATATATTTGGGGGATAAAAAAAAAATCAATAAAAAACCCAAAGGATTTTTAAAAATGCAGATCAACTTCCCCATTCCTGGATTTATCATCCCCTGATGTTCCAAGAAGCTTTCATCTTGAAGAAAAGCAAAACTCAGCCAACTCCGCTGCATGCTTCCAAAGTTCACCGGGACACTTTGGAAGAAAAAGACTCTTCCTACGTCAGCGCGTGGCATGGAGCCATAGAAGAGGATTGGCAGAGCGGACGAGCTGGTGCTGAGGACCTAAGTACTATGCTGTAGGTGCTTTGGGTGCTTTACCTCAGATGAGGCTTCAGTCTGCGGCCAGGAACCAAACGTCCATTACCAGCTGGGATGCATTAGGTGTGTTGGACTGCATCTTCCCACTCAGCTTCCTCTAAAAAGAATCAAATTTGTCTCCTCCAAGACCATGGAGGAGGTCTTGAAACATACACTCCTAGTCTGAACAATAATACCTATGCACACAAATGTACAGTGGCCGGACAAATAAGATGGGTGGTATTTACTTCTGCCTCAGGAAACCTGACAGAACAAAGTGCCACCTCTCTCTAGCCCTACTGCAAACTCCTACCCTCGTTGTGCAGCTGAAGGAGGCTGCCACAACTCTTCCTTCCCTGAGGTTCACACTACTGCACTTGTACCAGTCAGCTTAAAAAGAGGCAGTATGGGTCCAGTATATGCTAGTGCTTGTCATTTGCAAAACTCTCTTTAAAGTCTGTTAACTTGTACTGAACATAAGTGAAACAGGATCAGTAGATTTAGACCAATGTGAAAGGGTTAAGCGTGAGCCTCCAGCCATGGAGCAGCAGTGACCATCAATGAGAGAGATCCTTCCGAACTGGCTGGGGTCACTCCAGTCCAGCCTTTTTCCCGCCAGTACTCATTCTGCTGCCCCGACACTCCACATAACAGGTACAGCAGTTCAGCACTCTACTCACCATTTACGTGATCTTGTGAACAGCTCCAGTTACCCTGGTGCCACATGGCATAGGGATGGATGGGAGCATCAGAATCAGCGTAGCTCAAACAAATGCTCATCTGACCTACTTTGCCAAATGAAGCCAAGGAACCTCAGACTTTTTGGAGATCTGTGGAAATTTGGTCACTTCAAAAGAAGGCCAAAGCCAAGGTGATTTTTCCTGCAATGGGAGACAGAGTCATTGCAAGGTGAGGAGGACAGCAATTCTTGACGTGCCCCCCACCAGGACAAGAAGAGAAGTGCTGTAATAAAGTTTGCCCAATCTAGACTTCACATCCCCCTCCCATGTGCTTCACCAGCCCCTCCCACATTGTATTGTTGCTATCCAAAGACTCTGAATTAATGCAAGCACAGCTCTTTTCCTTGCTTATCCTTCAGCTGCTTGAGAGCATCACATCTTCCTATTAACTCCAGTTCACTCAAAGCAGTGCTTTATATGAGCCCTTCCTCCTCCTGTCCAGTTTCTCCCCCAGTAAGACTGTTCCACTTTATTTAGATCCTATGTCTTCCACTTTTGCCAATATTGTATCTTTGTTTTATCTATGACTTTTATATATCATATATTTATCTGCCTCTTGTGTCTCAGGGCACTAAATGAGGGCACTTGAGCTTTAAAAACTCAGTGAGTTTTTTTAAAAAATCTCCTGGTTTGTGCGTCATTCCTTCTAACACACTGAAGAACAATTTTCCCTTAATGGGGTCTCAGGAACCTGGAGAACCTGGACAGGATAGATGAAGTGGGATTGCTTCATATCTAATAACACAGACATACTGCAAAGTGCTCTGAGAGTCTTTCATTCGGCATTTATTTATTGTTCATAATTCACCTCCTTCTGACATAGAAGGGCATGATAGAGCTAATTTAATATTTCCATGGTCAGATTCCATTCATATTTGAGTGAAATATCAGTAAATAAAACCGAAGCACCATTTATTAGGCTTCTGAAATTGTCACAGGTTAGGTTATCAAACACATTGTGTGCCGACAGCATGAAAATTAATTCACAATCCTGCTCACTAGACACCGGCCGAGCAATCACTCAATCCAGGTGATCAGTGCTTTTGAGAAGCCCTGCATCCTTCCAAAAATGTTACCCGACTAAAAAGACCAGCTGATGTAAATGAGAATCGAGCGAATATGGCAATTTATACAGAATTGCTTAATGGAGCTGAGCAAAACTGTTTGGTTGGGGTGGACAGGGAAAAAAATGTATTTGGTGCATGGGAAATATGGAATGTATTTGTGTTGGGTTGCTCCAGGCCACAAAAGATGAAATCCTGCTCATCCCAAAAAGGAAAATGCGCGTTTTCAGCATTTACCAACTGAAGCAGAGTGGTTTGGTTGTTTTTTTTTTGTTTGTTTGGGTTTGGTTTTTTTGGGGGGGGGTTGTTTTTGTTTTGTTTTCCACAGAAACTTATCTATTTCAATCACCATCTAACTGGCTACTGCCAAGTCCTGGCTTTACTGAAAGAAGCCTGAAGATGCCAAGAACCTTGGCTTGGACTCATGTTTTCAAGCCCTGCAGCCCTGGCTTTCAGTAAGTTCACGAGGATTTATTGAGAGGCAGAAACTTGAAAGATCTAAATAAAGACACTTCAGAAAGATTAGAAAAAATAAAGACTCCTTCAGTCACTTCTAGATTCAAGGCAGATCTGAACTCATGCTGAGTTTCAGAAATATTGGAAAAAAGATTTCCTTCCCTTTTCCCCCAGTGCATACATTGTTTTAGCTTTCTGCAAGGTAAAAAAGGGCAATTATGGAAACTGCTTAAAAGAAAGCTTGATCTCACGATATTTCCAGCTGCCTTTGGCAGCTTCAAGAATATTCCGTAGGTTGCTGAACTACTAGATGTACATCCATCCTGACCCTTTGAAGTACACGGATCTTAAGTTCAAAGTGAGTCAGAGTTTAATAAAGTGATTTACTTAAATTGCCCGTATTTTGAATTCTCAAGGGTCAAACACCCCATTTAATTTGAATGCCACCAATGAATGGTAATATACTGAAAGCCTGGAAGATACCAGAGGCTTTCCAAGGCTGAAAATGAGGACTTACACAACTCAAGAATGACTACAGCAACATTTTCTGCTTACAACTCATGACAAAACAAAAGTTTGCAGACAAGAAAAATTAAGGTCAAAAAAAACGTAAAAAAGAGAGAAAATACCAGAACTAGTCAATTAGGTATTTTAAGCTGAACTCATGGGTTTGGGCTATGAGTTATTCTGCTGGATGTGCCATTCGTTGGACTGTCACAGTCCATCCACAGTCAGTGCTATTTGCCAAATCGAGTCATGCAAAGACCAAGTAAGGAAAGATCACTCACTGTAATACAGTACATCAATCAAAAGGGTTATTTTCATGGACTAGGTCTCTAATCAAGCAGCAAATCATTCTCCGGTTTTGCTATCAAGGACCATTACTTTTAGGAAGTGCTTAATCTGAAAAAAAATGCATCTATTTGAAGCTACAGGATGTCTGGTAAGATATACTGAAGACAGAGGAAATGAAATATGTGCCACACAACTTACCTTCTCTGTAGCATTTTAGGAATATCTTATTTGTGGAGAGACAGGTAAGTCGCTGGCAAGACAGGAGTTTTAGCTTTCTATTTGTCTGGTTTGTTGAGTTATTACAAAGGTCACTCCTGCACTTCAATTATCTTGAGTGCCACTTTTGATGGGGAAATTTTCAAATTATATCCAAGGTGCCTCAAATATTTGCAAAAGGCTTCAGGGTACATATGCGCCTTTTTAATTTAAGCGCCTAGATAAAATTACTGTTACATCTGCGTGTTAAAGCATTTTCCCATCAAAGACGAGGTAAAAGCCTATAAAGCCTCAATATGGCACCATCCGAGCGCGGCTGTCCTCCTGCAGGCAAAACATCCCTACCAGGGCACGCTGTGCCACCTGAATATGCCAGCTAGGTCAGCACTAATAGGAGATGCTCCTGGCCTGCCGACCTTTACTTGGAAAATCCCAACCCAGGGACTATATACAAGTACAATGCAGCGAAACATACCGCGATGTCAAGGTTGACTTTGAGTTATCCTCCAAACAAGCTTATTGCTCCTTCACATAGCACAGCATCTTGCAGGCCTAATAAACTCCATTGTGCATAATGGGATATAGGAGCCCACATCAACTTTCAGAAACCAGTGGGGAATGAGGCACAGGGTTTGCACCATCTGAAAAATTACTGTTCTCATCTCCTGTGAATTCCGCTTTCGAGGACAGATTTTCTCAGTGGTCAAAACAGGCCAATACGTCTCCACATGCACAACAGGTCAGCTTCCTGATGCCTTCTGTGATAGGAAAACAGGATGGGGTATGGACATAACAGATCTCACAAAGCTTCATGCTGGGACCTCTGAATTCCTGTTTTCAACTGCCGGGTGTTGTTTATCACCACTTTCCTCCAGGAGTGATCCCACCAAAATTTGTGGGGAACTATTATTCTTTGCGCAAGTAAAAAGTGAGAGAAAATCAAGCACTCAATGGATGAAAGCACCAATAGTGCCTTCTTGTACAGATCTTCTCTTTCTTATTCCTTCAGATTTCTTCCACATTTTTACGGGGGACACTACAAAGTGTTCTTAACTGCTTTCACAAAGGAAGAAACTTAGTAGCTGCTTAATGAATCCCACTAGTAACTGTTCTTTGTTATACATAATGCACAGACCATACAGAATTTCTTCCTACCAAAGACATTCCATGATTCTGTGAATTACTTTGTAATGGCCGTTCAAAATGTGATCTAGATAATGAAACACATGTTAGAGCAATGTGTCTTAATGCGTCCTCTCTGCTGCCAGCCGCTCGCTCTGCCTGTGCCTACTAATTCCTAACAGCACAAGGAAATGCCTCTACTAAGTCACCATCAGCTGAGCACATACTTACAGGAACACCCAGAGGAAACTAGGTTTTGAATATATCTCCGAGTACAGATTATCAACAAAGCGAATTTTTCTCTCTCATGTATTTGTTTCAATTAGAGCTCACTGAATCATCTCTGCAGCCCCAGAGAGGGCTCAAGCAATCATCAGTGCTGCTCAGTAGGTAATTCAGGATGCCGTCTGGAATATTTGTCCTTTTTAATCACCTGCCACACACTGCTCTTTTAGAATGTTGTCACTCAGAAACTGAAGAACAAAAAAGAATATTAAAGTGCAAGGGTGTCTGTTTGAATGTGGCAATTCCCTGCATAAAAATGAGTCCCATTAATAGGAAAGCCCAACCTATCTTCAGGCATTATTTCAAGTCCTTGTCCGTCTGTAACCTCAGAAGAAAGTAATTCCTTTATATTATTTAAATTATACACTAGATGGAGAAATTATGACATATTGGTCATTTAAAATGCTTTCTTTAAAATATATAATTAAAAGGGCTAGCAACCCTCCTAACAGCAATTTCATCATGGCGTTCTGAATTTATTGGCATTCATAAAGTGTCATTTTGTCCTACAGCCTTTGGTCAGTAAACCAAGGTTTAAACAATTGCACTCACAGTCTCCTTGACTAATACCCGAGCATGAAAAAAACAGCATGTGAAAGAGCAGTGGACCAAAAAATGCAAAGGAGTCCTAAAAGAAGAAATACAGTTCCCATACACTCCTTAGTTCAAAACCTTAACTATGTTCAGTGGCTTTCCACTTCCTAAAGTAGTTCAGTGAGCGGTTACTATCTGGTTTGGAAAGCCCTGTGGGACTGAATATTTGGGCCAGACTTCTATCTCATTTACCTGACTGTAAATCCAAAGCAGCTTGCTGATCTCAAAGGTATTATTCCAGTTTATAGGTTAGGAACAGTTCTACTAGAGCAATGTACACTTTTAAAAACCCCTTTCTGAATTCAGTAGCTGTTCAAACAAGGTAGCTGCAAATCAACTGTATTGTTGGGAACAGCCACAAAACAAAAGTAGGACTGAATTGATAACGTACATGCCTTGTAACTACATATTTGCTGCAACAATAAATACTTATTTTTTTTTTTCCTCTCTGAAGGAAGTACCTATTTCTTCTGTTCTACAGTCCCATGCAAAATACCTGTGAAATTCAGGGCAGGTTCAGCAATGTATTAACTACACACCATTATAAAATTGGAATGCCGTTAATGCTAACATTTAAAAATTTCTTTCTTCTCAAAACAGCAGGGAAAAATGTGTCCTGAAATGGTATAAAACACCTGTGAAAGAACTTCGTCCAAAAAGATTTTAAAAGGAAGAAAACCCACCACAATCAAGGAGCTAATACCCCTTGGCTTGCTCACACTATGTGCATAAAAAATACATTCTTTTCTGCGAGTGAGGCAGTGGAGAATATCCAGCAAGCACATCTACCATTTTAGGGTCAAATACACAGTTTAATTTTATTTGGGGCATTCTTAAGCAAAAGACAGTATTCAAAAGGGGATTGGGGCATCACTTACAGAATTAAAAGAGTCAGAGAGTTAAATCTTTCCAGAGAAGAACACTCATTTGAGGAGCAGAAGATCGAAGTTCACATCACTTCTGTCTCTGGATAGCTGTGAGCACACAGAGGCTGGATGCTACTTATTTATTTGCTTATTTATTGGAACAGTTCCACTTTCAATAAAGCACATGCTCACTGGAGCAGGAATCCACATTGCTCACTTCCCAGCTTTACCACAGGCAGGACAAAGATTCTTTTTCTGCTCTGGTGAGTATTTTTAGTGCATCATAACAGAACACTTTCAGGACTAATGGCTGAGAACAACCATGCTAGTGCACAAGAGATGCAGGGATGAGCATCTACCATGAATTGAGCAGGACAAGGATTAGACCTTCTCTTTTTCCCACTTTCATGGGTTCCTCTACCAGGTTAGCAAATGGTGCTTGAGTCCCCTTGAGCATCCACTCTCAGAAAGAAAAATTCAATCATGATTTGTTTGTAGTACTTCTGAATTGTTTTCTTCAGTTTTTAGCCTGTTTTTTTTTTTTTTTTTAAGGATTATGTGATGCTACAATGTGCCTGACTCTTCAGCTGCCCTAGGGACTTTTAGTGTGTCAGGCACTTTCAGCCAAACCTGAGACAGCAAAGAGAGTTCAAAGATAACATGATGATCATGCGGAGAAGACGATGATGAATCCACACCAGTAAGGGAAGCCAGAAAGGAGAAGGAAAAGAGAGGAACAGGCTTTTCGAGTTTTTGGACAGAAGAAAAACTTCGTTTGAACCATGTGTTACTAAACAACACAGCATCCCCACATGAGAAAAACTTTGGCTGAGAAGTAGATTCTCTGGTGCCTACTGAGGGCTGAACACACATTGCAGCTGCAGCATAATTCAGTTAAAAGTCAATCAACCAAGAGACAGGCATCCATTGGAAAGCAGGCATCGTTAGTTTGTCTGCTCATGGAGCTATCTGCTTATTAGCTGAGACAGCACATCTCTCCACATTCTGCTGTGGGAAAAATTAATCCAACATGGAAAAGAAGATGATGGCACTTAGGTTTAGTGGGAAGGACAACCTAAAGAGCAAATCCAGTAAGTAGAAGACAAGAAATTCAGTTTGTCTTTTCCACAACACAAACTCAAATGGAGAATAGTGGAAAGAGTTGACTTTGCAAAGCTGAAAATTGATGTCAGTAAAAATAAATATAAGGTCTCTGTGCCTCCCTTTTCAATGTAAAAAAGTATTTTGTCCATTCTGAAGGATTCTACGTATCATCTGATCTCTGAAAGAAACACTATTTAAAGCTTAATTTCATTCCTTAGTGTTTAAGTTTCAGGTTTTTATCTGGCAGTGCTCTATAATACAGTATATTTAGTAATTTTAGAAAATAAAATAAAGCTTTTTCTGTTCCAATTCAAATACTGGTACACAGGCAATTTATTTATATGTTGTAGAAGCTATGTGAAGCAAACTAGATTTTATTTGCTCACCTTAAAGACGTCAACATGGTTTTTATATTTAAAACACAGTTTTTTACCCAAGGGAAGTCTATACTCCAGCAGCTCATTTTCTCTAACCTTTCTGTATTCTAAGGTTCACAGACAGACCATGCTTGTATTTATGTCTGTTAATGAAGTTATGACTCCAGCCCTTTATATTTTGACCTTTAAAAATTTGTGAAGAACAGGGATCTGATACTTTAAGGATAAAAATAGTTAAAGCACTCTCTGTACAAGTACACACACATGCAGATATTTTAAGAAGGTAAAGTCTACCCCCAAAATAAATAGGGGAACTTACTTGAAACAGTAGATAAAGAAATTAGCACGACTGTGAGAAACATGGGAGATCTGCTTCCAGAAGTTAATCATAACCATATTAGAGTCTGAAAGCACCAACAAATGTTAATGAGGATTCCCTGGCAATATTTCCTGTGTAGGTAATAGAACGTTCCTTGATAACTCTGTTACTCTGTGGAACCAGAAACAAGCCTCTTTCTTTCCCCAGCTTTGTTCTCTAACAGCACTGCAAAAGTTCACAACAAAGCAATGTCGTTTTCCCCAGAGCACACTGTAAGCCCAGCATGCTCTACTCCTGCAGCTCTTCAACATTTCTAATTTATAAATTACAGACCTTTAGCCTGAGAAACTCAGCCGTACAGTTTTGAGGGAAATATCCCTTCCTCTTGGCAAAACATGACTTGCGCCTATACATGCATGTAGCTCAAGATTAACTCCTCATATTTCAGGAATTTGGAATTGGTGGGACCAAGCTGGGCCTTGGGCCGTGACAGAGAAACTCAAGCACAAGCCCATAACTAGCTGAGGCTTTAGCTTGGTTTTCACATTACTAAACTTAAAAAACTTGGAAATTAAAAAAGGCCAAAATTGCAAAAACATTTTGGGAGGGAAAAAACTCAAAGCAAGCTGAAAAAAAACCCACTCCTTTTTCTTCTTAGTATTACAAATCGCAGCTGATCAAGCTGGAATGACTCTAAAGGAAGGTCTCACATTCCTCTCACAATTATGAATGAGTAAATCTCAAGTACTGCCTTGGGCTCTACTTGGATGGAGCACCAAAAGGGTAAATGTTTATCTAAGCCTATGTCAAACACTTCGATTTTTTTCAGTATACAAAGCTGAGGTAGAATGTTGTAAGTGAATACTGGGACATAATGGTATTTCCTCCTTTGTTGAAAAGGCATTTCATTTTAGAAATATGTTTGGTTCTGATTAAATTTGGGCACAAATTCAGGTCAGTGCTTTCTTTATCACTACGAATATTTTCACTCCCTGACGTTAATTCTTGGACACTTAAACCAAGACTGCCACCAATGCTAATTGATGCAAGGGTGGGAAAACCTGCCTTTGAGCAGGATGTTTGCTCTGCCTGGCAGGAACTGCTTCTGGAAGCTGAAGAAGCTCTCAGGAAACCCCACCAAGCAAGTCATACACCCAGATGGCAGAGTGACAACTGAGAGGGAGAAGGACTGTCAGAAAAGGGCCATCATGTATCAGTCAGCTCTGGAGGCTGGAGAGGAGCCAGTAAGTACACAGGACCTGCTACTTGTCCCCACTGTCTGCCCACTAATGATTATGGATTGTTATTCCATGGCAGCACTCTAATTCAGTGAGTACCTTGGCTTCTCCTACATGGCCATTCACCTGTACCACACGAGTTTTCTCAACCTCCACTCTAAATACCATGCTCAAATGTTTCCCATTCCCAAAAAAAATCCTTTGAAGTCAAGAAAACACTTACATCCAGATCTCCTTCCACTTTCACTTTGATTGCCTGAATGACAGTCTTTCAATAATTAGTATGTCATAAATACTTTTTTTTTCTCAATCATAGGCCCTATAAAGAAAAAAAATTCTTTAAGTTATAGGACTCCTTCTTCATAAACTAAGTTAATGCCAAGTCTGGAGTGCTCTTACACAGAGACAAAGGAAAAAAAACCTGTTTTTCATAAAGCAGTATCTTTCATCAAAACTAAAAACCTGCTCAACCATTTCACAAATAACAGACAAAAGTTTTCCTCAGTTCGTATTCTGTCAATTAGGGATTCATGCAGGAACAGGCATCTGAGTAATGCACATGTCAAAAAAAAATGTTTCAAAATCCTACCCCGGCCGTATCTGTAACATTTGTGTATCCACTGCACATCTAAAAACTTCAGTAAGGATTTCACCTTCACTTATACTTAAGGGCAAAGATTAACAAATGAAGGATCAAATCTCCTTCCTAGAAAGAAAAAAACCTAGTCTTTTCTATAAAGTTGTACAGAAAAATGCTCCAATTCCTATTCAAATAATTTATTTATTTGTAAGGTCATGTAAGGTGACAAACTGCCCACTTAAGGAACAGATGCTTGCTCCTTGGATGGGCAGCAGTGTGACAGGGGTAGCAAAACCCGGTCACATCCACATGCTTTGGGTCTCCCCTTCTCATTGCAACGCAGTGAATCCCACCTCATTACCACTATTTTGCAAACACTGTTATTAGTGCTCTTGGCTGTAGGTTCTTAAGGGTAGAGGTTTCTCTAATTTACTCATGAAGTGCCTCTGACAATGGCAGGAAAAGAGGAGGCAGAATAAATCATGCTCTCAGGTTATCTGAAAGGTGTCAGTAAAAGCACAACGAGTCCATCCATGTGCATCAATAAGATTGTAGTGAGGTCAGTAGGCTTGCTCATCAAGTGAAAATAAGCAAAGGCATTTGGCTTTTATGGCTCGCTGATTAAAGACTGCTAAATTTATACACTACCAAATGCCAAAAGCAAATCACTCTAGAGCTTCTTAAGCGCAAAACTCCCTGAGGAAAACAGACATTGCACCAATAGAAGTCGCATAGGCAGATGCCAGACCTACAAACTCCCAAGGAACAGGCAACATCAACACTCACCTTCTTGAGTGTTTGGATGCAGATGAGGTAGAATCATAGAATCATAGAATCATTCATTCAGGTTGGACAAGACCCTTGGGATCATCGAGTCCAACGATCAGCCCTACTCTACAAAGTTCTCCCATACACCATATCCCCCAATACCTCATCCAAACGACCCTTAAACACATCCAGGGATGGTGACTCAATTCCAGTGTCTGACTACCCTTTCTGTGAAAATTTTTTTTCTAATGCCCAGCCTAAACCTACCCTGTCGCAGTTTGAAAGCATTCCCCCTTGTTCTATTGCTAATTACCTGTGAGAAGAGACCAGTACCGACCTCTCCACAATGACCTAATGCTTCACTGTTGTGGCCAGGCATTGTCCTCTTCCTCCTCCTCTGTTCTACCTCTTCTTTAACCCTCTGTGCCTATCTTAGTACTTAACTGATCAAGCTCCCAAATCTGTGGAAAACTATTGGCTTTGCTTTGGATGAGTTTTCCAGATGAGTGCACTGGCTCAGCTGTGTCATGTAACTGCAACCCAAAAGTGGGGTTTTTGGCAAAAGACCCAGCTGCAGGGCTGTGGCACAGTCAGTGATAGCCCTCCAGGCCATTGGTGCTGCAAAACCCTGCTCCCTGTCTAGCAGCAGGTCAAGATAGTTCCTGAGCACCAGGAGATCTTAAACAAGAAGTGCTCAGAGGTGATCCAGAAGAAAGGTGATACGCAGGAGGATCAGCAAGTCCGGTGTCTTGTTCTCCTGAGGAAAGTTGCCAGTCTGGACAATGGAACCAAGCAGGCAGTGATATGACAGAGAGCAAGTAATGCACATTTAGTGTGAGAAAGACCAAGTCCAGGAAAGGCAAATAAAGGTCTGCCCATCAACTAAAACTCCAAATAAAATCGCAGCATCTTGTTCAAAAAGTCCCAAAGGGTGACCAGAAGCAGATGGCCACAAAAAAGAAGGGTAAGACCAGGACAAGTCCGGGCATTGTCACTTAATACTCATCCTCCCCACTGGGACCCTTTTCTTTATCACGTAGGACAGAAGCTGATTGTCTCGATTCTGAAAATCCCTCACAAGCTATTTTTGATTCAGTTTTAAGCAGGACTGGTAGTGCTGAGATCTCAGTGTACTCACAGTGACAGCAATGAAACACTCCAGTAGAAATTAACACTGGGACAGGGGGAAGGAGAGACAATGGGTGTTTGAAAGCTTCTTTTCTCAATCTACAAGATGAGAGGAGAGCAATGTGCCATCTGTGTCGGCTCAGAGTGCACTTGCTGAGTATGACCTCTCAATGATATTAAATGGATGCAATATTTTTAGTTTACACATTTCCACTTTTTGTGATGGTTCAAAAAAACCCTCTGCAGCATTATGAAAGTTATTCTGCTCTGTGCAATTTAATGGCAATCCACTGAGCTTTCCACGAGCCACGACAACATTGACACAAACAGTAACATCATCATTTGCCAGTCAGAATAATTTTCTTTATGCCCTTGTTAAGTCAACAGCAAGTTCATCATTGTATTCAAAGATAAAGTTTGGATACAAAAATGTCATATCCCAAGCTTTTCATGCACAAGTTCCAGTCACTTTTACAGTGCCACCATCTGTTTTTCCACACATAGGCATTATAACTTCCAGAAGCCCACTAAAACACTAAGCCATTAAACTTCTTCATAGCTTTGGACCATCTGCTTCTTCAGGTTTTCCTCCCCACCCTCTATATTTGTTTCCCTAAGGAAAGAGCTAAGGATCAGGAAAAAAACATTAATTCCTAAGTAAGGACCATGTATCTTCCAGCACCTACAGGTTCATGGGTACATTTACAACAGCCAAAAAAAAATATCCTGGACAAAATGTGATTAAATTCCACGTTTTCACAACTACACATAAGGTTAATGTGACACGTGGTGCTTCAGGGAATGCATGCAAAAGCTCAAAAGGCATCACAGTGGATTTCCAGGGACTTTATCAACACTTTTTCTTTTATTCGTTCCTTTAGCAACAATCTATTTTAAAGAATAGCATAAGAATGTGTAGACCCCATGGCATCTAGAGAGGAACCAGATCTTTGTTTGTATACTTCCTAATATAATTTAGATCCCTGGTGATAAATATCTTACGGATTATCCCTTTTTATGCCTGAGTTCACTGCACTTTCCCACTGAGAAAATGTTCTGTCAATCAACATAGGTTCTGCTTCCTCTTTGTCACATGCCAGTTTTCTTCCACAGTGCCAAATCCAGAACTAACAACTTACAGCAGGCAGAACAGATGGGCACACAACTGCCCTGAGCTACGGAGATGCTGTAAAGCATTTTTAACAAAAAAAAAAAAAAGTAATTATAAACAGTATATGAGGAGGTTTTCTGGGCCTGCCTCATGCCCCCACGTAAAAGGTGAAGCAGTCACTATGGCATCTTCCAGCCGCACAATCTGTGCCTGCAATTACGATGGTACCTTCAGGGGCAGCTCAGTTTAACTTATATTTAAATATAACAGAAGAGATGGTTATGCCCCGCTGAGTCCTCAGAAGTGCTGCACGCAAAAATTCCCACAGGAACTTTGGACTCCTGCTGCATATGTCAGCCAAGGAGCCTCACCAAGCACTACCACAGCCCTGTCCAACCTTCCTGGTTGCAGAGGAGCCTGGGCTTCTCCAAGTCTCATGCTCAATCCCTGTAACACCGTGTCTGGAGTGACAGGCACCCCAAGGAGGTACGAGTAGCCAAAGCCTCGCTCAACTATAAGCCAGCATTGCTCCAGCAGACATCAGCCTGGAAGTAGTTGACCTAAATGCTGGCGCCGTGCATGTACTGGTGTAGTTTTCGAGGTCTGGATGCTGTATGCGTGAGGAGGTATGAAATGCATTTTCATTTTCAGCATATTTTTTTTAACACCATCTTAGCCTCCTGAAGCTGCAGCAGCTTTCCCACATATAAACTGTGTAAATGTTAGATTTATACTTAAAGAACCCGAAAATAAGAATCATTTGCTACTAACACACAAATCAAACAGCTGAGAAGGTGAAAAGAAGAGAAATAAAAATATATGAAGTATATTACTGAGCACAAAAAAACCAAGCAAGCAATGGTATAAATGAGATGGTAGCAAGAAAAGATCTCACTGCTCTTTGGGAAGTAAGATTTTCAAGATTTTGACATAAAATAATGTCTGTGTAAATCAGACTAGAGAAAATGGTGTCTCTGTGTCTGGATAGTCCATGCTTCAAGGATTAGATGCAACCTGGTAAAATTTGAAAGCATCTCCAAATGCATTCTGTTAAATTTCACATCGGTATTGCAGAGAGGCAATTAAAACTGGTGAGAGTTCTTACATATGCTTATTGGCTTTCAGCTTCCCAATACTTTTTTGTTTTATATTACTAGGCCATTTATTTTTCTTGTGCCAGAGATATTTCAACTCCTCTAAAAAAGAAAGGCAAAAAAAAAAAAAAGGCAATACAATCCCCTAGACAGGTCGTTTTGCACATGCTTTGCTTAATTGATTGGAAAAACCTAATAATTTCTCAATTTAGACAATATAGCTTCTCTAAAGCCTTTGCTGTTCATTATAAAGTGAGACATAAGAATGGATAGGTGTCTTTGTAGAGCACATTACCTTTGGGGGCAGGCACGGATGCAGAAGCTCACTCTGCCGACTCGCAAGCATCGCTCCCACCTTGCACCAGCATTTGCTGCCCCTCCAGGTTGTGCGGCACTGCTGAGCTGCACGGATTGCACCCCCATTTCTCTTTCCAGCCCTGTCTCTTTTGTACACAGGAGCACACTCAGTCCATTCAAGGATTCAGTTGAACTAAAACCATAATTTTTGATTTTGTTTTGCTGCACCTGTTATCAAGTTGATTATTACCGCAGAGAGGCCTGTTACGAGGCCTCCCTGAGGCTGGTACCTCACAGGGATGCGATAACCGAGTAATCAGATGCTTACTCTTATTCTAAGAATAAGCTGCACGTGCAGGTAAATGCAAGGCATCATTCACTACTGCAAACATGAAACTGTTTCCTCTAGCAACATCAAAATAGGAAAAGTGTTTCCATCTGCAAATGTGTTAGCTAACTTGTTTTAACTAATGTGATTTTAAGCCTGATTTAACATAAGCGCGGACAAGTCACAGGCTTCGGCAGTGGTCTAGTCACAAACAACCTACGTGTATTTAAATAAAACTTGCCTTCACTTGTATCCTGGATTCCTAGAGTTTTCCTCATTTGCACATGCAAATTTAACTGATGGATTGAGCATACAAACACAATGTTCATGTTAGAAGGACGTAAACAGGATTTTCTGGTGTGCTAACATCCTCAGAGCCAGTTTTGCCAGTGGGCTCAGACCGCAGGGCACGGCTGCTGCGGACACCATTACACCATAGGGGAAACGCACCCTGCAGAGCCTCCGCAGATACTAAATGCAACACATTTAGGTGAAATGCCATTGTCCTAATGGTGTAGAAATCTCCTACGTGTGGATAGAAAGATCTTTAGTGGGAGGTCCCTGAATACTTTGCGGATCCTATGCCACATGTCTCACAGGGAGAGAGAGACTAAGTATATGGGGACCATTACAGACATTTTCAAACCTCTGAAATTAGACATGTGGGAAACTGAGGGATATGTGTGCCTCTGCCCTGTTCCTCGGTCTTTTAGTGTGTCCAGTCTTCCTGGCTTTCTCCCCTTCACACAGCACAATTTCCAGAGGGCACACAGAAGGATCTGAACTACTGGGAGCTGTGCTCACAGAATCACAGAATCAATGGTTGGAAAAGACCTTTAAGATCATCAAGTCCATCATATCCCCCACATTCAGTGTGGTCTCCTAAATTTCTTCAGAAGCATAAACCACCACATCACTCTGCTAGAGTCCTCAGAGGCAGATCTCACCACAGTCCCTCTTGCAAAGCTCTCTCTTTTCTCTCAAGAGAATTAAAGATGTCATTGCAAAATGACAGCTGCTGAGCAAAAGCAAAATTTTATCCAATTTTTAACATACATAATTTTCTAAGCAAGGCAAAAATTGGTGAGTTTTTCCTTTACCATGTCACCCTTCAGAAGCTATTTCCCAGCCACTGGAGTTGCTCCAGGTCTCTGGGGTATCCTAATGACACTGCTGACAGTCGGGAACACTTCACTTTCGGTTTTGAAATCCAAGGTTCGAGCACTGAGGCTAAGCTTTGGACTCAGTTGCTGTCCCAGCCCCTCTGAATGCCACCCCAAGCCTTCTTGACAAGCCTGCAACCTGCCACCAGAGAACTGATACTCTGGAGTCAGTTAGTGAGGCGTCCCCAAAGTCAAGGAAGCAGGAGATACCTGCCACAGGGCTAGGACCTCAAATTTCTGCAGTTTTTACAATATCGCAGCAGGTAACATCTCTAGTAACATGAAAAAAAAAGGCAAGAATGGCTAAAAATCAGGAGTTTGCACTCCTATAGTAGAGGGCTCTGCATGGGGAACTTGGACAGGGCAGTATATCTCTACACAGGAGACCTCAGCCCTGTTTCCCCAGTGTCAGCAGGAAATCCACACCTAATTTCAGCAGAAGTGAGACCCGGGTTTGTTGCCTCGAGCAGGCAGCAGACACAAAGGTCTGACACCAAAGAGTAAGGAAACATGCCTTTTAATCTCCAGAATTTAAACGGGTTTGTCTTCTTTGCAACAGACAGATGTTGCCTGACAAATCTAGTAATGAAACTTTCATAAATTCTAACATGTTCTGTAAAGCACAGCTTTGAGAGGCTGCAGAGAAAGGCTAAATGAGCTCCAGTTTCCATTCACACGGCATGAAAACATTCTCTGACTGTGAATAAAACATGTCTTTATCACCCTCCTCCTCCATTAAAATGAAAACCTATGACCTTCTACCCCAGCTTATGATAGCTTTACATTTCTGGGGGAAAAAAAAAGAGAAAGAGAAAGCAAGCCACCAAAACGAAACCTTGAAGACTACCAGCTGCATGTGCTTTAATTCCAATTATGAGGACAGCATTTGCATGCCTGTCTTGCAGAGACACAGTACAGGTCCCAAAGACTGTTTAATACAGCTATTAATTTATTTTAGCTACCTTCGTGTAAGAATCAATTTTCACTCAATAGAAATGTGTGAGGCAGGAAAGACTATTGTTTGCATCCACATTTGAGAGGTCTCATCAGTTCATAGGAGGACCAAGAAGTGTGCCAGGTCCAGAAGGCTTTGCTCTATGGATCTGCTTTCCATGCTCTGCTATTCCTCCCCCTAAACTGGAGCCCATCCACCAGCAGCGAGGAGTTACTTTTGTGCCCCGCTTTTATCTCGCTCCAATTATGGGATGAGTGAAATCTGACTGCATTTTGATGCCACCTGTTATAAAGCCCAAGAACAATATGCATTGAGACTTGCAGCTGTTTCCTATATTGTGCTCATTTTTAATATTGTGAAGCCAGAATTCCCAAAGTATTAAAACAGCCTGAATTTAAAACAAAAAAACAAAGCCACGGCTACAGTGCAATTTAACAGAAACCACAGAAGCACATGCTTCCCACTGAGGTTTACTCCTCACTACACAGAAATGATCTGGCAGACACATACAAAGGGACCCATTCAAAGAGTCCCCAAAAGCAAGGAGGATTGTAGTCGTGAAGAACATGTTGGATTTGGCACAGACTCCCTTCTCATGTAATCATTTTAGCAAAGAGAAAAGACGCTCCAATTACTTCAACGCTGCCTTGGACTTTGTGTAGATTCTACTTCTTTAATTGTATTAAGTGTTAAATCTGCCCTCCAACTATAACCTACATAATTAGGTACTTCATCTATGCTATGAACAAATAATCTTTCCTTTTCCTCTGTGCAAGCACACATGTACAAACAAAACCAGCCTGTATTAACAGTGCCCTTTCCTCCCCCTTCCTGCAAATATTTTTTGCTGTTTATAAATTTTGGATGTGTGTAAGTTCTCACAATCATTTTGTGATAATGCTTCACAGGAAAAAACTTGAAGTCTATCAGCAAAAAGAAATGTGAGAAGAATCCTCAATGAAAAAACAAGAGCAGCAAGGGCGTCCTGTGTCACTCTTGCTATCCCTTAGAGCCCCTTCCACGTCGCTGTGACATTGAACACAGTGCCATCCCTCTGAGCTAGAGCCCAAAATTCGTTTCAAAGGTTAGGTCATCTCATTTAGCTCCCACACAAAGGCTCCAACATAAAGCCCTGCCCTGATTATTTATAGCATCAATCAAGACACTGTCCAGAAAGACCAAAGCATCCCAAGCCTGCCTCAACCGGCCTTATCAATAGCTTGTTGTCTTGCCTTATGCCAGGCCTATCTTTGCTGCAATAATCATGCAAATCGATAGCAAGTCATGCATATATATTTGTAATTTATGAGCTCAGGGTTAACCCAGCACCTTTGGTGAAACCATGGAAGAACTCTAGGAAAGCAGAATCAAATCCAAGGACATCCATAGTGAAACACTGGGGAAAACGCTGTAAAAAAACCCCTACTTTGTGAAGCAGCTTTCTAAAATACACAGTTATCAGTAAATGGATTAAGTTTTATTCATGTGTCCTGTCATTTAAATTATTTATATTGCCCATTTTTGTAATTTAAGTCTTTTTTTACATGGAGTTAAGATATCTTACTCTACATTTTTGCAGCAACTCTATGTTTTTATGAAGAAAGATACACATTTGTCATTTTTATTAGTGTCTGTCACAGACTATTCAGGTTTGAGAATATCTAAGAGAAAAACCTTCTATTGTTAAAGGGCTGGCTGGACAACATGATACAATGCCTAAGCTGGGCACAGTTTTTAACTGTAAGTCATTTGTTGGAATAAAATGGAGACTCATCACATAAATATTTCATGAATTTGTATCAAATTTGCTGAATTGTTAGCTTCAGACAAAAGATATCAGTGAAAAATGGAAAGTCTTCATTTTGGCATTTTGAAAATGAAAGGGTTTGATTTTCTCATTTCAAGTTACTTCCATATACAAATTTCCCTTATTTCTTAGAATATTTGAATCGGTTTGAAGCCAAAATAAAACCTTTCACTTCACGTCAAACAACGTTTCGCTCAATCCAAAGCATTTTGGAGGCTGTGGGGTGCGGTGGTTATTAGCCCTCAATTCACTGAAGATTTCATCTAATTCAGTCTGACATGAAACCATCTTTTTTTTTTTTTTTTTTTTTTTTTTTTCTTTCAGAGACACTGGGAGACAGAAATGTCTGTTGCTCTTGATCCTCTGCTGAGTGGGTATTTTTCATATCCAGCATCTGATATTTCATTAAATGATTTTAATACAAGGAAGGTCTACTCAGCACTCTAAACACTTTTTACTGACAAGTAAAACCCCAGTGCAATACCAACTGAAACACTCAGAAGTTAGATAATTATGTTTTCTTCCAATTTATAACAGTTTCCTTAGAAACCCGTATTCTAAGGTCTAGGAACTCAGCCTTTAGGTGTTATTTCAAGAGTGACAAAGGGATACAACAAGCCCTTAAAATCACTCAACTTCACAGTTGTAGCAGCTGTGGCACCATTACACAAGTTGACCTTTCAGCATCATTCAGACTCTGAAGACCAGACACATCTCTTCATCCCTGAAAAGTAGGCATCTGGCTTTTATGGCAATGTAGGGACTGCCTCACTAGGCAATGGAGAGAAACAGGCAGTTCAACAAGGTAATTAATCTTATTCTGGGAGATGTGTCTCAAACAAGGAGGAGAACGGACCTCTAGAGGTTCTACCACTAGCAAGAGACTAAGTGTTTGATCACTGTGTCTCAGGGTAGATGTCCACCCTGGAAGTCAGTGCAGACTCAAACCTCTCATAGCTCTTAACTGGGAAACACTGGCCGCCTCTGCAGTGTATTCTGCCAGCTCTGTGCATCATCTCCAAGTCCTTCTGGAGAGGCAGCCCCCATTTCATAGTCAAGTGAGCATCACCACGGAAATGCTGATCTCTTGCAGCTCCTGTCCCTGGCTCCACTATGAACACCAGAAACACTCAGACAATGAAAACTGCATTTGTTCCTGTGTATCTGAGTCCAAATGCCTTGGATCCAAAAGCGGTTCCCTCTGGAAGGTGAACATAAGGAGCAGTTACCAAGTTGGCTGTGCTTCACCTCCAGTTTCCACTGAGGAGCAGGTGTTCACACAGCTATTGCTCATTTTTCTTAGTCATCCATTGTAGCACATTTAAAAGCAATGCAATGAACACTCTCAGTCCTTAAAGGACACTTTGCCTGCCCCACACCCTCCACATTACCAACACGTGTCTGCTGACCGGCCCTCTTTCCTCCCCTCCCAAAACCTGACCAAGAAATCACAGTAAATTTCCTCACCATCATTGCCTTCATGTAGAAGCAGAGCAGAAGCAACCAGAGAGACAATACTTTTGCTTGCCCACAGGCAGACATTCTCCCAAGGGTGCTGGCCACCATTGCTGCCTGGATAGGCTATCTATCCTACCTGCCTGCTGCCCTGCCTGCACACACCAAAGCGCAGCAAAGTGTCTTGTACCTGCCTGGTCGCTCTCACAGGTCTGCCTGTGCCCATGCTGTGGCAGCTCACCTCTGTGTCTGCTGGTGCTTAGTACTTCTTCCAGCCCGTCACCATGCCAGGCGATCCAGAACCAAACAAGGAGGTGTCATATTCCCAGATATCAGGATTTTCTCCATTGTCACCCCGAGGACAGATTTGTGAATAAACTGATTATTATTACTGGCTTGTTTTTTTGTTTGCTTGTTAGCTGTGTTGCTTTTTTCCCCCCATTGGTTTCTCTTTAGAGGTTCCTGTGACTTAAACCTTGAGGCAAGGCAGAATAGTATCACTCAGCTGAACTGCAGTACATGTTAGTCAAAAAAATGCATATGTTACCTAATACTTTCGCACTGAGAGTGTGTCTGGGCACATTTCCACTCACTAAAACAAAAATAGAGAAAATTGTTATTCTAGAGACAAAAATGAGTAACAAATATGTTCTTCTGTAAGTAAAAATCTTCCTAATAATCACTTTTAGAGTTTGTGGAAAACTCAAATGACCATTATTACACAATAAAATACATTTTACTGTTTTTCTCTTATTTTCAATACTATTTTTGTAGATTGTTTTTGTCTAATTGTTATTTCTTCTTCCGTGTTGTTACTTTTAACACAGAGCATATTCAGAATTCTGTGTAGTATTGCACTGGCTCTGGTGCTCTGCAAAAAAATGGTGCTGTCACCCAGCCACTACAATGACTCCTCTGTAAGATGAAGCAAGAAAAATAATTGAAATATGACCATAGGGTAAGTCCTCATCTAAATGCTGTCTTTACTAGTAAAATAGATACCCTGTGTCATGTAAATTTGGCATATTCTAAACGTTTTTTGTGATGTTTGAATTTTCTTTTAGGAAAGTATACCAAAATACAGGGCTTTGTTTTGTTAAACAGATGTACAATTTGCTGAGAAAATTCAAATCATTCTGTGTTCTGCACTTTACATACATTATGAGTAGTGTGTCAAAGAGAATGAGCTGCAGAAATCAGGATGATCTCTTTCAGGACTAATTGGCAGGTAGCAGAATTCTGATGATTATTACAGAAGCTATTCTCCTTATTCATGCAGCTAAGTTAGAATCAGATCTAAAATGTTAGCTCCTAATTTAGTCTGAATCCCTCTTCTGCTGATGATATGGGTGATTTACCAGTTTTAAAATACACTTGCCAGATAATTAATGCACTGGCAGAGCTTTAGTGCCTTTCTCAAGCTCAGTTAATTTTCCACATGTTCGTATTCCAGCCATAAAATCACCTTTTAGTAGAGTTCACCGTATAATATGAAAGAAAGAAGAAAACACCCCAAAAGATTTATACTTCATATCTAACTGTAATTGCATGGGCATGAAATTAGCAGGAGCACAAGCAGAGCCGTTCTGACTTGTCAATCGTCTGGTAATGCTGGTTATATTTCAGATCACCGGTATTAGCTCTATGTCCATTTTCTCTGCCATACATTTGCACTGTGGATGGTGCAAAGGAATGGCATGTGCCTGACCATGTCTCCCAAGAGTCACCCACAGTGACTACACTGACATTTCATGACTGCCCTCATTACTATCACCGCGTGAAGCGCAAATGAGAGAGCACCACGTGAAGCGATCATCCGAGACCTTGGGACTCGTCAAGACAATGCTGACTTTGAAGAGAAACAAAATGCTTTGAAAACACATAAACAGAAATCATGTATGGAGGGGAATTACTGAAATAACATGTCAATATGTGACATACTCTTTCAGCTCACCCAGTTGTACAATTTGAAAATTACTCATTCATTATAAGATGCACTTGGTTGTGAAGATGTAAAAGGTGGCAATTCTTTTGATAATTACTTTAGAAATACACATGTAAATGGCATTACAATTGAATCTTGCTCAGAAAACTCTTCAATGTATTGGCAGAACATGGATTTATATGAGAAATGTATATAAAGAAGAAGGCAAAATAACAAAAAAAGGAAGCCAAGTTAAGGAAGAAAACAACAATTCAAGCTAGATGCATTTATAATGTGGAGTTATAGGTCAATGAGAGCTATCTGAAGTAATCACTTTACTTTAAAAGCCTACTTTAAATGTAATAAACACTAATTATGGACAAAGACTCATATAAATTAATTTCTAGAAGCTGTCACTGAACAGAGCCTCAGATCATGATGTAATTGTACCATAATGCCTCTGAACGAGAAGATAATAAAAAAAAATAATCAAATTGCAAGACTTTAAACCAAATCTTACCATGATGGTGCCTTGAATCAAGAGTCAACCTGAGTTCAAAAGGATGGGGTTAGCAACAGCACAAGCCACAAGGGGCAGATATGCAAGCAATTAAATCCTTCAGAAATAAGACCCAGCTGAGAGAAGACAGGTTCAGAAGAGAAAGCCACAAGGTCTTGATGGCCACAAAGCCATATCAGAGAGAAGGAGGAGCTGGGGTGCCAATGATGGACCTGCACGATTTGCTGCAGGCTATGAAGAGATCCAGCTAATGACCAATTTTCTTCTTACAAAATAATTCTTCTAACAGGGAAGCCCCAGGAGGAACATAAATGGTAAATATTCCTAGCTGATAAATTACCTTAGCCATTAACAGGTTTTTATTTTTTGTCCTGACATTATTTAATGCAAAACACAATGAATGCTGCTGAGGTTTTTTGTGCCACCTTCACAACCAGGAGAGATAATTTCCTTCTGTGCTGTGATATCAATAGCTCTGTTGTGAAGTACAGATGATTAGCAGAAAGTTGGAGGGATGTACCACTGAAAAGGGATTATTGCCAGTATTTTTCATCTCTGTTTCCACTGTTTCAGCTCCCTAAGTGTTTTCAACACAAGATCATTGGTATTGAGCAGGTTTCTGGAAGGCTTACAAAATATATTTTAGTCACTATAGAAATGGCTGTTCCTACAAAATTCAGCTGGGAGCAAATGAAGTCAAAAGCTGAACACTCCTCAAGATGCCATCCCAGTGCTTTATGTCATTTTACTCTTCACATAACTTCTTGGTATAATCTGGTCCCACTAATGTGGCCACACATGCATCTCCCATACCCAGAATAAAGTCTATTTCCAGCTCCATTTGTATGACTCAACCAAAGTAAGGATGTCAGTGGCTGCACTTCTCAATAGCATGTCCACTTCCCACTGCTCTTGCAATGCAAAAGGACCTTTTGTGAAGATATAAACATCTTAAGCGTAAGAATTGAAAATGGAGTCTGTAAGTCAATCCTTTCCCAAGTGCCTTGCAGCCTAGTAGCTACAGCATCCTAGACTCTCTAAACTACAATTCCTAGAACTCTAACACATATGAAGATGAGTCCTCTACCCACTGCCTTCATTTACATAGCTGCTATGTATTAGTCCCTAATGAATGGGTCAGTTTAGCAAGTCACACAAATTGCTCTGTAAGTCTTCCCTCACCTAGTAGACATTTAATGTCTTCTTTTGTCACCACTGAACTGGAAAGTACTTTACCATTATCACCTGATTCATACATGTAAACTTGCTTTTTTTTACTAGAAAAAGTACAGAACAGAAATGTTTATCGATGATTTCTCTTTTCTGCATCATTAACAACTTTGCCGTCTCCATCAAGTAATACTGTTGCTAGGATATCTTTTCTAACATACTTAAACAATCTTTATTGTCCCCAGCTCTGCTAACCATTGATTTCTCCCTGATGTCTTTAGCTTTCCTCATCAATTTTCTACACTTTATAACGTCTGACATATTGATTACCATATCCTACTCTTTTTTTTGCATTTTGCTATAATATTGCTTCTTCATTTCTAATTACTGCTTGCCTCATAATCCTGAAACAGGATAGGTTTTTAGCCAACAGTGTCCAACTCCATAAGAGAATCTATATCTGATCATCCAATAAAATCCCTTTTAAAAGATCTTATTTGCTTTTTTATAGCAAAATATTTTCTTACAGTTAATTTTACTACTAGTTTTCCTTAGCTTTGTGTATTGACCCCTGTGAGGAACACAGCATCTATATTATTTGTACATTTATGCCACACACCTGTACGCTCTCACTGAATATAATCATACTGTGATCACAGGTTCCTCACCAGCCACTGGGGTAGAACATCTTTATCCATTAGAAGAAGATTTTAGAAGGCAGTTACTTCCCAAGGAAAGACATACTCATCCATCTTTTATTGAGACTTTAATAACATGTTAGCATTGTCTTCGTGAGGCAGCACATCTCCCACTGAGATGCTCTACATCACTGACATTTTTCCTTCCACCCATTACAGACAGAAATGTAAGCAGCACCTAATAGGTTTTGCTCTGTGGTGAGCAATTTGAGGACTACCACCACCACCACCCTCCTTACTGAGGCTCTGCTGATTAATATTGATCCACATGCTTTCAAGATCCCAAAGTTTTGAGTTATCCATATTCATACAACATGCAGCACTAGCTTTATGCACCCTGTGTAGATTCTTCTGGCTCCCCTCCCACGCTTCTTGTCCTCTCTGTCTTTCATAAGCAAGATAAAAATCAATTATCTTAGTATTTCAGTGTTAGGAACCAACCTATTAGATTTTAGAAATGGCATTTACACCATAATTGTATCTCTTCTGCAGGGATAATGTTGCATTCCTATGACCTGTCTGGACTATTAACACAGTTTCCAAGCACTAAGATTATCACTTTATCTGACATTGACTCAAGTTGTACGAAAAAAATTTCTAAGATTAAACTACTACTCCCTCCTTTGTTTTTTATCTGTCTTGATGTCTATGTTTATCCTGTGTCCGGGACTAAACTGCAGCCATTGCTTTATCACGTGATGACCCCTCCACAGCAGAGAAGCGAGACTGGGAAAAGGAGAGGAGACTCACAGGTTGAAATGAAAATGGATTTAATGAAACAGCCAAACTAATACTAATGCCAGTATAAAGTGAACAAAGTTTTACTCAGCCCAGCAGTTGTACAGTGGACCCAACAAACAGGAATGTCATCCAGAGAAGCAGAATCAGAAGGCACCAGCCAGAAACCCCCTTTTCCTCATCAAACTTCTCCCTTTATACTGGGCATGATGTTTAAGGTCTGGGATACACCGGAGAGCCAAATCGGGTTAGCTGCACTGTCTGACTCCAAACTACTAATGGCCTGCAAACCGTGGCAGGCCTATGATTCTGTCCCAGTGAAACCACGACAATGTGTTCTCTTGTTTCCAAGAGGGAAAGCTAGCTCCTTTTCCTCCCACTTTATAAATACAGGAGTCTCTGATCTGGGTTGGAGGTGACACATAATTTTTGATAAAATTCAAACTTCCAGTTTCACGTCATAAATGCAGCCAGCCAACCTAAACTCTGGGTCTAGAATCCTCTGTATTTCTTTACTCATTCGCTTTAAATGATATCTAAGAAAATCACATTGGCTTTTCTCTACGTTCCTGCCTGAAGTCTTCTACAATCTACATAATTCTACATTTGCCCAAATAATTTCTTCTATTGTTGATAACCACTGGTGGAAACTTGCCAGCCTTACAGCTTCATTTCATGTTTTTATGCTGGGAAGACAGCTGACAGATTTCTTGCTGAATTCTCCATTCATTCGCACAAACACAGCATTGCTGGTGATAGCTGAATTTTAGAATGACTGAAGAAAGAAATTCATAGCAGCAGACAGATTCCCCACTCCATAAACTGTAATCCTTCAAGTATCTCTTCAGTGACTCTCTCTTCTGCTCTGCAAGGGGAAGTTTCTCTCATAATTTTTTCAGTGGGTATCTGAAAAAATGTTGATATTTCTAGATAGGTTACCCGTCTTCTGGTTTGCTCCCATTGCCTAATCACATTTCTTTAATTTCTAAAGCTTCCTTTTTCTTTTTCACCCATTCCTTCCCTTCGGATCTCAACAACATCTGGTTGTCCAAGTCCATTTCTCTCAAATGCTGCACGGTGTGAATATCCAAGCTTCTAAGATCATGTATGTTCTCCTTCTCTATGATGGTTAGTTTGTGTTCATGTACTGGAAATTCCATGTCTTATCAAGAGAAGTCAGCCCAAACTAACTCCAGACTCTGAGTCTGACCAAAGACCCACTGGTCCCCAGCTGCACAAACATACAGATGTTTTCAAGAGGATCACAAGAACCTCGCCTTGCCGGTAGTGTGCAGAATAGGGAGCCCCATCCTATACAGACAACTGAACACGGAATAAGAGAAAAGCACAAATACAGATGCTTTGGCAAAACACTGCACAGGTCTTTCTGCCTCTTTGCCCAGAAAGCAGCCTGTGATTCCTGTCTTGATCGGGTGAGCTCTCCTTAGCACAGCCACTGCCACGTCCCTGTCTATATTAGAGGTAGTATTTAACGAAAAGCAGCCTGTGATTCCTGTCTTGATCGGGTGAGCTCTCCTTAGCACAGCCACTGCCACGTCCCTGTCTATATTAGAGGTAGTATTTAACCATTCTGATCTTATAAACTGCATCACCCCAATAAACTACGACTAATTCATTTAGAATTGCCAGAGCATAAAAGACATTTAAGTTGGGCTATTACATGAAGATTTACGCAGATTAGCACAGATATGTCATTGTAATGTATGTCTCGATTCATGTAACATTATCAGTCAAAAGGGAAAAAGCCACGAGAGTTCTAGGTACATGTATGCATATGGGCTTAGAGTCATCCCCTCCTGACTTCACAAATCTACTCGAAGACATCAAATTAGAAGCACAGCCACCCTTGTCTCCATATTTAGGCAATGAAGAGTGATAGACAGATTTAATTTCTCTTGAAAATATTCTGAAATCAAACTGCTTTCTGTCAAGTGTTTATTCCTCTCCTCTGACTGTATGGAGGGAGCCTCTGTGACATCAGTTAAGTGGGCTGGTCCCTCACAAAGGTCAGCAGTTAGCAAATACCAGAGAAAATGCTCAGTTAATCTTTGCCTCCTTTGAATTACAGTATTTTCCCAAAATAAACTGGTCAGCTTCCACCCAAAGAGCTATTTTAGTTGCATGTTTTTCTAATGGGCAGCTCTTGTGATCCTGTTACAGACATAACCAGTGATTTGGTGCATTATTAACACCTCAGTACTAAGGTAATCTAAGAATATGAAATGTTGAGGATGTTAGGCGTTCCAGTCTTAATGTGCTTTGCAATGAGGCCAGTTGTTGAGTGTAGTTATGACACACTCCTGGGCTTTCATTTTGACTTCTTTTCACATCTTGTTGAGTTTTCCAACATTTGAAAAGGTAATTTCGATGTGCTGAGGTCATATGTTAAAAAGTTGAGAGCAGGGGCCCTCACTAATGGTGCTCCGAAAGCAATTGTTTGGTAGAAGTTAATCACATAAATCACTCTATACATTTTTAGGATCATCAAAGCAAAAATTATACTTTATCCTCTAAGGAGAGAGTGTAAATATGATGTCCAAGAGACATTGTTCAGCCACTGAGAGCTGGAATGGGGACTAGAGGAAGACAGTGGGGAAAGAAAAGGCCACTAGCACTAGCAAGCTGCCAGAAGAACACGGGCAGATGAGAGGAGGAGAGAAAAGAACTGGGGAAGTTGTAAATAAAAATCAGAAGACATAAGAATACAAGTACAGAGGCAGGCAAGTCACTAATTTACAAAGCTAACATCAGACTTTTGTTAGATGGTTAAATTATAACATTTAAATTTAACAGGGATTCTCATAACTTTCATTTAAAATTGGCCTAATTCCTGTTTGGAAATGCGTATTTTGTTTTAAGGATAGTTTCTTTCAGTTTAGGTGGAACAGAGCACTCAGCAGTTTTAACCAAGGAAAGTAATGTTAATTAAAACCAGTGAAAGAGACCTCCCAAAGTCTACTGTACTACTTCAGGTACCCTGTCTTAAAGACATACTAAAAATAAATAGGTTACATGGGGGTTTTTTTCATCTTTTCAATCTGTCAGGAAAAGGTTTTCTTCAAATGCCCAGATATTAGAATAGCATTTCAGATTAGTTTTGTTGGTGGATTGCAGTAAGGGATAGCCTCAGTCAGTACAAAAAGGAATCATGTGGATCCACAAAGTTCCCACTTCAAGCCCTTTTCTCCCCAGACTAAAATCAACAGCATCCGGAAAAACAGTCCAGAGAACTGGCTCTATGCACAGAGCCAACATGCCATGAGTACTCCCAGAATCAATACTCCTTGGAACTCGGTGAGGGTCTGACAAGGTGATTGCAACCTCTGAATCAGACCACCACACTCATGCAGTAGTGTTTGGTCCTGCTACCGGGGCTCATCCCACCAAAATGGGCTGGACTACTCAAAGGAGCAACTTCATGGGTAGGACATAAAAGACTGGTATCTGGACCAGGCATTACTATTTGGTAATAATAACAATATTTACAGTACTTAACTAGAGAGTAGTCTTTCTTTGATATACAAACATTCAAGAATTATATAAACAAAATTTTACATATGCCTAGTGACAGGCTATACAAATACTGGCCAGCAAAGCTTGGGGAAAAAATAAAAAGGATTAAACAAAAAGATAGACTATGCTTCAAAGATCAAATATGACTGAAACACAAAAGGAAACCATGAGGAAAGTTGCACCAAAATTTTCAGGAAAAGCACAAACGGTTCAAAGTGTTTGTTTTTATAGCCATTATAGGCAAAATAGAAATGTTATCAGCAGCAAGAGAGAGTAAACGGTATTTTTTGGAAGCAGGGCATTTCACCGGAACCACTTCACTCGTGTTCTGTTCTGTTACCTGTCTTTCACCTCTATTTTATCCACCTTACATTGCATACTCAGGTTTGCAGAAAGGCTAGAAACCAGAAACCCAGGTAAACTGTTGGTTTTTTTAATATATGTGAGCCTAATTTTGTAAAGACATGCTTACCACTGGCTGCTCAAGTAGTGCCACTGATTGCAGAAGCAGTTGTGATGGCAATGGGAAGCACCACAAAGTTCTTCCAGGACCAGCAACCTGATAAGCAAAATCTCTGCCAGTTCACAACCTCTAACACTGGGTATGTAATCTACAATTAGAGCCTATGTAGAGTATGAGTGCTCTTAAATCTATGATGAAATTATTCTCATACACATGTCTATTGATACTGTACAACAGTTGTAAAATATTTTAATGTCCTGTGCAGTTGCAGATGACATCAGACCTTCTGAAATGTATACTAAAGCTCCGGATCACAATTCAAAGCATATGTTGTGCCTGGTCTGCTGAGGACATAATGGCACAAAACTAGGATGCCTTTAATGAATAAAACACCAGTCACTGATACCATGTGCATTATACATACTTTCCACTCCACAGGCAGAGCAGTTACAGCTTTCACTGCCTGAAGCCATACTACATTGGACCGTGACTGCATCACATCTGAGGACATAAGCACGTTGAGGTGGTGCAGTCTTTGAACGGGGAACGTTGAAATGAAACCAAAGGTGCTGCCCAAAGTGTTGCTGGAGATCGCAGATCAGGTAGCTCTGCCTCTGAGTCAGCAGCAAACCTACACCACAGCCTGTTCCAGGGTTTGCGGTACAGTTCTGCTCAGAGAACCAAACCACATGTTGACCATTGCCTCTGCTCAAAAGAGATGCCACTCAACTTCTAGTTGCCTGGCCAGAATTCAGTTTAAACAGTCATATCCTGCCTACTTCTATTTCTTCAGCACTTTCAACAGTGTATTATAACCTCATCATTTTTCTGCCCTAAACTATTCATTTTGTGTCCCTCCGCACTGTTACAATAACTACCATAATCTATGCCAAAACCACATTCCAGCAATACTCAAAATCACATTAAGGCTTTATCCCAAGCTTGCATTCAGCAGGATGAATTTAAAGTACCTCAGCACAAGTTGCACAAGAAGACCCCCAGCACCCATTAGAAGAGGGCATGGGATCTACTTGTTTTGCATCTGGCAATGAGTGTCCCTTTGCTAATCTAGAAATATGGAAGAAAGACAAGCTGGAAATATATGAGAAATTGGCCCACATCCTGTCAACTATGAGAGAATAAAGCTTTATCAATACCTGCATTGATTTAACAATATTTATCAAATTGGTTTTAGGACAAAATTTATGCAATTTTAAAGCAGCTTATTTTGATGCAGTATCATCAGGAAGAGCGCTGGCCTTGTGTTGGTGTTTGTTTTTTTTTTCAGGTTCCAGCTAAACCAAACTAAACTGCTCCTCCAGTAAAATACGATGTTAATAGATAGATCTATGATAATCTAGATAAATAAGTATCTTAATGTGATGTACAGGTGTCTTAGCTTTGTTCATTCATGGTGTCAAGTCCTTTATGCTGATGTGTCTCTATGTGTCCAATCCGTGGGACCGACTTTATAACAGGTATTTGCCCCATGCCATGAGCCAAGGGGTGCTGGGGTGCAACAGCGACGGGACTCCAAGGACAGCCCACATGTCACCAGTGGGTCCCTCTCTCCCCAGGACCTCTGAGCGGTGCACCTCACCAGCAGATCACCGCTCAAACCATTCAGCAGTAGCTGGACACCATGGGAGTGGATAGGAGCTGCAGATGTGTGAGATACAGGACCATTTTCTGCAACATCTGATTCTCCTCCGTTCACAAATAGTGTGTAAGCCATGTGCTGGATTTAGTATAAATTCACAGTGCTTTTCTCAATTCCACACTCTTTTATTCCAAATTGTGAATGCTCATAAACAACTTGGACAAAAGTCAGTTGATTAGGTTTGCTTTATTGCTGGTTTTGTGTAAGAGTGCTTGAAGTTTACACCCAATTGCATACTGATCAATGTAACAGTCACTCAACGCAACCTTCTTAGCTCCAGTGGTGTATGGTTGTAAGACGACAGAATGTGAGTGGTTCTGCTCTCACTTTCATCTGTACAAATCAGGCCTAACTTCATCAATCAAATGTGATTGCGCCAATCAATACAAAAGTTTGAACACTTTATTTCCAATCATTTTTACAGAATACAGTGCATGCAATTAGATTTAACCTCATGAAAATTTCAACTGTTCTGAAACAAAAAAAAGAGAATGTTGATTTTCAGTGTTCAGTTAAATATTTACCTTTCTCATCACACTTTTTCCACAGAGCAAATATTTTTCGATTAGGCCTAGTAACCAGTTTTTTCTAAGAGAACTATCTATGATGAAGACTATTTCCAAAGTATTTAGCTTTCCATTTCCTGTTTCTGATATTTCATTCACTTTAGGGTAAACTTAGCCAGTCAGGGAAGGCCCTCATTTTTTTTTTTCTGGAGTTCTCATAATCCACGTCCTTTTTCCTGGACATAACACATCCTACTTTACTTAATTTCTAAGGTAGAACTTGTACAAATCCAAGGCGGATTGCTTCTCCCTCTCCTGTTCTCCAGTCTATTCTTAGTCATCCATACAAGTCTCAATACATCCAGAAAAGCTGTCTTTTGCTTTTTGGCTTTGGGAAGTGGGAATTATTTCTGAAGAAATTTATAAATATTTGCTCTGAATGCCTGAACAAATGAGTTATTTCCTGCGACTTGCTTCTCGATACCTTAAATCTGTTAGCATTTTGGCATCAGACCCTTGGTTCCCTCAGTTCTCAGATCACAGCAAGAATTGATGGCTTAAGAAAAAAAGGACAAAGTAATCTCTGGAAACATTGAAAACTAAGGAAAAATAATTCAATAAAAATAGAAAAGAAAACAGCTTAGGCTCCTCTGGAAGCAGAGGTTGGTCTGAAGAAACATTAGCCACATTTCTGGTGGCTCTGTTATTCTGGTGCTTTTACTGTTGTCCTTCCTACATCTCCAACAGGCAGGTTTAGAAGGTCTTCAAGTCAGTGGATCCCTCCCAGTTCTCAGGCTGCTGCTCAGGATTTACAAGAGCCTCTCTGCAGTGAGGTCAAAACACACCCAGGGGGAGAAGAAAGAATTTGGTACATTTACGGCTCCTTCTCCACCCTCCAGCTGGGGTTTTGCTCCAGCTTCACTATTTATTGGACACTGAAAACTTGCAGTAGGTGTATTTACTGTGCTGAAGAGTTGGGCTTGGAGGAAGTCTGTTATCTGGCACTGGAACAACCAGTGGAAAAGTTGAAAGTATTATTCTCTAGTATTGGGACCGAGCTTCAAAACCAGATCCACAGTTCCCAGTAATTCAGGGAAAACTCTGACTGTGAATCGTAGGTGCCAGACATCCCTCAAGCAACAGGAGTGCACGCAAATCCTAATTCCTGCATGCGCTGCTCTGAAGCAGCCCAACAACTGCCCGGCACAAGATAATTTAAAGAGAGAGAAAATGTGTCTACATCAGCTACTTTCAGTCATTCCTAAAATGCCTACACTCCAGAAGCGCTAACAAAGACGCAGATGTAAGATCTTCTGTGACTTATCTCCGAGGCAATTATTTATAAATCTCCTCGATTCATTTTGTGCCAAGCCTAAATTAATCCCCTGGTTTAACAACAGAAATTTATATGTAGCCTTGCACATTGCAACCAATAGTGCATGCTAGGCATTTTGCTTTATAGATTATTTTTGATAGTATGAAGTAATTTTGCTCTTTTTGAATATTTTAGGCCGAAAAAATAATTTTCTCAAAGAAAAGACCTTGGCTAGGGACAGTTCCTGATGCATGATTTTATCTAGATGCATCTGAAGACTGTGAACGTGATTGAGAAGTATGCAGAAAAAGCACACACCCGGATGCACATGTGCACAGGCACAGAGTTATGTAGAAAACTGCAAAGTATGGCCTTCTTCTCCCCTCTCTCTTCCCTCCCATAATAAAATAAAATCAAATGGCACGAGTCCCTAGGGATTAACATTCCCCGGGCTTAGCTATTTTGCTTATCCAAAAGGCATCTTATTCCTGGTTGCCAGAGGCAGTGCAAACCGGGAATGACAGGGTAGCTGGCACACAACGGTGCAGTTTTGTCTGTGTTGTAATCTCTGCTGCATCAGCTACAGATTTGAAGAAGGGGGGGATGCTATTTATACCGTACATGTCACAACTTCTTGCTCAAAACATTGGAAAGTTCATGTTTGGAGGCTGATATTTTTTTTACTCCTCCCTTCCACCCAAACACTAATTGTTCTTGGTTTTTATTGAAAGTCAGCAAAGTACCGAATTTTAATTTAAGCTGTCAGTCAAAAGTAATGGAAGAGCTAGAAGGCCTGACACTGCTTCTTTTCTGTATGCTGTGTAAGGGGGTATGTTTCAACAGGAATGAGGAAGGAAGGACCAAGGCCAGAATAATTAGCTGCCAGGCTTTATCTAGGACAAATACTATGGGGGAATAAAGCCATTAAAACATGCAGCCTATTTGCTGATGCTACAGCAGATGTGGTTTCTTTTCACAGGAATTAAAAAATAATCATGGCAACAGAAATTGTGTTGTATTGTTACAGTATCTGGCGGGAACTCTGTGCTTGCCCAGGGCAGGAAAGTTAAACTAAAATCATAGACAGCATGGCGTTGACTGTAGCCGGGATCCTGACCAACTGAGCAGGGCGATGCAAAGCTGTGGGTACTTGTGACCTGGAGGTCAGCGTTGCAAACCATCCATGTGTCTCCACAGAGGCTGTCACCCACAGCATTGAGTCCCTCGGTGGAGCAGGGACTCCCACTTTGGGTTCCCCAGGACTTACACATCCCAACTCAACTCTAGAGCAGCTCACTGCAGTGGAGCAGACAAGTGAAGGAAAACAAGGCAGATCCATCCCCGCCTCCCCAGGGGCACCCACTGAAGACAGGGAGATGAAATTTTGGCTCAGGATGGGGTGGCAGGTCCCGGGACTGGGACTGTCCACAGCTTCAGGGGCCCTAATGCCAAAGGCATTCATGTATGTATGAAAGGGAGGGGAGGCTGCCTCATGCCTCTTCTATTCATCATGCTATTTTTTGGGGGGGGTCTTTCAGGATATTTTTCTCTCTCTACTGCTGTGCACTTTTTTGTCTGCCTGTCCCTTCTTTCATGACTTCAAGAGGAAGTGACGTCTGATTTTATTGTCTGCTTTGACATTCACTCCCTATAAGGCATAGGACGATGACATCAATAACAGAAAGAAAGCTATCCTATCTATCTATCTATCTATCTGTCTACCTACCATCTGTATGTATCTCATAGATGGAGAAATAAATCAGCCTTAAATGAGACACAATACAACTCCTGATTAAATTACCACATTAGTTATGTTTGACATGTTATAACCTTGAATACTAAGAAACTGAAAAAAAACAACCCCTAATTTAAAAAGAAAACTACATAAAAATAGGAAGGATGGTGGTTTTGTACTAGGCAACATTAGGCTTCAACTATCTTGGTTGAGATGCTCAGTTTGACTCCTTCAGTTACTTTGTCACAGGGCCGTAAGTCCAAGTTGCTTTTTACTTCCAGCGTTCTGGGACTCGTTATTTGCCATTCACAGTGTTATTAATTCTGGCTGCCTGAACATTTTCATTATCAGAGGGAAAGGAGGAAACCAAAGATAACTTATCAGGCATTGTTCCTGTTTAGGTGCTCCTCTGAGATTTCCTTTTGACTGGAATGTATTTCATTAATTCATGCGACACTCTGGCATGGATGTCTAATTAGATCTACTTAATGGATTTCATGTCACAGAGGCATGTAAATCTTTCCATGAAAGACAAGGTTTGTATTGAGAGATAATATCTTTTATTAGACTTCCAGATAGAATTGAAAGTAATGGACACAAATTTCAGTTTCTCTAAAAAAAAAAAAAAATACCTGTAATACTTTGCTGCAAAGTATTACAGGTATTTCCTACCTCTTTGGACAACTAGAGCTAGAAAGACCTGAGCACAGCAGTCTCTTAACGACCTTTGTGTATCAGCACTCACTTTGTCTTCACTAAGAGCTTTTTCCACATCTGTATTTTTCTTATCTCTTCCAGAATTTCAGCCTTCTGACATTCACCTGCTTTTTTTTAACATGGCATGTTATATCATATGAATGTTTATATTAAATTTCACTTGTTCGGAGGTGGAAGGGATCCTAGATGGTGTTTCCTTCCAGCTTTCTATGCCCAAACATCAGCAACTCCCATAGATTACAAAATGCTACTGCAGTCACTGATTTTTGTGAATTTGCCTACTTGAATGTATATGCAGCAATCGCATACACTTTTGAATTTGTACACCAAATACTACCCTTAAAATATCCATTATTCCATCTTAAAATCTTTAGTAAAGTGCTAAAATCTTTAGAAAGCAAGGAGTTGCTGTGGCTGGCTTGGTGGCTTTCATGAGAGCAGCACAGAACATGCACCCAGAGGCTACTTCCATCCTTCAGACTAGGCTTTATTTTTCTGATGCTAGAGGTATTTAATGTAACTGACAAAGTAGATTCTACCTAATTTATTAGATGCTGCATAGGAATCTGTAGCTAATTTATGGGGGTTTTTTATGCCTAATAATAGTATATTCTGCAAAACATGCAAAACATATTACTAAAATTTGGAGAACTTCAGTTCTTGCAATAACTAGTTTAATACATTCCTCAAGGTTTTAGGACGCCGATAATTCAACAGGGAGTGCAGATCTTCTGTTTTGGCAAATATTAAAAAAGTTCTGGAAAATTCTGAATCGATCTTGCAAACATTCTAATAAACTTCCAACCTCTCTTTTAGTGTTACTAAATACACAATTTCACCTGCACCCCATGGAAAGTTTCATGGGTTTATTTTTCATGACATAAAACCCCATGTCATACCTGTTGTGAAAAACTTTCTTAGCTGTAAAGACTAGAAATTAAATTATCTCACAGGTAGTTTTGTGTTTCAAAGAACAAGGGGAGGGATAAATCGACTCCTGCATTCTCAAAAGATCAATTTATTTTTAAAGCATGTTCAGGTGTGTGTCAAAACTGGTTTTAAAAAGCCCCAGTTTTAGAATATCTCAATGCTGATTTTCAAAGATTAGGTAAGAAGAAACCTTGTTTAAGATGTTTGGAATTTGACATCTAAAAACAGAAGCTGAAGAAGTGTTTTCTTTTTGAACAAATTAATTTGAGTTTTGATTAGTCCACACTTTCTAAAACTTAAAATTAAGCATATCCAATATCTAGTACAGTCACATCTTAAAATAACAAATAATATTACTTTTCTATTTCGCAAAATTTCCCATGTCCATGTCCAAACAATGAAATAAACCTCCCTAGTGCACATCATGTTACATTATTTGCAATATTGATAATATTTATTTGAAATGATATCTTTCCATGGCTCTTCACAGAGATGTAAATGAAAGTGGGTTTCGGTACACAGAAGCTCACCCGAGCAGGTTTGTAAAAACCAAGCACATGCTGATACAGCAAAATCTTTAAATTGGGTAAGCTGGAAACCGGTTGCCACGCTTATGCATTATCCCCAGACACAAAGCCCATAAAGGGTTCAACTTCAGTCCACATCAGTAATGACTAAAAGCCATTAGCATACGTAATGGCTACTCAGTGGCCTATAGGAAATGAATGGATGGTCTCAGTTCAGCTCACGCAGGACAAGCGGCCACATCACAGAAACCACCGAGCGTTGCATGGCGAGAGAGACTGAGTTGCCCTTTCCTCCCAGGAAGCCCCTTCCTCCCAAGCGTGTCCGGGCCGGACCCAGCAAGCGGACAAACAGACATCTTCCACTATTGATTAGCTATTTCTCTCAAGCACGAAGCTCACTTTTAGGAGGGAGGAAGAAAAAAGTCTGGAGCCTCACGATAAGCTCAGGGGATTAATAAAGGCAGTTTGGTTTACAGGATAAAGTAGAGCCTTTATCACCTGCTGTTCAATCTATCAACTTAAAAATACATGAAATCACAGGACTGGCTTCAACACCACATGAAATAAAAAGCTAAAATAAAGTCTATATTTGGGGAAGTATTTCTAAAAGATAAAGAAAGATGGATACCCAAGACTGAAGGTCACACCAGGCATTTCTCCCACGCTATAAAGCTTAAGGTACTGAATATCGTGTTGTAGTACCAGCAAGCATAATAGTTGTCAGAGAATTTCTTTAAGAACATAGACAAGGGAGCGAGATGAGTCCAGGAAAGAATCTCAGCTTCACTGAGAAGTGGAGGGAGTTATAAGCTTTCAAATTATCTCCTGTTTGCCTGCTGCTCTGGACATTTAAATTTTTTCCTAAAACTTAAAACCTCTTTCTAAGCTTCTGATTTCTTCAGGGTGCAATTTATCAGAGTCTTATTTTATTTTGAAATGCAGTATAGCATCAAGGCAAAAAGGGAAGATGAACTCTGTTTAATCTCTCTGTTGCACTGCAGTAAGAGCAGGGAGGTGTACATTTACGAGGAAGGCAGGAGAAGAAATGGGAACGGAGTAATCTCATTGTGACTGGGTTTGGAGATCCTGAAAAGGCAATTATAAGCTTCCAGAGCACAGCTGTTTGGTCGCAGAGCAGAAAAGCACTTCCAACCTCAACTTGACATCATTTGGTATCTCCTTAACTGGCAGGGTGAAGAATACGCTGTTATTTTACACAGCTATGAAGTACATGCCACAAGAGATTTTAGCTGCAGTGAGGGCCAAGTACAGACATCAAAGGCTAGCATTTGGATGCAAAGAAGTGAGAAATGCATTTTATATCTCATAATGAGAAACGCGACTTACGCTTTATCAGACCCTAACTTCTAATAGGAGTTACATAACGAAAAGCTCCGCTCGTCTCTGCTGACTGCCAAGTAGCTATCAAATATTAAAGAGATGAGCAGGAGCTCTGAAAGGGGGCTGTATGGTCACAGCGCGGCAGCCTTAATGCGCACGTGTGCGTGCGTGTGCCTTTGCAAACGTGAGCAACGGAGTCTTCACAGCAGGGTGGATCCTGAACTCCAGTGGATGAACCCCTAAATCTTCTCGCTCTGTGTTGCATTCCCACCATTCCCAGTTGCCCCAGGATGCAGGCATCTCAGAGAGGCTGATCAGGAATGGAAAGAATTGGCTCTCTAGTGCTGTTTGCAGTCATTCTGGCAGTGAAGTTACTGGGTTCCCAGGGATGGTCTGTTAATAAGCCCAAGCCTCTAAGTCCCACAAGGAATGTGACCTGTTCAAGATAGCAGCGGTATCAATCCTCCAATAGCAGTGACTTTTTGAGATCCAGTGATGAAATAACATGGAAACCTTAGCTTTTGCCTAAAACACTAGCTGCTTGCAGGTCCCTGTGATTAAAGTAAATAAATCTTGCAGGTTTTCCTAGAGAGAAAGAAAGGAAAAGGGAGTTGCCTCTTGGATTCTCAATAGTTGGAGTTGGCAATATTTGGGTTGTGCCTAGAAGGACCCAAGCAAGCACTGGGAAGATGAAACATGGGGGAAAACTGTACCTTCAGGATTAACCTCGGTCTAAACATACTTTCTTGTAGTGCTGAGTCAGCAGGGAGGTAAGCCCTCCTGACAGTGGATGAGGCTTTTCAAGTGGATCAAAGACCCAGAAGGCACAGAGAAGTGGGATGTTTCCACAGACTTCCAGGTGGTTTTGTACTGAGATGAAGTATAATTTGATTCCTTTTGTACTCTCTGCTGACATAGCCATTTTGACAGAGGAAATAAAAACAACTTCAGGACTTGTGGGGAGCAAGACAGAACTGCTGACTGCTTCATTTCAAATAGTTCACCAATCAGTATAGCCTAGTCAAAAAGCACACTGGACAGGTCTATAAAGAAATGCACTACATTCAGCTATGCTTTTGATTTTTTTGATCCTGGAGAAAAGGAAAGGAAATTTAAAGAAAAAAAAAGGGAAGATGAAGAGTATAAAAAGTATTACTCCAATATGAAGAATGTAAAAAATAATTTTTAGAGAATACCCCAATCAATGAAAATTAAATTCAGATCTGAATGTGAACAATGTCACTGTCAGGTAAGTTGAGATCTGAGTGTAAGGTATGTTACTATAGGCTCTATCCATAAGGCACTTATCCCAGAATTCAGGATATTTATATCTGACATTAATGTATTGTATGTGGAATTAAGAAAATCAGAAAGGATTTATCACAAAACTTACATTTTCTTTGACAAAGTATAGACATGTATTGAGTAACCCAGGATTTGGTACATGTTTAATAAAGGTTGATAATATTATTGTGGAAGAACCTTATTTTGTTTCTGTGCTGTGGAGTATCACATGTGTGTGAAGTCTCTTAATTTATCCAGAAACCTTTGCAACAAGCAAAGTTACTAGCGAATTTCTGAAACTCTGGTAAAAATATTTTCAATTACTAACAAAAAAAAAAGGAGATTAATCTGTTAGTGTTTAATGTCACCAATAATTTGTTTGGTAGCATTTCATGAACAAGAGAAAGAAGGTCGTCCTATAGTCACATTTGAAAGATAATTAAAAATCAGGTCTAAATCAGTTGTTTGCACGACTCCCAAGAATCAGAACAGAAGGAAAAAGAAAAGGCAGTGAGTACACTAATGTGTCTTCCTCTGGACGGTAGTTTATTCATTAACCAGTCAACTGAAGGCAGCAATGTTTCTGATAACAGGGGAAATTATTCCATGAGAGTCTCCCCAACATCCTTAGCAATGTGTTGCACAGGTTTTGGTCATTTAGACAAAGCTGCTCTTTAACTGCCCGTTTTTGCCATATTGCCTAAAACCAGGTACTGAAAACTGCCCATCTTATGGCCTGCCTTTGAGGCAACCAGGTCCTGGAATACAGTCTAATTTCCTAAACATTAGTTTCTTCCTTTTTTTTTTTTTTCCCCACACAGCTGTCCAACATGGCCTATCAAACGACACCTCAACCCAGACCTCCATGACTAGGGGACCCACCCGCACAGAGGACAAGGAACAGCACCACCTACGGCCAAGGCCGTGTTCTGCATCACAGCTCCCACCTCCACAGCCTCCTCCTTGTAGATCCACACCTGATCTCAGCCAATGCCCAGCACCCATTCAAGAGCAATCAAACCACACCGTTTGTGCAACAACACGTTCACTCTGAAACTCACCTCTTCAGTGTATTAGTTCCACTTATATTAAACCAATACTCAGAAGACACAAGTTCAAGGATTAATGACATATTTATGCAAACAATGACAAGCCTTTTGCAATATATGAAAACCCATCAACCTACAGCTAGGTTTAATTTCGTGGTGCCTGCTACGACTAAATGCACTTTAATGCTAACTGTTGGCATGACAGCTATGCTTGCTTGATTTTATAATTCAGACAACATTACTCCTTTCATCAAGTATTTCAGTATACTAATGCTTTTATTTCACCCTCCAAATCATCTGTGCCTTTTGGATTTCTTTGGATTGGTTTTCAACTGAAATAAGCCATGCTATGAACAGGGTTTTAAAGGACACACTGGTGACAGAGTGAACTCTCCCTTGTAGGTTTATGGTCAACAGCCACCAATAAAAAGAGTACAGAGAAAAGTTGGAGTTTTTTAACTACCACTTAAAAGCACTCTGTATTCCCTGAAGCTCAGGTACTAGACTTAAATGAGTCAAATAAAAAGAAAACTCAAATGTTAACAGTGCAGTGATCGACAGCAGGCAACTCCACATGAAGCGACACACCGGGACCCTGATTTTCTGCAAAGGTCCGCAGAGGATTCCCACATTGCTTTGCCCTTCACATGTTCGAGGATGCTCTGCTCAACAGCAAGAGGTACTATTGTGGTGGTTTCTTATGTCTCCCTGGAATATGATCAAATACCCACCAAGTAATTTTTGTAGTCCCACACGGTTGCAGTCTGAATATCAACTCTTCTTTCAAGCACAGCTATTTCTACTTGATTGTTTTCAATAGTGCATTAAAAGCCAGCTGGAGCAGGAAGGAAGAATAGTGTGGAGGATATACATATTTTTTACTCCAGACATGTTAAAACCACAGTCCTGTTACGCTTAGCACTTCAGAGACATTATGTAAACCTTTGTTGAACATCTATCTTAAAAACTGTCAGTTATGCTTCATTTGTACTACCCCTCTTTAGTTCCATGTGGTAAGGTATGGCTTTTCCTGTAATAGTGCTGCAAAAAAAATCAACAGATCCTCTAATTACTCAGCTTGGCTTCAGGGCTCAGAGCACAGGTCAGGCTGCAGCACTGGCGGTCACCATCCAATTGCTCTCCTGTCATCAGTGCTCTGTCTCTAACCGTCCCCATTCTCTCCCACTCTTTTTCATTTTCTTTTTCTCTAGAATATATATTTTTTCCTATTCATTGCTTCTCCTTTACCCACACACAGCTATTGTATGAGCTTGGGCTGATATCTGGGTTTAATTAACCATCCTTGTATAATGTAGCAATACAATTTCGGTATGACTGCTATGTTAAGAATAGTGGAGTAATATAATGGTCTACTGAAGCGTGGCATTGTCTGCTAAATTGAAGGTGCAGCATCTCCTAAAGCACAGCAAGCAAAGCCACCCACATACTTCATGTACTATTAAAATACCCTTATTCAATTTCACTCTCAAATAGACTTCTGAAAAGAAAAACTGTATCTTGTAAAAACATAAGGTGGCCTGAAACTAAACGCATATTGGTTTGTGATGAAAAAAATGCCCTCCTGTCACCAGCTGGAAACATTATCCACTCAGCTTAGAAAATGTATTGGGAGAAAGGACTGCAGCAAGGAAATCCATGTCATGAAATTGGTGTGAGAAATGTTGCAACTCACGTACATGGTCGCCCATTGCTTCATACCTCTGGATACTTTCTCATTTAATTTATTTTCATGGTGTCTAGCGTGCTGTGCATACACACACACAAGGGACAAAACGCTGCAGATGTCTCAACTACTCCACATTGATCAACACATTTCGAAACGTTTCTCTGTCCAAGTACACAGGTAACATTTTTACTGCTGTAGCCAAAAGGAAAGTCAAACCACTAAAGCTGTGCACATAGATGAAGTCAGGATGACAAAGGAAGGATTATATTTAGGCAACTTTTGTTTACACATAGCTAGGGATGTTTAAAATCTTCAGGGATCTGAGTGCTGGAGCCAACACAGAAACAAATGTTCCTGCCCTTGCCTGCAGTAAGATCAGCGCAGTGCTTTTAGCAAATCCTTGCCTCTTTACGAAAACAGGCAGCATCTACCTTTTCCCTCACCCTCCTTTAAAACAAAAACAAGGAGTTCAGTGTTTTCCACATCAGCTCAGTAGTTAAGATGTTAAGATCAAACAGGAAGAGCCAGGCATTGCTACCTGTCCTGTCCAATTCAACCTAGGCATCTGGGCTTTGGTCTGTCAGGTCTGAGGGAAGGGTTCTAAACATAACCTCCTGCCAGTAATTTTCCAAACCAGTGCTGTGCAAACAGTTCAGTTTTCTATGAAACAATATATTGGCTGTGCCAAAGTGCAGTGTGAAGGGCCTAGGAGACCAAGGCTCATGATCCAGGAGAATAAAATACTCTGTGGAAAGATGTGGGAAGGCTGCAGCAGGAGACACTGAAAGACACCTGAAGAGGAACAGCACGTCGATTGTGGGGAATGGGTGAGAGAGTCCAAATCAACATAGATCTCCTGATCACAATGATACTACACAGTCTTCTAATCCCCTTAATCATCTTCCCAGAACAACCAAATACATTGTCTCCTTTAATCACTGTATTACGTCAGTGACAGGTCTCAGAACATGCCTGGCCATAACAGTCAGCAACGGTCATTATATGCAGGCATGTTTGCACCCTGTCACACAAGCCAGCCAGTGGAGACCTTCATGACTCCACACCACACATCCCCAAAGGATTTTTAATATCTAGCAACGCACAGTCTGGGAATGAAGACCTTAAAAAGAAGATGACAAGTCAGGTCTTTACAGTCTCATCCATCAGACTATGGCATGTGTTTTCCACCTTCCAAAAGGTGGGCCCACTCTCTCTTGCCTTTCTCCATGACTGTCCCCTTAGCATCATTTCTGTGAAGCTCCCTCTATTTGCACTAAGATCTTTCAGTGACTGGCAATACTTTTCCAGTTATAGGATTTCAAATTGGTAAAATCAGAGACTCCACTGGCAATTGTGTATGTGGCCAGAGTGGACAACAGGATCTCTCAGTACTTGTCTCTCTATTTCATTCATGTTAGTCTGGCTGTAAGACAGTCCTAAAAAACGTTTGCTGTAACACTGGAGGGCTGGGAGGAAAATGTTCTGCTTTCCTCTTGCTGATCAGTATAGTGGTAATGACAGGAGATACAATACTTTAAGCCAGTTTGGTCAGATGGTCATACGGATTGCAGAATATCCCAGAAAACACCTGGATGGCGTGGATCCAGGTGCTCCGACACGGATCATGAAGCACTTTGTGAAGTGCTTAACAAGGAGCAGGGCTGCAGTGCAGCTGGTTGCCTTTCTGACATCAAGCAACTGGTAAATGCCCTTTGGTTTTATACTCAAAATATGTGAATCCAGGAATGTCTGGGCTTGCTGCTGCTATGATTTATGACGTATCAGCAGGTGTCCCACAGATTCCTTTACAATACAGCCTGCTAGAGAGGGGTCACACTGCTGAGACTGGCTGGTGGCATGTCCCTTCTTTGTAAAGCTGGGACTTCTTCCAGTGTTAGAGCAGCATCTTTGACAACTGGCAGTATTTTACACACACACAGGCCCCAACACAGGATCATGCAGTAAGAACAAGACAGGAGTGGTCACACGGTATAGTTGACCAAAAAGCACTTCTTAAAGCCCAAGAGCCATCTAAATGCAGCCTGCTGTAGTTTGCCACTTTAAAGTCAATATTAAAAGGTAAAACCTCTCCAATTGCAAGACTCTATGTTGCTGATGAACCTCCAATTAGTTTCATTAGGGATACCAGCAGCCAGGATGGGACTTGCCAAGCCACAAACCCTGTAGTTGGCAACACAGGTTTGTCTGTTTAGGAAATAGGCACCTTTGCTCTGAGACATTACCAGAATGTGATGCAAGAACAAAATCCACCACTGAAGTGCCTCTGGACTTCTTTTGTGACTAGAAAACTGTGCCTTCAAACCAGTTTGTCTTTTTTGACCAGCACAGGTACAGGCAAGTTTTTAGAAAGACATGAGCAAAGCTTTTCCTCAGCCTTATTTTTTTCTGATTTGAAGTTTTGTCCATCAAATAAATTCCCTACTACTAAAAATCTGTGTTCCTCTATTCTACTTCTCCACAAGCTATTACACAGCAGCCTTTATTATAGATAAGAGGCCAAACTATGACCAGGGTTGAACTGGCATGAGTACAGAGTGGATTAATTCTGCTCCTGCAAATGAAGTTTGTCTGTATTTACAGTGATGCAGGAGAAAAGGCTCTTGCCTGCTTCTGCTCTTCCACTAAGGGAATTAGATAGGGAAGCATGACCATTAGATGCCTGAGGAAAAAAATATATGTTAGCACCCTATTCAGAAATAGTCATCATCATGGCAATATGGCTCAATAAAAGAGTAATTTGGGGAACATAAGACACTCCATTTTGTATTTTGTGGACAATAACACCCGGTTTTCACTTTCTGATTTATGAGTTTGCTTCGAGGTATTCAGTGCTAGCTCTACAGTCCAGTTAAACATGATTTGTACTATTCTGGAAGCCCAGAAAGGATTCAAAATAGACAACTGAGGATTCTTTTCACACCAGGAAATTCTCATTTGGCACAGGACCAACACGGCCAGCTGTACACAGTGTATGGGACCTGTCAGGGATAGTGCTGAGAGAAAAAGGCCTGATCAGACTGCAAATTACAGCAACGAAGCTGTTGTTTTTAAGGTTCCTGCCTCCATCTCAGATATATCCGGGTCTTGCACTGGCCAGTGCTGGTGATGTCTGGTACAGCTGCCTTGGAAGGGAATAGGGTGAAAGAGGCAGTCACAGCCCATGATTTTACGCAATAAATTAAATACTGCAGAACATGCTTTTAGCAGTGGCGGGTGGAAAGACGAGCGTAGAAGGTGCCGCTCTACTAAACTAAAAAGTTTCTCCCCAGGATGTGGCCAGCACTGGAGCCAAGCTGCCCTCGTGCCAGGCAAGCTTCCTCCAACAGCAGGTTTGGCAGTGTAGTTTTCCCCATGCCAGGAGCTCTGGCTGGCAAAGCCCTGACAGCCATAAATCACACCTTATCACGGCTCAGCTCAACAAAGTTATGTTGGCAAGAAGTCCCAGGGTAGATTGGGCCAAGTCTTGTTAGAGAGCTGTGCTATCAGACCGTACATCTCCGGTGATTAAAATCATTGAAACTTGTGAGCTGATGAGATCTTGTGGACTGACAGCACCAAAATACACCTCACACCATTGCTATCATCTGATACTGAGACTTATCCTAAAAAGAAGCATAATCCTGCACATCACAGCAAAGAGTTGGGCTATCTTTTGGGAAATGCAGTCCTGTCAGAAACAGAAGCTCATCCCATTAAGGGGTTTGTGACGTGAAGCACCCAGACTATGTCTGCTCTTCAGCACCATGGCACTGCTTTGGAGTGACAAGCTTCAATTTTCAGGTATTTCTATCTTCATTTTCTTGTGAAAGCAGATGCTTTCCACATAAATGTTTTGGCCAAAATCCCAATGTTTTCACAAAAATTGCTTTGAAGGACTTTTTTCAGCCTTTTTCATTACATGCAACACAAGACTGTAAAGTGATGCCCAACTCTCAACCATGTGCTTCCTTAGATTAGAGATCATTTTGACCAGAGGTAAAAGTGAAAGAACTAGCCTGGTTAGCTCAGCAATTGTGACCAGACATGCGGATAAAACAAACCTGAATTAATTAACTTGTCACACATTTATTCCAACTTTTCCACTACCTGAACATATAGATGTCAAACGTCCTCCGTTCCTTGTGCTCTCTTTCTACTCTCTTTGCAGTGAGCAGATCCTTCTGTACGTTTGTTTTGCTGTGATGCAGCACTACTTTGTCATACTTTTAAATAAAAGCTGGCCAGGGACTGAGGCCAAGTGCTGGCTCCTGATGGTTCACCTCCCTTTGCTGTTCGCCCACTGCCTGCTCTATTTTGGTCGCCTCAAGACAATCTCTGTATGTGGTCCTGGGATATGCTACTGCATCCCCTAAAGCTGGCACACGGAAGACTGCCCCAGATTTGTCTCTGTCCTTCTTACAGTATTCCTCCTCTAATGTTATATCAGCATGTCATCATGAGTGTCCTCAAATGCTATATGTGCTCTCCTCCTACCGTCATAAGGCACTGAACACAGGTCTTCCATTTCATGTTACCAAGACATCTCTCTGGTGCTCGCAGAAACGTGGAACTATAAAGACACACAACAACTAATAATGGCATCTTAGGACCACCAGAGTTCATATAGGACTCAAAAGAGATTTGAGGTTGAGGGCTGTGTGGCGTGGATATGGCCAGTCTGCTCCTAAAGAGCCCTTCAGGTTTGGGGTGGGAGGCAGCAAGTATTCTCTAAAATCGAGACATTTAGCTTATGTAGATGTTGCTGCTGGTTCTTAGAGCTGAGCATCCTCAAGTCACTGCCCCAGTACTGCCTCATCTCACTGAACACGTGCCTACGGGCAGACCTGCAAACCTGCACGTCTGGTATTTTTATATTTACGTGAACGGAGACGGCTCTCCCATGAGCACAGAGATGTTATGGTCCAAGAAAACACGCTGGCTTGTACATAAATCCTTCTAACACTTGCCCTTTCATATCCATGCTTGCTTTTCCAAGCATAGGTTTTAAAATATATTAAAGACTACCCTTCTATCAGAAATCACACGTGAAAGGCAGCACGAAGATCCAAGAATGAAGAGCTATATGTCCTAGAACTTGTATCAGCTTTAATTCAAAAAAGTTCTGCAGATAATCATGTGCATTTGACAAAAATAATAACATCATATAGAAATGACATTCTGAGAAGCAAGACTGCATGAAGTAACTTAAAATGGACTGCTCTACAAGATATGGAGTCAGACATATCCTAATCTTATTTCCAAAATAACCTCCTCTTTTTCACAAACATGTTTAATTTTAATCTTTTGTTGTTTTTAGTGTTGTCTGCTATTCCCATAGTAGTAAAAACCAATTGTAACCAGTGCATACATGTACTAAAAATAACCAAATACTTCAGCAAGTTATTCTTGTTTCATTTTTTTTAAATGTCTGCATTAATGTCCATTAAGATACCAACCAGCTCCAGCAGATTGACATGATCAAGAAATGTCCTTAAAATTAAGTTTCTTATTGATTTTCAATTTAATTTTAAAAAGCTATATATTAATGGGTGACAGCTTAAAAGTCTATTTAATACCCATATTTCTGTACTTTTTGTGCATGACTGAGGAATGGAAGAGACAACAAAGATTCAATATTTTTCTCTTCCGAATTAAAAATAATCTCCATTAGATCATCTTAACATTTTTTCAAATTAGGAGATTCAGCTATTCAAAAACAACAGTTCAGCTAAAGGGCCGTCAAAATATAGATTTTTTGGATGCAGATATTTTGAGTTGTGACGTTCTTAAAGCATTTGACAGGATGGAGTTTGAAAACTTTAAGCAGTCAAATTAATGCATTTTGTACTTGAAAAGCCCATCTGTAACCTTCAGTACGGACAGTGGGACACTCATGATTTTTGAAGACTTGCATAAAACTTAGCACATTTACAGCACATCCAACTTCATACTTTATTAGTGCGACCTCAGTTTGCATGAAGTGTGAAAATGGACCTCTGAAGTGAAATCTATTTGGCCTTTCAGCTGCAATACTACTACTGAATAACAAATGTAAATTGCTTCCCCACTTTCATTCTCCTAATAATCAGCATGGAGCTGAAGTACTTCTAGCTTATTATTAATACTCATTTGAAATAATGTTTTTAACTATGCTTAAATAACAGAGTGCATTACTAATTTTTTTCCCCATCATGTAAAATCAGGTTAAAATCATCTGCTGAAACTTCGACTCAAAATGCCTCCATGCAGGAAGATCCACACACAGACCATGTCTGAAGGAAACACCAGCATGTGTGAAAACTAATCCTGTGGGCCCTCACCTTCCATCAGCACTTACACCTCTATGACAGAAGTTAAATAAAATAGCATGAGAAGAAAAAAAGTGGAGGTTAACAGCAGCACTGCTGGGAAACAGGAGCCAAAACCTGTTTGGGGATGAGACTAGCAGACTTGTGCTGGAGAGGAGGTGGCAAGAAGGGAAGAATCTGGGCTCCTGTGACATCACTCAAAGCCGAGGACCTTCGCTGACTTCAGAGGGGTGCAAGCCAGCTCCTCATGAGGAACCAAGAAGGACTGGCAGGACAGTGTTAAAAGAAAGCACAACCCATTATTACAAAAGGCAGTTGTCACTGAAAAAGTGACTGAAGCTGCTCTATGGTATCTTGTGAAGCACACTGCTCTGTCCTCTCCATTCTGGCAAAGAAAGTGTGCATTTAAGTGGTCTCAAGCACAAAATCCTCCCAGAAAACAGTTTTAATTGTGTGCATTCAGATAAGCAATTATACTTAAGGCTGTTATGCCAGTTACCCCAAAAGAATATAAATAGTCATCTCGCTGACAGATAAAACACACGATGCCAAACTTCTTACAACAACAGGACAGGCTATTAATCCCATTCACTTTTGATGCTGTAATGCCATGGAATATATTTCTGTCCACATCACTGACAATTAATGCTGCCTGCACACTGAGAGGGAAAGCTTTGTGTTCAAGGGGAGTAAAATTTCCATGTAAATGTGGGACAAAGGTTCCAAATGGATGGCAAGCTTGAAAAGGAAAGATTTACTACTCAACATGCATTTTGCCAAAGAGAATATTTTTTTTAATAGTAGTAATAGTAGAGAAATGTCCTGCCCATTAACTAATTGGATTTGTGCAATTTAGGCACCCTAATTTACACTGAAATGGTTAGCCTGCCTTCCCTCTTTCCAGACTGGCAGATGGACTAGGCAAAAATGTGAATTTCATGCAGTCATTTCTACTGGTAGCCCACTTAATTCACAGGCCTTTGTCAAAACTTCTTTAGTCAAGATTAAAAGAGAGGGTACCATATCAATCACAACCATCTGGACTGAAATTTGCCAATCTGGACTGATTGGACAGAAGCCTAAGCTGTACTAAAGAGCAAAACCCTCTTTGGGCTCCATGGAAGGAATTCAAGCACAACAGAGATGAAGTGCTCCAGGAGCTAGGCACACTGAGCCCTGCTCTCCATTCCTCAGCATCTCTGCTGTTTACAACTAGAGACAGGCAAGTGAAAAATGCTAATCAAGATGTTAGCAATTTAAAGCCTTTTATTTTTTTTTTTTTTTGACAACTGGCAGTATTTGTACAAAGTGGGAAGGAATTACGAACATAGTCCGCATGCTTTACTTTTAAAAATGAGAAATCGATTAGGTGATGTACTGTCAAAGCATCACATTTTCAGCTAAGAAATTCCTTCTGATGAAAACGTACTGACAGTTGCTGAGCACAGTTAGTACATTGACTACACATTTAGGATTCATCAAAGCTCTGATCTGCTCAAACCGCCTCTAGCACAGGGTAGAGGAGTCAGCCTGGAGACACAAGGGGCAGGAGATCTGCCCGAGTTAGCCAGTAGGTAAGTTTATCTCTGATTTCCTCTGCTGATAAGCAGGAGTCTCCATAGATCCCCAGATTCATCATGAAAACAAGCAGCATCTGTTCAGAGGGTATTTGCTAACATCTATCTTTTCAAAAAGCAGCTAAGGCTTTTTTTTCATCTACATGTACCTCCATCGGGTACCTCCAAAGATATCCCGAGCTTTTTAACCTCCAGAGTGAATTATTATGGCATTCCCCACATGGAGTGGTACATACAGGCCATCCGTGAACAGCACCAGGGAGAGTACCGGGTCTGCGCTCTACTCTTCTCCACATTGTGCAAATGCTCCTCTTTTGACTTTGCCCCTCTGTGACTCTGTGACTGAAGTGATTGTCTTGAGCACTAGAGTTGGCTGACAGATACAATGGGGAATTTTCTGTCATGAGCTACAGTTTACTTCCCAGCTTGGCTTTCCCCAGAGAGAGAAGAAATGAATTAGCTTTGGATTATACTGTGAATTTAGCAGCTCTTCCTAGCTATTCCTGAAGATTTGGGTTGGAGCTGAAGGGTGGATATGCTGAGGTCTACAGTAAGAACTGTGTGTTTTAAATAAAATATATATATATTTAATTATACAAAACATGTTTGGATTTTGGATGTACAAAAATAGAATATATATAAATAAATAATGAGGGTCCTAGTGGCAAAATAGCTGTGAAAATTTTTCCTTTCTAATTCTTTGCTGAAAAGGAAAAAATACCAAGGTCAAACTCCTCACTGGAAAAGTGAGGGCAAGCGAAGCTGCCGGGGGAACACACTTCCCTCACAGATGTTCAGTTTTCAGTTGACCACTGCTAAAGTGTTGGCAGAACACCGAGAAGTAACACATCTACAGAGACGCTTTCCCATAAAGTGGCCAGCTCCTGCGAACCCAGCTGAGCCATAATGTTTTCCTTCCCATTCGCATGTAGCTTGCAGGAAAGCTTCGCTGACATGGCTGTACATGGCTTTATTACGGAGTTTTTTCAGTCATGTTCCCCTTCCATCTCATATCAATCTTACATCTTGTTGCAATACAAAAGAGGGAGAGTGAAGAGATGAAGAGAAGCAACTGAAGTATCATCAGAAAGGTCACCCTTCCTTACACAGTTGCATCCATCTCCATGGGGCTGAGTAAATAAGCAGCATCTAACTTTCTATCCTGGTAAATCTATACCAAGGCATCTTCATTTTCCAGGATGATGGGTAAGAAAACAGTGAGACAGGCAGGGACGAGTTCTCTGGAGGATGTTTTGTTTGCTGACTATAAGCAACACGCCCCCCCCCCCCCCCACACACACACAGGCCCCAAGGTGGCTGGCCGTGCCACAGCCTCGATCCTCTCCATGGGCACTAATACTACATCAAAGACAGGGTCTGGCATCCAGGCACACATCAGCACAGTGATGCCCTGGCACAGGGTCCTTGTGATTAGATGGTCCAGAAAATGTCTCTTGCCTATCTGCTATGAGCTGTGCTGCAGTGTTCCTCTGCACCCAGTCTCCCAGCAGAAGGTATCACCAAAGCGCTCCATTCAGAAAATGGCTCATTACCAAAATGCAAGATCAGGCTTCTCTTCTGAAATGGGTCAGATACAACACTGAATGGCAAACAAGGTGGGGGAACAACCACAAAACTGTTAAAACGTTAACTTTTGGGGTATTATTAAAGAGTGGACCACCCGCAGGCAAGTCATGAGGAAGGCAATAGGGCTTATCTCATTTCTTGGTGAGCAAAATTCCTTCACGTACAACATATCCAGGTTAGTCTCAGTGCTACTCTTCACTGCCAAACCAAATACTGAGCATAAAGGTCTTCTGCTGAGTAAGAGCCAGCCTTTGAGAAGTGAGCAGCATGATGGCAAAGCAGCACGATGGCAAAGCAGCACAAGAGTGAAACATTACCTCTTTGAAAGCTGTATTTATAAAAGTCCACTCTCCCAGTAAAAAAAATTTATTACAAAATATGATTTGCATTACGCACATATATCTAACATCCAGGCTTGTGAAAATCTGGGCTGCATATCTTATCAGGTATTCAGGGTTAAATCTGTAGGTGGCTCCATTGACTTGAATAAATCGACCTAAAGTTTCTGAAGATCTTAAGTCTGATTTTGATATATTTTACTTTAAACGAAGTAGGTTGAGAGCAGACTGACTCTGTTAAACTAAAATGGTTTTATTCAATGAATAGAACTAATAGTTATTTTATGAACTGTTGCATTTAGTTTTCACTCATCTGACTTGATTCTTTTATTAAACTTTTGTAAAGACATCATTGTATAGTTTGGATTGCAGTAAATTAAGTTTTTGCTTTTGTACCAAGTCTATTTCTACGAGTTTCAAAGGAACAGAAAGGAAAAGTTCTTTATTTAAACAGTACTGTGTTTTTTTCTCTGAAAATGATTTGTTAACATTATTTTTTTAAAAATGACTAAGCTAGTGATGACAAATCAGAAGACAAAACACCTGGATGTATACATACAACTGATAGTTTTATAAGAAATAGAAACATTCTCATTTTTTGGGCATATTTATTATGAAATGCTTACGAACTTTGTATACATTTTCACTTTATCTGTAAATGACATTAGCAACCACTTTTTTTTTATAGAGGGATTACAAATTGTAAACAGAACACTAAGAAATAATTTGGTGTGTTAAGTACACATAAAAGAAAACATATTACAAAATATTTTTACTGGCATGACATCTAGAAGTCCAAGAGGGATCGAGTTCCTTTTAGCTACAGAATAAGGCAAAGAAGCAAGATGAAATCGTGTCAAAGAAAGCAGGAGGCAAATGAATGGGGACAATGTCTTGTTCAATACCTTGTTCAATATGTTCATCAACGACCTAGAAAAAGGGACAGACAGTACCCTCAGCAAGTTTGCTGATGATACAAAACTAGGAGGAGTGGCTGACACAACAGAAGGCCGGGCTGCCATTCAGTGAGACCTGGACAGGCTGGAGGGTTGGGCAGAGGGGAATCTAATGAAATTCAGCAAGGGCAAATGTAGAAATAACCCTAGGCACTGGTACAGGCGGTGGGGTTGACCTGCTGCGAAGCAGTTTCACGGAGAAGGACCTGGGAGTGCTGGTGGACAGTTAAGTTAACCTTGAGCAGCAGTGTGCCCTGTGGCCATGGCAAATGGTACCCTGGGGTGCACAAAGAAGAGCGTGGCCAGCAGGTGGAGTGAGGTTCTCCTCACCCTCTCCTCTGCCTTTGTGAGGCCATGTCTGGAGAATTGTGTCCAGTTCTGGGCTCCCCATTTCAAGAGAGACAAGGAACTTCTGGAGAGAGTAGATCAGAGGGCTATGAAGATGATGACGGGACTTACGAGGAAAGGCTGAGAGACCTGGGGCTGTTTAGTCTGGAGAAGAGAAGACTTAGAGGGGATCTTCTCAATGTTTATAAATATCTAAAGAGCAGGTGTCAAGAGGATGGGGCCAGTCTCATTTTCAGTGGTGTCCAGTAACGGAACAATGGGCAACGGGCACAAACTAGAATATAGGAAGTTCCACCTTAACATCAGGAAAAACTTTTTTACTTTGAGGGTGACAGAGCACTGGAACAGGCTGCCCAAAGAGGTTGCGGAGTCTCCTTCTCTGAAGATATTCAAAACCCATCTGGACATGACCCTGTGCAACCTGCTCTAGGCGACCCTGCTTTAGCAGTGGGGTTGGACTAGATGATCTTCAGAGGTCCCTTCCAAGTTCTACCATTCTGTGAGTTTTTCATTCTGTATAATGTCTTGGTGAAACAAGGTACTCTAATGTAGAGTTGCGGTCCTGGAAGCCAGAAGTGACCACTTACCCAGAAGGAGAAGTCAGCAGTAATGACTTGTAGGGCTCAACTCCCATAAAGGACTTAGAAGGAAACAAGATGCTATCTTTCACAAGTTTGGTGGGGTGTTTCCTGGGGAGGAAGGGGTTTGAGTGGGGTTTTTTGTTTATTTTTTTTGATGTTTTCGCTTTGGTTTGGTCTATTGTTTTAGGGTTATTTTGTGAAGTAAAAATAACTGCATAGATGAAAGTGTTAGTTATTTAGGGGGAAAGCAGACAAGCAGTTATTATTAGCCAGTGCAAAGATAAGGTTAGACTTGGATGATATAATATGCTGATAAAGCTGGAGGAGATGTCTCCTACCCAGAGTGTTTCAAAGCCCTTGATCACTGTTACAATGCTAACCAGTTAATTAGAGTTGGGACACACGTAGCAATTTACTGGGAAATGAAGTTTCAAGGTGCCTTAAAGGAAAATGACAACCCCCCTCAAGTTTTCACAGCACTCTTCCAGAAATCTTTGATGTCCAGCTACATTTACCAAAAATGCAGAAAGAAAAGGTACAGATTCCTGAAATGCTGTAGCAAAAGGGCAGAGAAGGAAACGTACCTTCTGTACAAAAGCTGGGTCTCTCAGCTGCAACGCTCAATTTCCCACTTCTGAGCAGAGATTTGGTTGGGACCTGCCATCTCCTGACTGGAGAACCCCCCCAGCCAGGCAGCACCAGCCTGGGCAGGGAGTGGACTCCAGCCTCCTCCATCTGCTGGGCTTGCTGCAGGCAGCCACAGCCTGCCCACCCCTCTCCTCAGGTGAATACACAGCCACCGCTCTTACAACAGCATCCAAGCACAGCAATGATGTGGCTGTGCATTACAGATCCCAAACTACCTTGGAGGAAGCAGAGAAGCCTGTGGGCACAGCGAAGTGCCTTACCTCTGGTCCCCAAAGCAGGACAGCTCAGGGTCTGGGTGATGTTACAGCTCCCCGCGTATTGGTGGTAGCTGTTAAGCAGTGGGCTGGTGAACTAAGGACTAAAAGCTCTCTGGGCACTGCTCTACAACCATTTTCACTGCAGAGAGTTCACTTTTTTTCCTATTTAATGAATATTTAAGTAAGCTGTGCGAAGCGGGAACACCACTGACAAAGCAAAAAGGGTATTCTGGGATCAGCTGCTCCCATTCACGTGTATAGGACTGTTCCTGGAAAGGGGTTCAAGTTCCCCCAGGCAGTGAAGGGAATTGAGCCTCTCACATCTTGGGTTAGTGATATAATTATCTGTAACTGAGTAAAAAGGCAACGGGTTCACCCTTCCTCTTTGCTTTTCTAACCCAGGCTTTTATCTCATTTGCTTTTATTGCAGAGTTTGAAGATGAAATGTTACACAGAGAAAAATAAAACACTGGAACAAGATGCATGGGGTTTTTTCTTTCATTTGGGGCAAGAAAGAATTGCTCTGCATTGATTTAAACCATTTTTTTCCCAGTTGCTTGCTCTCAGTCAGAGAACTATAGAATGAATAAGTATGCTATTAATTGCAGTTTGGGATTTTATCTTAAGCTCTTCTTACTTTTATTTTTCCTACAAACCAAGCAATGCACACACACACAAAGCTTTTAAAACATTTACAAATGAAAGCCACACAAAATAATTAGAACCTGTAAAGGGCACAAGTTAAAAAATCCTCAATATCTTCTTTTTAATGTCACTGTTTTTAAAGGAGAAACCATATATCTATATATCACTGTTCAAATGGTATTTCAGGATATTACTTTTCGGGGGGGAATAAATAAAGAATCGTAGATGACCTTAAGGTGTTTTTGAAACTTGTTTAAGTTAAAGCATAAAGAGAAAAAGAATCCTTCAGAAAGAAATTTCTGCTTCTGCTTGGGCACCTTTGTCTCTTGCAAAGTAGTATTTAGCAAATGTCATTAAAGAGAGTTAATATGGCCTTATCTGTCTCAGTGAGATCTGGCAAACTTCACCAGCAGAAAGCTGAAAGCACTGCTTCTAATTTGTCTTTGTATTACAGTCACGTTGCTGGTCTTGGCTAGTTACACCAGACTATTAAAATAAAGCAGCAGATAGGAAAGAGGAGAAAAAAAATCGGAGGACAAGGAGAAGGAGAGAGCAGAGGACAGGGTCAGATGCAGCAGGCACCTAACAGGCAGAAAGGGAGGAGAGGGGCTGCACAGCCTCGCAACTGCCTGCAAAAGTAAAACAACTCTTCACCCTCCAGGAAATCCTTCCCTGAGAAAAAGGAGACTAAAACAAACAGCAGACAAAAAAAAATTGGCGACAGACAATATTTTTATTATTCAGTTGTCCAAACAGAGAAATGGTTTGATGAGTGTTAAACGTGTTACGAATCAGCAGCTCTTCGGTGTATTTGACCCAGATTAACAGTTTCCATCTCGGTAGCACTGATGTGAAGGTGAAACAGTGGTAATATTGGCAGAGCAACTGCAGGGATGAGGTTTCTACAGACAGAGCCTCGGATAGCTGGGAAGGAAGGAGGTACCCTGCACATAGAGCAAGTCTGCCCACAGAGATATTAGTCATTTCAAACTCTGAAATCTCCAGTTCTCACTGCTTCTCCCATAATCAATGCGGGAAGGAGAGATGTTCATCAAGGTCTCTCCCTAACTCCTTCACTCTGAGAGCTGACAACAGTGTGCAAAAACATGGGCAGGATAGCACTCTCATTTTGATTAGTAATAGCTGTATCTTGGCTTATTTTTACTGCTGCTGTAAAATACGCAAGTGTCCCAGACTTCCCATTCTGTTAATTAACTTTGTCAGAAGAAAATGAAATTATACTTCATAACTCAGGCTATTGTCACTATTCCAATACAGCCAATGGCTGGGATAACACAGGATGGACAATGAGAACCAAAGTACTTTGTAGTGTGTGGATTCTGACCTCCTTGCCTATTTCAGCGTTATTTCCCAAAATACATGTCTATAACATCTCCAAAACCTTTATACAAGCACGGCCGGGAACTATAATAACAGTGGTCATTTTGCAGAGTCTATAATCTGAGAATATAAAAATCATGGGACACAAATGTCACAACATCTCTGTAAAGCAAGCATTTAACATGTTCTGCAGAGGGGTGAACTTTGGAACAGACATGGCCACATCAGACAGCAAATCACTGTCAAAAATTCTTCACCCTCCTGTACTAGCAGTTAACAAGAAAGGCAAGGTAGTGATGCTGTAGGGCATTCCCACCCGTTCGAACATTCCCTCTTAACTCCTTCCATACATGCCCTGCTCAACATCCTAAACTAAACTGTTGAGGTAGCAGAGTTGCTCAGTCAGGAGACTCAGCATAATATCTTGAAAGAGACTTTTTTTTGTTGTTGTTATCATACAGAGCTAGCACTGAACTCTGTGTTGTCATGGAAATCCTCTCTTTCCCCAAGATGTTTAAAGTAAACAGTCATCCCTCTGCCTTTCCTCAGATTTCCTGGATGACAGGTTAACTACCATAGCCACCACTTATCCACAGGTGGTTTGGGCAGTTTAGTGGGTATTTCTCATATTTTTTCACTTATGTCTGGAATAGAGGTCAATACATTCCTCTCTAATCGCTGACCTTCCTTCCCCTCAATTTCTTTTCTATGTCAGCTGCTAGGAAAAAAAATGCAGTGCTATCCATTCATTGATATCCACAGATGGAAAGATACCAATTTGAAATCTCCCACCTTTTAAAACCACATGAAAGTTCACATTTAAAACACTTCCAGGTGGTACCTTATACCCTTCTACTTCTGGTAACAGGGAGGAGAATCATCACTGCATAAATGAGGAATATCAGTTTTTTCCTTCATCAAGACTGGCATTAACAATATTGCTGTATTTGCAGAAAACATGAAAAACACTGAAATAACTTAGAAAAACACCATGTTAGTAAGTGGGAGCAACCATCATTAACACAAAAATTATATTCTCTTCAAGGTGTCCAATTAAGATAGACAGCAATGCAGATGATACTGCAAGTCATCTCTTCTTTGAGCACACCTCCATCAATACTGTCCAAGACAAAATACCTTGAAATCCTGCATGGAATGAATGAGTCACTTGATTAGAAGAGGAAATCATATTAAGTGCTTTTAATGTTTTTAAAATGAGATCTGATCAGAAGGATTTTCTGCTAATGCAAATCTACCTCGTGCTCTCCTTATTTTAGAATGAGAGGAAATAATCTACACAGAAACTAGTGTCATCATGCTTGCCATTTCCTCTCATTTTCAGTAGCAAAGAAGAATCTGGACAAGTAAACTAGCCAGCACTGCATGCTCAGAGAAAATCCTTCCCAGGTTCCTGTGCAATCTGCTAATTACCACCACATTCAAAAACACCTCCATCAAGCATCCCTGGGGAGGATGCTTCTGCAGGGAGAAAGGGCACGCAGCCACATGTGTAGCAAAACAAACCATAGAGCTAAACCGGGAAAGGCATAGAGCTGGCAAAAGTATTTCTGTAGTCATATCGGAGCTACGCTTCTCATAGGCCAGGTGTCTTCCCTCTTTCTGCGTCATGTTAAGGAACAAGAGAGAGGCAGCGAAACTTTGCACAGAGATTGAGTCTCGGCACCACTGGCTGTAGGAAAATGCTGGTTGCTTACCTTCCCCAGGCTCCCATCTTAAGCCAGAAGCTTTGAAGGAAACTCACTCATTGCAAGCATGTAGCACCCCGAAAAATTAGCTTTAAGGTTGTTTTGCACTGCCAAGTGTCCTTCCCAAAATCCAGGCTTCCTCCTAGGCTCAAAGCACCACAATGCCAAAGGCTCACCATTTCATTCTGCTGCTCTTGGCGGACTAAATCACAACATTCATATCCAGGGCTGGTGGAGCGCTTTGCTATCATAAGTTCAATAAAGATGTGCAATTATTTCATTGCTTTATTATGCAGGTTCTTTGCTGTTACCTGAATTTGGGCTGTCAGGGTCTGCTCTGCTAAATGTCACTGACTGCCCCTCTATGCATGCTTGTGCCTGCGCAGTCTGTTTCCCAAAACAGTCCACGTAAACTTGGAGAGAGAAGGGCACCCACCATCTTAATGCACCCACAGCTTACTTGGTCAAATCCCCTGTAGTTCAAACTCCACGAATGCAAACTTGTAATATTTCAAACATAAAACTGTTCTTTTTACTATATTTTAATGTCAACTCAACTACTAAAATACCATTTCAACCCGCAGCCATTTTGGCCTAGAGACTTACTCCTTCCAATTGAAATACATGACAGTGGACTTGATAAAGCCACAGACATTTCAGCATTTTAAGTATCTGCTGTACCAAAAAAAAAAAAAAATGTCAAAAAAAAAATTTACAAATTGTCTAATGACACAGAAAAGATCTTTTTTCAGCAGCTTCCCAAAGCCCTCCTTACCCATCCTCTAATCTCCAGCAGATGCTGATAGCAACACCTGCAGGCTGCTTGATGTGAGAATACCAAATTGTTGGGCATGAGCAAGGACGGATCTCAAGTCTGATCTAACAGCTGGACTGTGAGGCTTCTCAATATACAAGGCTCCCAGTTTGATCAGCAGATCATGCACAACAACTTTCTGATGAGACTGAAGCCTTTGGAAACCCTGAATTTCTTCAGCCCTCCTCCTATGCACATGACTTCTATAGTGCTCTGGGTAGGTTGCAAACGTGGACAGTTCGGTAAAAGTAAGAGTAATGAAGCACCTTCCTCTGCTTCTCAGTCTCATATCTATGCTATCTGTGGCTAATTTTCACCTTTACTAGGATCAGGATAACAATGTCTCCTTCATCTGCAGGGAATGTCAGGAAAGTACTGCCCCATCAGTGGATGGAAAGTGCCACTGAAATGCACTTTATTAATCTGCTAAAATGAACATGTCATTGGTAACGATGTAAGCAGACAAAGAAACGGAAATAATAAATGTCTCAATCAATAAAATAATATAGTCTGGAGCAGTATCAAACCCAGAGCTGCTTATTGTCACCACATAAATTTTGGTTTCATTCAAGGTTTAATACAGTGTAAAGAAGGTAACAAAAATGAAAATTGTAAGGAATGGAATAGCATCCTCAATTGTTTATGAATTATAACACTAACCAAAAAAAAGAAAAGAAAAAACAAGTGTGTTGGAAATCAACTGTTGAGTACATTATACATCAAACCCAATTTTACTTCTGGGTTCTCAGAATGGAGTGTTTCAATTTTCACACTCTAAAACAAACCATATGAGAGCTTTAGATGCTCCAGATGGGATGCCTTTTGTTAAAGCTTTTGAAATTAGCACTATAGTTGTGTTTCATGGATGAATTTTGGTTGGTGTGTTACTGCAATCAGTAATGCTAAAACAGACTGTCAAGCTCTCTACTAGAGAGAAGACAGAGGAGAGAACTAGGGGGAAAGAAAGCACGCAAACATCCTTTAAAAACCCATAATACATCACATCATTTTGTTTGGAGGACATGAATTGAGAAATAAAGAAAAGGCAGACACTCGGGAATGGCTCAGCTGGTAAACTGCAGCTCATCATTCCACACACTCCTGAATTTATGGATGAAAGCTTGTGGGAAACAAATAAATCATATTTCCTATATATTACAAACCGTAGGCTGGACCTAGGATCCTACTCATAATGTAAAACAAATGAAATAGATTCCCTTTAATTTCTAAACACAGCAGCCCATGTTATTCTATTTAATGAAAAGACAACAGCATAATTAACTGTAATCAACAGGGTTTCACAGGAAAGAGGTCTGGTCGAGCAAACAGTGCTGTTTTGACAAAACCATGAGTTTGATGGGTAGAAGCCATCTACAGTCCCAGGACAGACTGCCATACAGTACTTAGACGTGCGCAGCTCGCAACCTGACTTTTTTAAAAGCCCTTACACAAAATCAATGCAGTCGATGCTAAATCGATTAAAAAGCAGCCAACAGTGAGTTCACACACATGAATGAAACCCCTCTAATCATAAATGGGATTCATCATCCAACAGTAGCTTTTTTAATGGGGCCTATAGGGATCTGGTTACTGACACAGCACTACTTTGTATGTTCATCAATGATCTGAAAGAAAACACCAATCAATTTTTGGCAACCGTTGGAGAAGGGCAAAAATTGGAGGAAGAGGGATAAACACAACTGTGAATGTGCCGTCTTGAGTCACCTCAATAACGAGGGTTCTTCTGAATTACATTAAACCCACGCAGCTAGCTGAAAAATCTCAGGCATACTGACAAAGACTAAGGAAAAAAAACAAGGATCTACGGCAGAGGGGAAGTCATCAGGGGAGCACCATGCCCCATTCCAACAGCTGCCCATCCATCATGGGAAAATACTGACAAATTGGAGCAGGATTGAATTCAAGAAAATGCTACAAAATTTATCTGAGATCGAGGAAATGAAACAATAGCGAAAGACTTTCTTATTTACCCAAGAGAGCTCAGAGGTGACTCATTAGCAACACTGAAGTTGTACAGAGGAAAAAGGTTTCCAGTCATAAAGCATGTTTTAACCTAGTGGGAAAAGACACAGACGTATCTAACAGCAACTCTAAATTCAGACTAAAAAGCAGAATTCAACACTAAAAAGTCATATTTAACATATCAAGACCTTTTCCTGGGTAAAAACATTTCTCTTTCTCTTTGCTGGGAAATCTCATCAGATGCAAGGCAAATCTTTCAGGTGGATTAAGTGCTTACTATTTTTTTGAGTAGTAGCACTTCTCTTGTAACCAGAACTGTCTAAAGATATAGGACAGGCAGAATTCATAGACAGGAGCTCTATTGTCTCTAGGAAAACAGCACACACACTTTTGGCCACACAACCCCCTTTTTCACTTGCAAGTTAAGCTGTGGAGCAGAGTGGAGCAGTAATTAGAGGAGGGATGATCAGAAAGGAGGTGGTAGTGGGGAAACAGCAATGGGTGCTGCGGAATGGTCCTTACAGGTCTTGGTGTGGCCTTCCCCTGCGCCTGCAATCCTAGCACAGGCTTCATCTGCCTGCACACACGTTAAAGCCAGCACTATGTCTGCGAGGCTCTCTGAAACTTTAGTGCTGTGCAGCTGCTTTTATAAGTAATTGCCCTTAATTCATTAACTCTTCAGGATTAGCAGAAGACGCACAACACAGCCAAGACCAACAGAGCGAAATAAATTTGGAGTTTTCGGGCCAAGTCACATAGTTACAACAAGCCAAAAATATTTTTTCAAATGAGAAAAACATTCACTAAGTACTTTTCATTCTTCAGACCTTTGCAAAACCCTGTGTAGTGTTTGCTTCAAACAAGGCTGCTCCTAGAGCAAGTGCCAACACAAAACTTTATGAAGACTTTTTATTTTTATGACATTATTTTTAAGTACATATAAAAGGGGATTCACAGCAAAAGGTCAGCTTCAAACTCACCTATGAAGAAGAGCAGGATATATCTGAAACAGATCATGGGAAAGAGTTGCCAGAACTAGTGAAAAACTGTTGGGGTGGATGTGGGTGGAAAGGAGATTCTCCAGGCAAAGAGCCTGGGGAGAATGAAGCCATTTCTGCTGCCTCTGATACCAACTGCCCTGGTCTGAGGGACCAGTCCCACCTCCACAAGGCCCTGCACTCATCCAAAAATGCCACACTAGCGAGCACTTGCAAGCCAACAACCTCTTTACATCCTTTAACATTATGGTCACCACAAGAGTGCTCAGTTATACTGTCAGTCTGAACAAATGCAGTCCTGTGTTAATGACTTCATGCTTGCTTAGCTTGGCTGCCAGGCATCCAGGCAGGTCAGGAGCCTTCTGCATTTCCACACACACACACTTTGCATTAATGTGCCGCAGCCTGAGGAAATAATAAGTTAGAGAGTTTCCATGAAGCTAGTCTGGCCTTAAAATATGTATGTACACAAATCCATGAGGAGCTATCACACACAGAGATTGTAGCGGGACTTGCAAAGAGCTACCATCCATTTGAAGCAATGTGAGGTGGCCAGATGGCATCTTCCCCAGCAGGGTCCCCATTACCCTCCCGCCCCATTCACCAAGTCATGTCACAAGCTCATTCCAGCTCCCTGCCCCACTAACCACTGGGAAACACATCCCCAGTTCAATAGGCCAGGGGATCTCCACTATCTCTCACACATCACAGGGTCTTTATTCACCAGCGGTGGGGCCAGAACCCAGTCAAAACCGATGAGTGTTTGGGGGGAACCCTGCATCTCAGAGTGCTGGGCACAGGCACTCATGTCAGGGACATCACCTATGTGCATAGCATGCCTAATGCTGAAACAAAAAACCCCCATGTCCTAGACAGGAATAAGAATAATAAGCAAATCCCATGAACTAAATACTATAATGCTCCCCCAAAGTCTGTGCTTTGCAAGCAATACTATTTACATATTATTTAAGTAGAGAAAATGTTATTACTGTGCTATACCCAGTATAAGCTAACTTAAGCTTTGCATGAAAGTTGTATGAATGCATTCCTACGCCTGAGCTTAGATATTAAGATGTCAATACTTTCTTCAAAGAGAAAGGCAGAGGTATGGATGCTGGCATCAAGCTCATCTTTTAAATATTCAAAAAGTCTCCAGGGAACTATAAAACTCCAGAATTGTTGAGTTCTTCCCAGAGAAGCTGTGGATGCCCCATTCCTGGAAGTGTTCAAGGTCAGGTTGAATGGGGCTTTGAGTAACCTGGTCTAGTGGAAGGTGTCTCTGCCCATGGCAGAGGGGTTGGAACTAGATGATCTTTAAGGTGCCTTCCAATCCAAACTATCCTATGAATCTATGATACTGTGCACCATTTCACAAAAATGTAAGAAAAATCAGAATTTCTTATAAAAGGTGACACAAAGGGAAAAGTAATTCACACAGTATAAGAACATAAAAGCATGAATAATAACCTAGTATTAACTATACATAGAAGTTCTTATTAGAGGAAATCACAGATTTTCTTTTCATTATGAATTTGGAAAATTCTAAAAAGAATTTGAAAAGTGACAGGGCTTTATTCAGAGAAGTTTTCCCCAAGCAGAGCTTCTTTTAAAAATCCTTGAGAATAAAGATTTATCTGCATCTTTTAGTGCTCCAAAAATTTTTGGAAGAAACATGATTTTTGGCAATGCTCAGTGAGGTTGGCTAGGATGGTGCTAGCATTCTGTGCGTGGCTGCAACCTTCATGCCTCTGCTGCCCCACCTTAGTGCAACATCTTAATGACAAACCCACCTCCTCAGGTAGTTTTATGTAACATGCTGAGATGGAGATCCATGAAGCCAGTGTAAACCAGTGCCACTGCTGAAAAGGATGCTCTGGCCTTCTCTCAACCTGCAGCTGCTCTTTCCTCTCCTGTCTGCTCCTGCCAGCATGAATATTTGGACATTGTGCAGTGAGCTGGATCAGGGAAATAACTCAGTTGAAAATGAACTCAACATGAAACAGAATATATTTATCTTTGGTTTTGCTCCCTTGTGTGGCTGGAGGAACCTCAGCAGTGGCAGGAGAGGGGAAAAGAAAGGGAGAAAAAGCAGTGAGGGCAACACACAAGAAGGTGATCTGGACCCCCTATCTAGCAGCAATGAGGTAGGATAAGCACAAAAATGTTCCAGTCTCTGAGGCAGAACAAGCTTCAGGTCTTATGCATCTAAATCCTCAGACAGAAATAATTCCGGTGGGAAGTCTGTATCTTCCCCAAACCCACTGAAAGCAAACTTCTGAGAGGTGGCAGGAAGAGAAGAGCGGGATCAGACCAGCCGTCCCTGCAGGTCCAGCTAACACACACCACCATGCCACAGGAGACAGCCAGAGGCACGTGACAACATACAGGACTCCAGAAGTTCAGTTTTGGTTCTTCATTCCAAACACTCAGTCCACACCTACTTCACCTTGCTTAGGTGATGCTCTGAATTCATTGCAAGACAATCCATCCTGTAATGGGGACTGTCAAAACCCAGATGTTACAACTGGATGGAAGTACCCCAGCACACTACATGTCAAGCTTTTTTTCTTGTCTCTCCTTTGCTTTTCAGTCACTTTCCACCACACACCTTTTCCAACCATCTCCCTTGTACGGCAACACGATGTTTTGGTTTGTCAGCTTTTAGGTGTCAAAGTATAATGACATTTCGGCAAATAAGACCCTCCTGCAGGCTGACGAGCACGACCTCCCTAGAGGAATTACAAGTCTGCACACTCTGCCACCTATGGCTCACATGTGACTTTCAAAGCAAACTTTACATCAAGTCTTGAAAACCAAAACCTTCCATTTATGCTACTTCTTAAAACAACGGGAGACCATTCGCTAGCTGTTAGGAATACATATGCTAAAATTCCCATCTACCCCTTCCTTTCTTTGATTGCTCAAAACTATCATTCCTTACTTCTTAACACCTCTGCATAAACCCTCTGATATTTGTAACCCACAATGTTTGCATTATCCACAAAGAAAGGGTAGTGATAAAGCACCAATACATTTCAAATAGAATTTGAGAGAGGTAGATTTTCATAACTGATTTCCATAGAGCAGAGAACACAGCTCCCTGACTTTGTGTTTGCAAAGCTGCTGCCAGGTGTGTAGACTGATGAGGATTACAGTATTGGAGTGGAGGCTCATTATAAACATACTAATTAGTACCATGAAGGTGGCAAATGCAGCACTTTAGACAATGTGAGTACTAGGTCGCCACAGTCAGAGAGCTGCTACTTCAGTGTCTATAATTAATAATATTGCTTATGATGGCCAAACCACTGAGGTAGAAAAAAGATTAATTTTTTTTCACTGGATCACTGAATGCTCGCCAGAAGGATCGCACTAAAATCCAGGCTGTTAAGTTTCTAACTCACAACCATGAAGTTTGACCCTAGTTCATAAACCAATACAATATAAAATGGCAGCATTATATCAAATAGGCTATTTCATATTCAAAAAACCCTTTCACTAACAGAAGTGTTTTTCCAAAACTAACTCCTTTTCTCCTTTTCCATAGTAATTTAGAATCACTCTAATGAGAGAAACTTGTGTTTCAAACCCAGAAAAATCTGCATCTTAAGAACTGGCTACAAACCAGTGAGTATCCGCATTAATACAGAAACATTTTCTAATGTTTCTAGCACGCAAAGAAGCCTTTCGTGTATTTGTTTCTCCTACAGGACACAGCTGAAATGAAGAAATGAAAGAGTTGGACTGCGGAGGGTCAAATTTTGTATGTGGTACTAAAACCTCTCAGTTTGGAGACCCTAAAATTGTGCAAAAATCAGTTTTTAAGGTGCTGTGTTTACATAAAATAGCTGAAAAATGCTTCACATCAACATCAAACCACAAAATAAGATTATGTCTTCAGTTTGATATCAGATCCAAAGAGCAAGAAAATCATTCTTCTTTAACCTGCTTTCAGTCCAGTCCACAATGTAACGCAGATAAAGAATGATAAGATTGTATGCAGAGCCCCCCATGCAAATAGGGAAAAAAAACCAATCTGAACCCAAGGTGAAATTCAGAGAACTGAGAACCTCTTCTACCTTCAGCTACAATTACCCATTCCATCTTTACGATGGTGATTGTGGAGAATTTAGCCTATATTTTTCCAAGAGAAACTTGTGCCGTTAATAAAATGTATGTATTTTTAGATTTCATTCAATCTCTCTGAGCAGCCTAACAGTTTTGAGATAAAAATACTACCGAGGAAACCCCGCCTGCCCATATCAATGAAAAGCCCTCAGGGAAGGACAGAGCGTTAAACTGCCCAATAACTACATTAACCTTTCCCTGAAAGACTTTTTCTGTGAAACTGTGAGAACCTGCCAATGTGTCAGAACATTAGAATGGACCTGCCACCATATCACCCCATGCCCTTCTGTTGTAAAAGGGCAGTAATTACCATAAAACAACAGTTTAAGACAGATACAAAGGTACTGATGATTTAATTAGGGAATTTCCTCATAGATTCTCCCAGTGAAAAAGGACTATAAACATTGCTATCCTGAGTCTTTTCAAAGTCAGGAATAACAAATACTCATTATCTTCCATGGACTACCTTCATGGCTACCTCTGTAAACTGACATTCAGGAACCTTGAGGATTAATTACAAGTAATGAAGCTCACTTCTGCATCGCACAGTTAAACACAACTCCCTGCAAATGAGTTTGACCTTTCCTGCACTGTGTCCTCCGTAATTTCTTACCCAGAAGGGGATTACCTGCAGCCAGCATCTTCACATGAGAACCAGTATCATGTACGAGCAGTGCTAAGAACTTGACTCAATATTCAGGCTTTAAAAATGAAATAGATATTTGACAGGAAACTATGTTTTAGTGGGTGACACCATGTGAGCCACTGGCAATTAAATAGGCTTCCTGTGGAAAACACTTGATGACACTTGCGCAGTTTTGTGAATACATGAGGAAGGTATATCTGCACAAACACAGACAGTACAGAGAAGCCTGGGCTGTGAAGCTTGAAGCTACCCCAAAATCAGAGCATTACAAGGTTAAAGACTACTGCAAGAATCAGCTAAAGAGCTGATACATTATTTACAAACTGTTCAGTCCCAGTAGCACACTGAAAACATTCCCATGCTTTCAAGTGATGCTATTAAATAGGTGATAGGGTGAAATTTTATTATGCATTCCATGTTGATATTTTTTTGGGAAAGAAGCCAGATAAAAAGATAAAATAGCAATGCACAAGAAAATGTGTATCTATCTGCAGTTGTTAGATGTAACAGGACTTCTGTTAATCACATCAAAACACAACTTCTGAACTTTTGCTTGAATCTCCGATGCAGGACCTGGGAGCTAAGGAGTTATGGACACACAGAAGAAAAAAGAAAGTGTTCATCAAAAGATCTCATTGGCTTCAAATATGTTATTTTGTGTCATTATTTGAAAAAAAAAAAAAAATAAAATCCAGACAGTAGTGGTATGAAAGGAAACTAGAAAAAACCCATATTCTCCAAAGTTTCTCCACAGACATTCAGATTCACTAAGTCATGCCCTAAAAATCACGTTTAACAACAGAATTTAACAACCCCGATGGACTTGATTCTCACAGAGAGCCACCTCCTTGACCTGGATAAAGGGGGATATGCCCTCCTTTAATGTGCTGGCTTCTAAGGCTGGAATTTGCCTGGTTGCTGACGAGTGTTTGCAAATCAGTTTGCGTTTTTGCAGACTTTGGTTGTTGCCTTCAGTCATTGCTCCCAGTAGAGAACAAACAGTTTTGAAATGCCAGAAAATTGACAATCTCCACTCTTGCAGAGGAATGTCACTAAATCTAACATCACTTTTCATCACCTACCCTTTATAGGTCAGACGTGTCCAACTGCAAGTTAAGATTAAAAATGGCTGGGTACTAATCTTAGCACAAACATTAGTGCCGCTCTAATACACCGCGTGTGCAGTAGGGAGCGAGATGAAATCATCAGCTATCTGGCTGGCCTCTGACCTTGGCTTTGAAGTACCTGGGGGCGGGGGCATCATTAAAAACGTATTTAATGATCTCTGCCCGTCTGGGTCAAGTTTAGTAGTAATTATAACAATAAATATGAGCAGTCTCACTTCAAGACCCTTCACAAGATGCTGACAACTTTGACTTTACGTTATTCTCAGTCAAATAAACACCATATAGACAATACCTCTCAAAACTACAGCATCTCCTGCTTTGTCTTGCAGCTGCTAGCATGATTTGGGATTCAATGCTCATGGTAGCTGTAAGAAATTTTAATGAATAATTACAGCAGTCAATTTTCCATATGACTTTAGCTTCATCAGTATGATTATCTTTGGAGGTATTTGTGTAGAGATCCCCCTGGAGCATTTCAAGCAGGGCCAAGGATAACATGTTTGGATCTATAAATTCAACATGCAGTTGTTTCCGGAGATTTCCCTAAGGGTCTGTTCCCTGGGTGCATATTATATTTTTTTTTTTTTTGGAACAGAAGCATAGCTCCATCACAAATAAAGTAGCAAGATGAAACCCTGTTTTTCCTTCTGTGCATCTAAATGAATCTAGATGTCTGCAGATTATTAAGATTTCTTGGAAAATCAGTGACCGTAACAAGAACCTTCTGTGCCCCTCAATGAACAAAAAAATCCCATCACCAAGTTGCGAACTAAATTTACAGAGCACAAATACTTGTCAACTCCATTTGAGGAAAAAGGTCTGAGGTGTAAGAAAAGCCTGAAGATAATGACTTGCATCATATGGAACCTCTCAGCCCTGTTCTCATTTAATTATCTTCATCGCTACGGAGACAACAGGATCTTTGTTTCATTTTTAGGACATTCCGGAATGAGTACTGTTGCCCTAATAAACATGGTACTGCAAATAACAGCAAAGGGGTAAGTAGCCTTATAAAGAATTAGCTTATCTCACGATTTCTCTGCTTTACGCACCAAATCCTAACCATCCTCCTAAGCCACCTGCTGATAATGAACATGGAAAGCCACGTTAGTGGTAAAAGAAACAGATTTGACTTGCTAACACCATCCCAAACAACCATGGCAGAGCTACTGGCTGCTGCTGCTGCTGCTGTTGCAAGGGGAAAAGCTGCTGGGAGTCAGCAGTATGTTGGCTGCTTCTTCTTCTTCTCCTTTTTCTTCTTCTTCTTCTCCTTCTTCTTCTTCTTAAAATGCACAACAAGTTTAAGGACAGATGTGACTAGAAAAACCTGCACAGATGTTTTTTGCCTGAGACTCTTCGATAAGTTACATTTATATTCACTTAAGCTGGGACTAAAGCAGCAACATTATCGTTAAAATTAATGAATTCGTGCTTTGGTTTGTTGTAATAGTTATTTTGTTGTAGACTGACTTATCATCTCCTGTACAGACTAGTAGACAATAGAAAGTAAATTTTCACCATCCAGAGTATTCGCTGTTACGTAAAATTCTTCACCAAATAGGAATGTTTATTATCACGAAGGAGCAATGGTTAAAATAAAAGAAGCATAGGTTTCCTTGGAGAAAGGTGGCCAAAGTTTGAAGTGCAAGAAGAGGTGTAATCCTAATAAGGCCATGTTTGGTTCAAACCTGTGACTCCAACCTTCACATGAGCAAAACAGTCAAATCCCATGCTTGATGCTAGTGCAGGCCTGGTAATATAAATAATTTAGATATTCAGTTTCAGACAACCTAGAGTTCAGTTTAGCATGGAAAACGTGACCAGCTCCTGCTTGAAGTCACTCAGTGAAAAAAAAAAAGATTAACTTTCTAGAGAGAAGCAGCACTGAAAGTATCAGGCTTAGCCACGTGCCATTTTTTCCCCACTTTCTAGAGCTGACAGGTGACAAAGATGACAGTGCAGTCTTAAGAGATTTTCCAGGTCCTCAGGCCTGGCTGGTTGGGAACACCACCTTGCACGCAGCAGCAACCCCTGTAAGCTGGGGGGGGATCTCAGACTGGAAAGATTCACGGACCACTTTCCCATCCTCTGTTAAATCATGCTGACAGTTTACCAGAGGGACCAGGGGAGTGTTAATCACTGCAAGAAATGCCAGACACAACACTTTACACTCATTGCCCTGCGGCTGCCCTTTCCCCTCATCCCCTCGGCCTTACACTTGGACTATATCCATCCCTGAATACATAACCTCTATATAACAAGGTTATCTAGGGATTTTTCCTCGAATATTTCTTGAATATTTATATTCCTTGAGCACCGTTCACAGTAATTGAATAATCCAATAATTCTCAGCAGCGACGTACAGTTTAGTCTCTTTCTAATTTGAGCATGATGATGCCTCATAAATGAATTGGGGCAAGCCAAAAAGTAAAGGCGTTTCAGGCGGTAATGAAATCTAAAATGCTTGCCTGCATCAATTTATTAGTGTCACCACAGAGCAAAAAAGCAATACAGCATCAAAATGAAACATGCTGCATCTGCGGCTCGCCTATTGCCTATCATTTACACACACGTAGTGTTAATTAAAGACTCCAAGGCTGTAGTACAGGTTTCTCTTTATCGAGCCTTTCTGCATTATTTCATGTATAACCCAGACTAAGATGCTCTGATAAAAGCTCAGTAGAAAAATGTCCGAGCAGCCTGCCAAGAACCACACAGACTTGGCCTGTGGACAAAACACAAATCCACAACTGTGGAAAGGAAAACAAAAACGAGGACAGAAAATCAACTTCTCTTTCATTTCGGGATATGGAAAATAGAAGCATGTTTTTCAGCAGCTGATTGCTTACATGAAATACTTAAAAACCGATTGCTGCAGCACAGCCAGTTGTTGTTCAGAACCAGAACCACACTGGAGGTCTGCTCCTGACTGCCAGCATCGCCTGAGCAAAGTGAGGGATTACAAGAACCTCCAAAGTTGTCCCAGTGTACTGTTAACATTTGAGAAGCAAAACCTCTCCAAGGAGAAAGCCTCAGAGAGATTGCCACAGACTTACACCACACCTGTTTGAGTTCCCCTTACAAAAAGTGGGAAGTTATTTTGTCACTGAGTCAGATTTTGGAGAAAAATGCATATAAAGTAACTCTTCACACAGCAAACTATCATATTCCTCTATCTGAGAGTTAGCTATTTGGTAACAATCGCTTTTCTGATAACATACTGTGCAGATAGCTTTGTCCTGAGCCTAACACCATGTCCCTACTGCAGTTTGCATAGTCTTGAAGAATTTTTTAACACCTTACAGCACTCCATTGTTACAATACAGTGTTTTCCAGGAATTCATATACATTTATGGAAACCTAGATTTATACAAGAGCTTTTCATGTTGATCAGCTGACAGTACCACACATGAGCAACAGAGCATCTCAGTTTTGAGATTAGTATGGTTTGAGAAATGCTATTTCAACCAAGACTGAAAAGCTGGGAGACAGGCAGAAAGAATGAGATCATGAGCCCTTCTCTTAAAAATACTGAACTGCAAGAGTGGAATTAGGCTGACGTATGTAGGATTCTTTATGCATGTACATGTGTCCTTGTAGACATATTTCCCAGTCTTCTCCTGAAAGACTGGAATACACTGGGAAAAAAAAAAAACAAAACATAAAACCCAGCTGAACAGAGCTTTACTAACTACTTCTTTTCTGGCCTACCACCACCACCTCTTATGTGAAAGGAAAGGAAAGAAAATGGAGAAGAAAAAAAAGGAAAATAAAAAAAAAAGAAAAATGGAAAAGAAAAGGGAAGAAAAGGGAAGAAAA